>CM019148.1:147208318-147418814 GCA_009733165.1 Naja naja
ATCTGCATGGGTCTGGGACAGAAAAGAACAAGCTGCACTTAACAACATTAAGAGACAAATCACTTCTGATTCTGTACTGATACAGTTCTCTGAGAATTTGCCTGTTGTACTGACTTGTGATGCATCCCCTTTTGGAGTGGGGGGGGTGTTGAGCCATGCTTCCCAGTGGAAGGGAAGCCCCTATTGCATTTACTCTCACTTGCTTTGACTAAAGCAGAGAGAAACTATAGCCAACTGGACAAGGAAGCCTTGGCAATTGTTGCAGCTGTCAAGAAATTCCATGAATACGTTTATGGGAGAACATTTACCATTGTCACAGATCACAAACCTCTTTTAGGCATTGTGGCAGGGGGCAAATCAACGCCCATGATCCTGTCACCAAGAATGCTGAGATGGACTGAATTTCTTGCTGCTTATTCATTACAAACATCCACAGAACTGGAAAAGACATTGGGCACGCAGATGCTTTGAGTCACTGCCCACTTCTTTCACACACTGAGGACCCTGCTCCTGAGACTTACAAATTTTTTCTAGAAACTGTTGCCAAGCTTCCAGTCCATGCTGCTGAGTTGCAGAGAAACTTCCAAAGACACTTTATTGGCTCCTATTGTAGGCTGGATCAAAAAAGGTTGGCCACTACAAGATCTACCTCAACCTTCCCAACCTTTTTAAGTCAGACAGAGTGAGTTATCTGTATTAAGAGTTGTATTTTGTGGTGGTACAGGGTGGTTATTCCTGCAAAACTACAGAAAAGAAGTTTTGGAAATGTTACATGAGGGTCATCGGGAATTGTCAGAATGAAGGAGATTGGCCAGGAGTTATATGTAGTGGCCAGGTATTGACAAAATGGTTGAAAACTGGGTTGCATCCTGTCCCAACTGTCAAGAAGTCAGGCCTGCCCCACCTCTCGCCCCCAAACAGGAATGGGAATGTCCTAGGGGACCATGGTCCAGGATTCATATTGATTTTGCTGGCCCTACCAGAGGGCACACCTTCCTTATTATAGTAGAGGCATACGGGCCTTGGTGGCTCAGGCTGTTAATTGCCTGCACTTAAGTTCCAGCTGCCTACAACTGCTGTAGGCTCGAATCCCACCAGGCTCAAGGTTGACTCAGCCTTCCATCCTCTCGGGGTAGGTAAATTGAGGACCCAAGATTGTTGGGGGCAATTAGCTGACCTTGTAAAAATGCTGCTTAGTAATAAGCAGGCATATACAATGGAATGAAGGCTATTGCTGAGCACACTGGGTTGTATCCCAAAATTGTAGTCGCCTGAGTCTCCGAGAAGGGCATATATAAATGTAATTAAAAATTAATAAATAAATAAATAAATAAAAATACTCCAAATGGCTAGAGGTTATCCCTATGGCATCCACCACAGCTGAAGCTGTCATCAAACAGCTTAAGAAACTTTTTGTAACTCATGGGTTACCTGATGTGCTTGTTTCTGACAATGGTCCTCAATTTACATCCAACCTTTTTGAATCATATTTAGCACAGCAGGGTATAAGAGACATCCTTACAGCCCCTGGGCATCCTTCAGCTAATGGCTGGGCTGAACGCATGGTATGATTTACCAAGGAGAAACTCCAGCAATTGGGTCCAGGGGACATCACTGAGAAAGTTGAAAAACTACTCAGTGTCCAGCATATCACTCCCAACCCCTCAACTAACTTAACCCCAGCTGAATTGTTGATGGGTAGGAAACTCAGATCTCCCCTTGAACACCTTCATCCCACTTACGCACTCAATGCACCACTAGATTCCACTAGTAAAATTCGCACATTCACTGTCGGTGATTCTGTTTATGCAAAAAACCTTATGGGTGAACCATTATGGATTCCTGCAGAGATAACCCAAATTACAGGCCCCAGGTCTTACAGGGTTCAAACTGAGGATGGTGTCCTCTGGAGCAGGCACATTGATCAGTTAAGATCCAGACTACCTCAGGAGCATCCTTGCCTCTCTGGTTCCCATGCCTACTGCCTCTTCTAGGGGGAAGGGAGGATTATCAGCAAGCAAGAATCAATCCCATGTGTAACGAGCTAACATGACAGGAACTATCCCAAAACCTGTCACAGTGCCAACAACCATTCTTATAAATGGAAGATTGCACATCACTACCAGACTTAGGTGCTGACATTGGGTTGGAGATGAATTGGGAGGAGAGACCAGGTTGTAGTAACCAAACAGGTTCTACCATTACTAGAAGTCCAAGTAAGGAGATGTTAACAGACATTTCCTCCCTCACAATGTGAGAACCTAAAACACCTGAACCACGAGGTCTCAACGCATTACATAAGAGCCCCACCTATTTAAAAGAATACATTAGATAGATGGGGTTTGAGTATGGACTAAACCTAGTGGGGAGGGGTGTTATATATGCAGAGTTTGAATTGATTGGTTGTTCTTGTAAAGTGTTTGAAATCATTGGTTAAAAAGTGCGGGAAAACCCTGCACTCTGATTGGCTGTCAGCCGAGGCAGCCGGCTATATATAGCTGCCTCGGCTAAGCCAAATTGGGTCCGTTCTGTGCTGAAGTCACAATAAAACTTAAGAGCTGAAGCACTCCAGTGTCTACCTCTTCATGCAAACTTAACACATACTTTTTATGGTGAAGAAATTAGCATTTCACTAAATAAGTTACTTGAAGATATTTGGATTTTAAACGTGGGAAACTGCAGTTCAAGAAGCTTATTTAGCTCCCCTCCTGATCTGACAGAACTAAAGCCCTGTGGACATTTATCCCATAAATGTGTATTGAATTACTCTTTTGCATTGCCCCACTCTTAATGAAATCTTAGCACCACTGAGAGTTGACAAGCTCTAGCCATGATTACTTCAGCTACAGTAGTTCGAGGGAAAGCTAACTAGGAGAAGCAGAAATGTGTTTTGATATTTATTTTAATCGTGGAATAACATGTCTGTTCTAATTAGAGATGCACCTTCCAGGCAGATGTTCAAATCAAGTGGGAATTCATATGCCAACTGTGAGATTAATGGGCTTACATGTTAATGAAGTAGGCATTTACTGTATGAGGAGGAATAAGAGCACCATCCAGTGTTTTCCAAGTTGCAAAGTTCTTCTGCCTGTTTTCACATTTTTCTTTTCCAGGCAGTTCTTTTCATTCTCTTGGCATATTGAAAAGATTGCCAGCTTCTCATAATTCACATTAGGTACCATGTAAATTATTTGCACTAAATGCCCAAAGGTCAGGTTTGTATCATTAATTCAAGCAGGAAACATAGTGTGGCTTTCTGGCTTTTCCTGTGGTTTCCTTCCTTTCAGCTTTCTGGTGTGTACTAGACCAATCTCAGGCAGTGTCTAAATTAGATGAATACACACACACACACACACACACACACACACACACACACACAGAAATATATATATATATATATATATATATATATATATATATATATATATATAAATTCTTTATTGGTCAAGTGTGATTGGACACAAGGAATTTGTCTTGGTGCAAATGCTCTCAGTGTACATAAAAGAAAAGATACATTTGTCAAGAGTCAGAATCATAAGATACAATACTAATCATAGGATAAAATAAGCAATCAAATCATACATACATGTGTATATGTATATGATTTCTTCCTTGGTGATCACTACAACATACCTCTTTCATGTTCTAGCTTATCATTTTATTTTTCCAACAGTCCTGTGACGACAGGGAGATAGCAACAAGCTCAAGTTCATTTGGTAAAGGCATGTTTGAGACGGACATTCCAACCAGCCCACCCCATTCAGGCATTGACTTCAAAGTGTAAAATAAAACATAAGGCTATATTAAAGGAATAGAATGCAATAGAATGGAAAGGAAAAGAAAAGACCACCCTATTAAAACTTTACATAATTATTAACAGATGCAGCTTATAGCAAGGCTTTGTTTACACACTATTGTAGTAAGGACAATGTGTCTTGCAGTCAACATAGTTTGGCTGAATTCTCAGAACAGTAGAAGGAATGAAGAAATCTCCCAGTAGTCAGGGTTTAATTGTTATCTTCTGATGATTTGATTACTTCAGTTCTTTGGTTTGCATCTGATCAAGACAGGGTTTTTTTATTTACATATGGACAATTCATTTTTGCTGTTTTCATTTTGCATTATATAAAATTATCACTAACCCTGCTTTTCTCAGTGAACAGAAGAGATGCCTCAAGGAACTATGAATGCTTTTTTAAAAATAATAATAATAATAATTTCCTTATTCTTCTAATTCAACCAGTGAATTGTCTTCAATACTACCACCATCATCCATGCTGCACTATTCAATGAACAGTAATCTTTTAAATCTAAATCAAGTACTTGCCAGGAGTTCTAAATCCTTATTTTGATTTCTCACGTTCTAGGAGTTTGTGATAGAGGTCATTGCCACTCTTAGATTGGACTGATGAAGGCCTGAAGCTGAGAGAAAATGCTTGGCAGAGAGCTGATTTGTCCACAAGTCACTCTGGCCCCAGGCTGACTGGAATAAAGGAGGAGAGGAAAAATGAGAAGGAAGGGAAACAAGCCCAATGTGGAGGATAATTGATTGATGATGAGCCATCAACTCCTTTTCAGTTCCTAGCAAACACATAGATTTTCTCCACGATCTCTAACCTATACTTTGAAGTCTCCTAATGGTGCACTTTGACTTTCTCAATTATCCAGTATGAATCAGCAATGATGTCGTATGTTCCTCTGCTTTTTCTGAAGTCAACTTGAACATCTGGCATCTCTTTTTCCATTTAAGGCTCCAATCTGTTTTAGGATAATCCTAAGCAATATTTTGCCAGCCTGTGAAATTAAGGATATTGTAAGATAGTTTGCAAACTCTGTTAAGTCTTCTCTATCTCCCCGCCTCTTTTTGTATTGGACTGGAAAATCATAGACCTGACTAAACTCCCCAACCCCTTAATTTCAGCTCAAATTATCAAATTCAATTATCAGATTCAAGGTTTTAGTTTTAACATACAAAGTCCTTCACGACATGGGTCCTCAATATTTAAGGGAGCGACTCCTGCCGATATCGAGTGCCAACCGCCCTGTGCGAGCACACAGGCAAGGACTCCTGGGGTCCTGTCGGCAGGCCAATGCCGGCTGGCGGGCCCCTGGTGACGAGCCTATTCTGTCGTGGCCCCTGACCTCTGGAACCAACTCCCCCTGGGGCTCCGCCTGGCGCCTGACCTCCGCACCTTCCGCCATGATTTGAAGACCTGGTTGTTCGACCAATCCCGGCTGTGACCCTTCCCTGGGGGCGATGGGTTTCTAAATTATTTTAATTATTGTAAATTTTAGTTTTGTAACTTTTTGGGCTTGTGAATTGGTTTAATCTCTTTTTAATTATTTATTGTCATTGCTTTTAGTTGTGAGCCGCCCCGAGTCTTCGGAGATGGGGTGGCATACAAGTCCAATAAATAAATAAATAAATAAATAAATAAATAAATAAATAAATAAATAAATAATAAGCATGGAAGGAAGAGAAATGAAGCTCAGATGAGATATCGGATATTTTTAAGCTATTTATGCCTCCTGCATTTCAGTCCTGCATTTTCAGGCTATTGCTCCTTGCATCTGTGAGCCACAAAAGTGAATGTCAATCTTGTAGTCCCTAAAGTGCCATAAGATTTTGCTGGTTTTGGTGTTTTAGAAACAGGCATCTGGATGGTAGAGTTACTTTAATTATAACACGTGTCCCAAAAGTGCTTTTTCAAGAGGCAACTGGATTCTGGTTTTTCTTTGAAGACATTTCGCTTTTCATCCAAGAAGCACCTTTGGGACAACCATGACCTGGATGACTGAGAATCTCCATAGACAACACACAGGTGTGTAAGTTCAGCCTGAGATTTATTTATTTATTTATTTATTGGATTTCTAAGCCGCCCCATCTCCCGAAGGACTTGGGGCAGTGTACAATCATAAAAACAGTACAAATATACAATTAAAAAGAAATTAAATAGGAAACCCAATTACAAGCTAAAACGGTAAAACAATCGTTTAAAACTCCCATCCCCACCCTCAGTCCAAGTCAGCAAGTTGGAACAACCAAGTTTTTAAGCCCCAACAGAAAGAGCAGAGGTCAGGGGCACCCGAAGCTCCAGGGGCAGTTGGTTCCACAGGGTGGGTGCTCCCACAGAGAAGGTCCTACCTCTAGGGGTCGCCAGCCGACATTGTCTGGCTGACGGAACCCCAAGGAGGCCCTGTCTGTGAGAGCACACAGGACAATGGAAAACAGTTGCTTGCAGCAAATACCTCAAATACATATGTAGAAATACGTAGTGCAGGTTGAAAAGCTTACACAACTACAGGAAGAGGTTTTCTTGTGTCTTCTACTGTAAGTCGTCTGAACGACAACTTTCATAGTACTTATTGTTAAGTTTGCATGAAGAGACAGACAAGCTCTTAGTTTATTAGTGACTACAGCTCAGAACGGACCCAATTTGGCTGGGCTGCAGCTGCTACTTATAGCCAGCAGCCGCAGTTGCCAGCCAATCAAAGTGCAGGGTTTTCCCGCACTTTTTAAACCAATCATTTCCAACATTTTACAAGAACAGTTCAAACTAAACCAATGACTTCAAACCTGCATACATAACACTTATCATCCATTACAATTGCATCTGGAGTTCTAATTCAAAAACAAAATTTGGGAGGATGCCAGATTGCCTAGCCTAGCCCCACAAAAATGCCTGGAAAAGAGGGATATTTGAATGGTACTGCTTGGCAGCAGTGGCATATGAAGAGTAGAGAGAGGTGGTCTGCTCTGGGTACAGGCAATAAAGGGGATGCTGCTGAAAATACAAGGCTGGTAGTAGGCGTGGAGTTGAGTTACTGTTGCCTGCATGCCAATCACTATTTGGTGGTCAGCGATGGTGCAACCATGACAAAAGAAAACACTCTGAATCAGTTTTGACTCCTGGGGACTGCATCCTCTTGGCAGCATTTTTTGGAAGTGGCTAGCCACTGATTTTTTCCCTCGGGCTGGGAGAAGTAAGTGGCCCAAGATCACCTAGCTGGTTTTCAAGAAAAGGTGGGACTTGAATTCAGAGTCTTGGTTTCTAGTCTCACACCAAACTAACCCTTGCAAATGAGGATGGGTGTGTTAAAAATGATCTGCTGCAGTGTCAAATATGATGAGGATGGAGATTCGTTCTCCAAGCTTGTGGGTTGGTTTCAAAATGTTTCATTACCAGGCTAGGTAACTTCTTCAGCTGAATTTCTCCAAGCTTGTGGGTTGGTTTCTGAATGCTTCGTTACCAGGCTAGGTAATACCTTCAGCAGAATTTAGGGGATCCCCCTAAATTTAGGGGCAACCAACCCACAAGTTTGAGAATGAATCTCTACTTCATCCTATACCCGACCTACAGATATTCATCACTATTGCAAACATGATAGGTACAGAGTACCCATGCTTACTTGTAATACAAATTTCATTGGTATGTCACTCCATATTGAATGGTTAAAAAATTCAGGCAGATGTTCAGTCCAGTAGCAATCTTGGACTCCTCTTTTATATTTGAAAATATGATGCATGCTTCAGTTCATTTTGCTGAGAAAAGATTATATGCGTTACAGACAGGTTGAAGGTTCACATCGCAATACACTCAGGGAGAACTACTCAAAGGACACCTCACCCATTCTGGGAAAAGCATATGTAGACATAAAACACTACTTTTCTTGGCATTGCTTAAAAGAGACACTCTGGTTCTTTCTCAATTGCTTCTTTATGTTCACGTTGTCAAGGGACAACAGCTCATGAAGTCCTCCTGTGCTACCTATGACTGATGTGGTGAAAATACACATGTAACACTGTAGCCTACAGAGAAAGCAGTTTTCTTTAGGACAGGATGTCATCCTGAAGGTCAATGCCTATATCAGTAGTGGCTAACCTTTTTGGGCTCTTGTGCCAAAAATTGTATGTGCGCTGGCGCTCGGGCGCTCATGTGCCAGCACCCAGAAGGCATACGTGCCCCCCATGCCCCCTGCACATGTGCGTGTAATCCCCACGCCCCCCTTACCTGCAGTGCGCCTCACAGCCAATTTTCGTCTGGTTTGAGGCTTTTTTCGGCCTCCCAGAGGCTCTGCAGGCCGAATAGGCCCATTTCGTCATTTCTGGTATTAACAGGAAGTGACAAAATGGGCCTATTCATCCTGCAGAGGCTTTTTCCAAGCCCCTGGGAGGCTGAAAAAGGCCTCAAACCAGCCAAAAATCAGCTGTTAGGCACGCGCATGCGCAGTGAGGTAAGTTTGCCTGTGGCTTGCGTGCCGGCACAAATGGCTCTGCATGCCACCTGTGGCATGTGTGCCATAAGTTAGCCATCATGGGCCTATATTGTTGGATGGTCTCTTTATATGTGTCTTAGGATAAAACTGCAAACATAGAATATTACTAGGGAAAACATGGTACCAAAACTTGTACATGTTCAAGAACATGTTCTGATCGTTTTAGTTTTGCACAAATAGACTTGTTGATACATTATCTTTAATTTTCCTCATATAGGAAAAAGACATTAAGAAAACTTCAGTTTTGCATATTTCTATGCAAATATTAATTAATTTCAGGATGGTTATTTTTAACACAGACCTTAAAAGCAAGAAAGTAACTGATAATGCTTTAAAGCCAACTGTTATCACTATGATTTTTTTTAAATACATTTGCCGCATTCTGAAAATGTTCTATTTAAAGCTCAAGGTTGAGAAAAATTCCTGCATTTTGATAACAAATGGCATGAGCTAGTTAAAGTCAGCTCTGCTGAATCCCATTTCTATCAATGGTAGGATTAATCCCCTCCTTCAATTGTCTCTGGATGAGATTGTGAAAACTAACAAGGATTTATGCTTCACTAAACAGAACTTGAGATCCAGTTTGGTATGTTGGTTAAGGCATTGGTCTAGAACTGGGGTTGTCAAACTCAAGGCCTGCGGCCCACAGGGTGCTTAAATCTGGCCCTCAGGGCCAGGCCTGAAAGTAGCAAAGGACCAGCCTGCAGTGCCTCTGGCAGCCAAAAGGAGCAGCGGGGGGCAGCCTGAGGCCCCCCCCATGCTCTGTTTTGGCCAGCAGGGTGGTGCAGGAGGCCATCCAGGCTGAAACCGAGGCATGGGGGACCTCGTGTGCCCCCCTGTACCTTGTTTTGGCTGGCAGGATGCTACAGTGCCCATCCTGTCTCCACCTCACCCCACCCCCGCCGGCCTGCGGAGAGAACTACAATGCTAATCCGGCCCCCAATGAAATCCAGTTTGATACCCCTGGTCTGGAACCGTAGAAGTCTGCTGGGACAATCATTTTCTCTCAATCCCAGAAAGGAGACAGTGGCAAACTACTTCTGAAAAATATTTCCGAAAAATCTGCAAGGACTTAACTAGGTGGTGTCTGAGAATTGGATACAACCAGTGGTGGGCTGCTGGGTGATTGGCAAGGTTCAGGAGAACCTCTAACTGTGATCTCTGGCTGGGCCTTCCCACCTGCCCTTCTGCTATGCTTTCCCTAAATAACTACCTTTTCCTCCACTCAGGCTGCTCAGGTGAGTTCCGCGCTGCCCTACTATACTCACCAGAGCTGCTGAGTCGATTAGCTGCCTGTTTGAAGCTGCATTTCAGCCCCAAAGCAGTGCATGCACGCCCACAACCAGCAAACCCCTTGCCAAAAAAAGTGCAGCCCACCTCTGGATACAACTAAACAAATAAAAAACAAAGCTAGAGCTCAAAATTAAGGATATTTAGGTATTCAGGAATATTTTCTTCCTGTTCAAAGCAGAAAGGGAAGGCAAACTATTATAAGCAAAGCCCTCTAAATCTAGACCCATGTCCATAAAAAATTGCCCCCTTTTTGGTTTTTTTTTAAAGCCCTATTAGTACTCTTGGAATTTGTTCTGGCAAAGAGAACTAGAACAGAACAGAAGAGTAGCGAAACCTTGTTTAAAGGCCTAATTTCTCCTTCAAAACTCCACTGCCACCAGGAAGCCTGGCCAATGGAGTTGTGATTCTTTTCTCTTTGACCTGAGAGTCACCAAAAACTCAATTTCCTAGGTTTTCTGGCAGCCGTGAAGAATACTGAACATGCTGAGCATATCTATTGACTCCAGGGAGCCTGGGAAATGCCGATATTGTGGAGCCAAATGTCTCTTGCTTCTATTATGGATGAAAAATAACTCTTTCTTGTCAGGATATAGGAGAAGGGCAATTAGTTTTTTAACAGGCCCTCGACTTTTCATTACTTCTCCAAGTTTGTTTACTAATCACAGCTCCTTTAGTGATGGCACTTCTCATGATAATCAAGACCTATAAAAATTTCACTCAGTCTTCCTTCCCAACACTTCCTGGTTAACTCCATGAATCCATGAAGCATTTCCCATAATTCCTAGCCCCAGTCAATACTCCTGAAGGCAGCCAAGCCTTAAAAATGAGAGAGAGAGAGAGAGAGAAAGAGAGAGAGAGACCTTGTTGCCCTAGCAATCACCTTCCTTTGGCAGGGTGAGATTTTTTTTTTAAATTGACTTCTAACCAAAGTCAAGAACATCTCCCACAGACCTGGGTTATCTGAGTTTTCTCCAAGAAATTTCACAACACCACTGCATGGTTTTTGGAGGATTCTCCAAGAAGATTTTGAAAAATTGCACAAATAATGAGGCAAGATGGAGCGAGCTGCGAGTGAATTACTCTTCCCTTTGGAATTTTACTTTGTCTCCACTGCAGGCTTCCCAGGTCAGTTTAACAATTAAATATTGGGCAATTTCCACACAGTTGTGATCAAGAGCTCACATTTATGGAGCGGATATGGTGAGGGGAAAAGCTGCCTTTACTTCTTGCTGTTTTAGCAGAACCCCAATTACCATCATTTTCATTTAATCTCATAGAAAGGGAAATAAAGCACAATAAAATATTGCTCCCCACAGGGTGGTTATAGGGCATAATCTGCAGTTCTGTTCTATTTCAGGCTGCCTCAAGGGGACAGTGTGTTGCCAAGGTTATACTGCTATAATCATCATGTATTTATGCAAAATAAGAGCTACGTAATGGTGTAACATTAAACATGATGAGATTTAAAGGCAAGGTGGGGGAGGAACAAAAGCCCCCTTTTCTCATATCGCATTTGAAAGCCAGGCTTAACCAAAGATTCCCCCACAGACTCATGCACAGACCCACAAACATCTGCCAGTGCCTATCTCCAATATGTAAATCATCCACTATAGATTAACAGTGCTATTAACGTAGCAATACATTGGGGCTTAGATCGTGGCATGAGCCTTCCTGAAGCTATTTCTTTAAGCAGACCTAAGAAAAAGGACTTTTGTTCCACCAGCTTTGAAACCTGAATCTCAGAATGTTTTTGGCCTGTTACTCAAGAACAATTCCCCAGTCACTTATCTGCTGTTGGGTTTGTGTAAGTGAAGGTATCTATCTGTTCAGTCATGGCATGAGCCTTATCTCTTGTTGGAAATGATACACTTTGTCATCTAGCATTGAGACCGAGATGTGCACAATCATTAAAATATCATATTGAGAAGCTGCAAAAGCCCAATGGGACATAGATGAAGTAAAATCAGAGTGTGCAAACTGTTGTAATGCTTGAGTAGTACCGATAACAGAAAGCAAAATATCCAAAACTGAATGGTCTACTCGCTTTGTTGTCTCAAGTTTTCAGATGAAAAAAAAATGTGGACAGGCAGAAGAATTTTTCTTTTATGATTTTTTAAAATTTTCATAGAAAGTAAAATATTCTAAGCAATTACCAGACTGCACATAAAACAGCGAACAAAATCACAAAAGTAAGTAACTTGCTGATTAGGATTCTTAAATGTGCTAGTGGGATAATTAGAGAATACAACTGAAGGCAAAATTACGGGTAAACACAGAAAGCAAAATTTGTTTTTAGCTCCAATTTGCAAAGCAGATTTGATTTGAATGCCTTTTAGTCAAAACTTGCTTCCCCTCGGGTTGAAAAACAGAGGCTTTCTGCCTTTTCTTTGTCTTTCCATTCACCTTTTGGGATAAATGAATAATGAACTACTTGAGGAAAACTATAGCTTTCATCTTGTTGGCAAGAATTGGAACAAATTTACCTTTTGAATCAAGGAAGGCTGCTTTGAAGTGGGACCAATTGGTGGGATTCAAATTTTTTTATTACTGGTTCTGTGGGCGTGGCTTGGTGGGGGTGGCAGGGGAAAGATAGTGTAAAATCTCCAGTCAGAGGTGGTATTTGCTGGTTCTCTGAACTACTCCAAATTTCCGCTACTGGTTCTCCAGAACTGGTCAGAACCTGCTGAATACCACCTCTGAGTGGGACCATCAAAGGAGCAGTGGTGGGACAGAATTGTACAATCTCCTTTACCACTAGAATAGAGATAGTCCTCGAGTTACAACAGTTCATTTAACTTTTGGCATAGAGAACGGAGGCCTGAAGGAGTGCAAGATTGCCACCCCCCCAAGGCTTCCATCCCCTTTGCAAAAGGCTTTTGGTGCAAAGGACAGAGGCCTGAAGGAACACAAGATAGTGGCCCCGAAGTCTTCTGTTCTCCATGCCCAAAGCTTTTGTAAAGGGGTCAGAAGCCTTTATGTTATGTATGTAGGTTTGAATGTTATTGGTTTAGTTTGAATTGTTCTTGTAAAATGTCAAATATGATTGGTTTGAAAAGTGCGGGAAAACCCTGCACTTTGATTGGCTGGCAACTGCGGCTGCTGGCTATAAGTAGCAGCCGTAGCCCAGCTAAGACGGGTCCATTCGAGCTGTAGTCACTAATAAACTCTTCACTGAAGCTCTTCATGTCTGACTCTTCATGCAAACTTAACACTTTAGGGGCGTGATCTCACTGCAGGCCTCCGTCATTTTTGAGACAAGCTTTTTCCAAAGGGGAACAGAAGAAAAAAAGATCTTTAAAAAACAGCTTCACCTATATCTGAGAAGACAGCTACTTTTCTGCCACATAGCCCTGAGCTCTGCCGATCTTTGAAAGGTAAATGTGGAGAAGGCTGAAGCAACTACGGGGACCCTAAAGCAGGGGTGGCCTTTAAAAATTTTAACAATAGGTTCTCTGCCCTCGGTGGGCGTGGCCATGGTGGGAATGGCCTAGTCAACCTCCTGCACCATGGTGTGTGGGGGTTTGCCCTCCCCAGGCTCTGGAGGCTTTCCTCAAGACTTCAGGAGTGCAAAAATGGCCTCCCTGAACTCTGGAGGCTCTCTGGAAGCTGGAAATGGGCCCATTTCCAGCCTTCCTGAACTTTCAGGAGGCCTGTTTTTCACCCTCCTCGAGCACGCGCCCTGCACTTACCTGCATCCAAAATGGACCATGTGGGGACTCCTGGGAGGGGAGGCCAGCCAGGAGTGGGATTTGGGGGTTCTCCGAACAGTGCAAAATCTTAGCTAAAGGATCTCCTGAACCCCTGTGAACCCCCAGCAGCCCACCTCTACCCTAAAGGGTGGGAAGGGGAGTGTGAGATACCTCAGTGGGTACACAGAGGCCTTGGGTGGCCAGAGGCAGGTGGTCTTTTCCTGAACTAGGTCCCCCATGGTCTTCCCCACCTCTGAGGTACCTCATGCGCACTGAACAACCTGTGCATTTGATTAACAAATAATTGGGAAGAGGAGGGATGGGATTCATTCCTTTAAAGTGTTTCAATTAACATTACAACCGTAATGGGCAGGTTCCATTATGCTCGTAACTCAAGGACTACTTGTAATCTGAAAGGCTCTAAAACAAATACGTTGGCTTAACTCACTGGGCTGTGGTGGTGCAGTGATTAGAATGCAGTACTTCAGGGTACTTCTGCTAACTGCCAGCAGTTTGGCAGTTCAAATCCCACCAAGCTCAAGGTTGACTCAGCCTTCCATCCTTCCGAGGTGGGTAAAATGAGGACCCAAATTGTTGGGGGCAATATACTGACTCTGTAAAACCACTTAGAGAGGGCTGTAAAGCACTGTGAAGTGATATATAAGTCTAAGTGCTAAGTGCTATTGCTATTAACTCAATGATGGCAAACCTATGACACATATGGCAAAAGGGACATGCCAACGTTTATCGACACCTGACAATAGTGCTTCTCAAACACATGTCCCATTCTTGTGTGATTTTTGGAGGTTGTTGAGGCTGTGCTAGACTGGAGTGTGCTCTCCTGCAGCTTCCAGAAGTCACACAAGGGGATCATGCTCTTGAGTGGCTTCCAGACCCTCTGAAAAGTGTGTGACAACAGGATGTGCTTTGCACTGTTTTCAGAGATGGCGGAAGAACATTCTCTGAAGCCAGTTCACAAATGAAGGCCTCATATAACCTGGAGCTGCCTCAGAAAGAGACCACCGCCTCAAGGTAAGTGGCATGCATCAGATCTTGGGGAATCTCACATGCACACAATCGGAGTGTATTTTTTAGTATTAAAAATGAATATGTAAATAATCATTTCTCTTTGGTTCGGGGTGGGGTGGGGATATGTCAGCAAAATCAAGTTAGGAGTTTTCTAAAAAATTTCACACACTGAAGCCCAAACGATTCACTTCATTACTGGCTTAACTCACTTTGAGGGAAGTGCAGATATATTTACTACTATTGCAAGAGCCTGTAACCCCACCAATGCACAATCTACTCTTTCTAATTATTCAGCTAATAAGATGCCCAGATAAACTGTAAAAGCTTAAAAAGTGTTTCAGAGTTACTATGCCTAGATCACCTTTAACTAGTTTCTACTCTTCCTCTCTTAAGAGACATTGCAGTTCCTTCTTTTGTATAACCTGCTATTGTGTCTGCATTGCAAAGAAAAGAAGAACGCTGGTATAATGAATGGAGTTTTCCGACAAATTACTGGAAATGTGTTCTTAATTAAATGGCTGTAAACCAGATCCTTTTTTGTAGACTATAGAAACCTTTCCAAAACTAGGCTCACGAAAACAAATGCAATGTTGGTAATGCTATCAGATCTATTTAAAGCACATATACTAACTGGGCTTTTAAAAAAAAGGTTTTATGTAAAACAAACATAATATTTCAACAGAAGGATTATTCTGAAACTTTTTTTTACAACATTATTGCACCTCAAAGATCTGGTTACAGCCAAGTGAAGATTTTCAGTAGAAAATAAAGCTCAGGCTATGACAAGGTTTCTCTGAAATATTATATTTTCCATCTTTTTGCATTTCTTTTCTGCCACTTGCCCTCTGTTATATCCAGTATCATTTGGGGATTTCTTTCCCTATTATACAATGACCCCTCAACCAATTGAGGACCACATCATGAACTTAATGACATCACAGCAACAATCAGATTTGATTATACGGCAATGTCTCGAGGGCAAATGAAGTTTACTCTGCACTCACTATGAAAGACTGAAGCTGTGTGTTTGTGTGTGCCTCTGTGTACACACTCCACAGGACTACATAGTGTGTAGCTAGCCATCAATGTCAGACTCGATGGAGACAAAGGCAAACATGATTAAAATGGTATAATTATTATAGTTACAGTAGTAACCAAATTGCAACCATAATAGGTAAGCATTTATGAGCGAGTGGGAAATATTCTTCAGAATTTATACCCAAAACTTTCCTGCTCTCTTTTAATGCAGTCCCTTTGGGTGGGAAAAAACTTGATTTTTTTTTCATATTTCTAACACTATTCATGGTGGTTAATACTGATTGGTTGTTTACGTCCTCTGCATCTTGCTCTGCTGTTCAGATAATTCCTCTAAGTTAGGCTAGAAACTTCTCGGTATGAACTGAGACCTAATATTGTTAGTCTTCAACTTACGACTACAATTGAGGCCAAAATTCATTATTGCCAAGTGAATTTTGCCCCATTTTATGACCTTTCTTTCCACAGTTGTTAAATGGATCATTGCCGTTGTTAAGTTAGTCGCACAGTTGTTAAATGAATCTTGCTTCCCCATTGACTTTGCTTACCAGAAAGTTGCAAAGGGTGATCACATGACCCTGGGACACTGCCACCGTCGTAAGTATGAGTCAGTTGACAACTCACCCATTTTGATCAGGTGACCATGGGGATGATGCAACGGTCGTAAGTATGAAAAACAGTCATAGGTCATATTTTTCAGTGCTGTTATAATGTCATACAGTCACCAAATGAACTGTTGTAAGTCAAAGACTGTAATAGGTAAGCAGAATCAGTGCAAGGGGCTGCTAAGAGCAGAGAAGCCCCTTTTTACCATTGGAGTCATTTTAAGACAAGACATTGGGCTTCCTTTAGAATAGCGTCCCATAATCAGAGAAACTGTAGTGCATGTCCCACTGCTTGTTCTTTACCATATGAAAATAAATATGTCACTATTTTAAAACAATAGGGGAACAGATGCGGAGTGGAGGGATTTCATAAGTTCCAATATGTTGGGGAAAAGATTAGGACCAGAGGTGTTATTCAGCAGGTTCTGACCAGTTCTGGAGAACCGGTAGAGGAAATTTAAAAAATTCAAAAAAATTTACTATCAAAGTGGGATTCAAAATTTTTTACTATTGGTTCTGTGGGCGTGGCTTGGGTGTGGCGTGGTGTGGCTTGGTGAGGGTGGCTAGGTGGGCATGGCAGGGGAGGGATGCTGCAAAATCTCCATTCCCTTCCCACTCCTGGGAGAAGGTTACTGCAAAATCCCATTCCCTTCCCACCCCACTAACCTGCTTTCCAGCTCTGTTCCCCTGTGCAGGGCAACAAAAGAAGACCCAGCAGATCAGCTGGGACTCGGGAGGCAGAGAATAGATGGGGACGGGGCCAGTCAGAGGTGGTATTTGCTGATTCTCTGAACTACTCAAAATTTCCGCTACCGGTTCTCCAGAACTGGTCAGAACCTGCTGAATAACACCTCTGGTCCTAATCTTTTCCCCAACATATTGGAAATTTTCAGAAAAGTGGCTTCTTCTTCTTCTTCTTCTTTACAAACAAATGTTATCATACAAAACTCCTGTTCAAACCCTGTATATCAGGGGAGTCAAACTGAAGGCCTGGGGGCTGAATCTGGCCTGTGGAGTGCTTAGATCTGGCCCACAGAGTTTCCCTGGAAATAGAGAAGGACTGGCCCATGGTGCTTCTGCCAGTAAAAACGGAACTCGGGACGGCTGTGTGCAGTTCTCCCAAACTTCATTTTCACTGGCAGAGTGTTGCAGGAGGCCATCGCAGCTGAAAACGGAGCTTGGGAGCCCGTTTTTGCTGGCCAAGCATTTGTGCCACCCCAGCCCCCCCCAACATGAGTGACATTGAGCTGCCCCAACCCCACACTGGCCACAGCCTCCCCGAGGTCAAAAACAACCCTGATGCGGCCCTCAATGAAATCGAGTTTAACCTCCTGTTGTATATCATGGTTAAAGTGCTATATTCATCTTCCTTTTTATCACAAAGAAATTATCATTTAATCATTGTTGCAAGTTTTGATATTTGGTAGAGTGGAGAACAGATTCAAATGTCCCTAAATACATTTTCACCGGCATTTAATGAACTGATTAATCACATTGCTCTATCAAATAAAGGTGGATACATTGTGACTTTTTCTCAGGTTTCAGAAGATGAATATGGTTGATCCTCTTGGAACTGAATGCAACTTTTAGGCCATTAAACTCTTCAAAATGTAATGACATATTTAGGGAAGCATTGTATTAATACTGATGCCTTATAACACTCATTTCATATGAAAATAAATAGTTTTTAACCTAACCCTAACCTTTATATTGTTTAATTCTTTTTTTGTAAAAGAGGCTTAGGTCTCCATTTAATTAATGAATATACATTAAGTTTCTCAAAAGTAAACATTGACTATGATCTAAATTCTCTAATGATCTAATCAAGGGGAAAAAAGTAATCAAGAAGCACACATTTTCAATTTGTACAATTGCAAACAACTTAGATCTAAATCCTACTCAATTAAAGAAAAGCTAAATAAGGCTTATTTCCAAATCCTTGAGTTAGAGGATTTCATTTTTAGATATGTGCAAAGTTGTGAAATAGATGTGCAAATGTCTGAGGATTCTAAAAGCAGACACAGTGAACAATTGACTCTCATTTGTTAAATTATGTAATTGCAAATAATGACCTGGCCTACAGATGTAGAAAGTATCTCCTCTGTGCAATTTCCTTCCATTCAGGACATTGCAAGATCAAAACCAACAAAATGTCCAAACAGGAAGTCGCTTCCAAATTATAGCTCTTCCTTTGAACCTGACATCCTGACTTTCCCCATCACTTTGAGCAGGAATAATTGAAAAGGCTCCGGTTACAAAGTCCAGTTCTTTTGAAAGTAGAGCTGTCTAGGTGAAGGTTATGTGTAGCTCGGGGTTAATCAAATACCCAGGTTTCCATGGGTACAGTACAATTAGAAGATGAAAGAGGGAGGGAAAGATTTGGCCAGTTTCTTAGAAACATGTAGAATTTAAGTCTGCTTTGTTAATTACCGTTGTTTTAGTAATATTCCTCTATTTCTCATCTGTTTGCCTTTCTACTGCCCTGTTCGCACAACACTCTTAACTGGGTCAAGGGTGGGGAGTAAGCTACATGAATCATACAACCACTCCAACTCAGTCAATTAACCCTAGAAAATAAACCAGGCTTGGATAGCATTTGGGGTTAATCAATCTCCCCTGTGTCATCAGAACAGGGACAGGAAGATTTTCACGAAGGACAATCTTTCATTTTCCTTTGTGCTTCCCAAAATGTCTCTGAGTATGAGGTTTCTCTAGACACTTTCTCTTTCTCTTTATTTTTCAATTCCTTAGAGTCAAAACATGGGGTGGGGATGGGGGGAAAGGAAGGATGGAAGCCTGGAAGAAAATGTAGATAAATAAATCCTCACAATCTTGTCTAGGGTGATGACAATTCCAACTACAATATCATAGATTTCCCCCTGGGTTGTTTTTTTTTGGTCAGAATTAGGGGTCGAAAAAAATGGGTCATTATGCCATTCTCTCAGTGTCCTGTGCAGCATTTGGAGTGGTTACACTCATTTCCCACTGGGTCATCAGTGTGCTCCTCATGTAGAAGAGGGGGTCACTTAACTGGGGATTAGCTGACTTGCCCATGTTGTGCAAAGTTGGCAAAGTTCATGTTTCCTATGCACTCTTTCTCTCTCTCTCCAACCATGTAGTTGAGTGTTAGAAGCAGCAATTTGTAAGGAAGGGGGTGAATCTCAAAGAGGTCTTGACATCAAGAATGCCTCTGAGAAAACTCGTGACTGTCTTTGCAAGATGACTGAAATTTCATCCAGCAACTTTTATCCTATTGGCGGATCAGGTGAGGGAGGGAGGAAGTGGAGCAGCATGTGATGTTGTGGCTGTAAAATACTCAGATTTGAATATATATGTGATGGACTCTGGATTTGCAAATGGCAAGGCAGCTTTGAAAAGAAAATGGCACAAGGGTTTTGAAAAAGAGAGTAAAATAAAAAGCAATTTCTCTTTAATGCACTCTAATCCCACTGTATACCAACTTCTCCCCAGTCTCTGCTCTGGTCCAGCATCCAGTTCAGGGGATGTTTCACTCCTGGATAATCATCCTTCTATTATGAGCCCTGCATATTGACCCTGATATGTCAAAAGTTGATAGTGGTGGTAGGCTTCAGTGCAGCACCTCTGGCGATTTTTGAAATGAGAATACGCACCACTCAAATCTTCCAGGAGATGTGGAGATCCATATTTGTATGAAAATACACAATTACAAAAATATAAATAAACATGAACCCTTTTTTAAAAAAACCTAAGAAATACTTCAGCTGACTGTCGATGAAGGGATAGGAGCATCTGGATTCCTCCACCCCTTGTCCTTTCACGTGTTCAGGGAGTGATTGACAGTTTTGTTTTTCTGCCCAGGGATGACTTGCAGACAGGGGAAATTCTGCTTATTGCTCCCACATTACTTTCTCTGAAGGCAGCAACAGATCCACCAACATACTTTTCTCCTCTGTTGAAAAAAAGAAAAATAGGGGCATGAAATGGTCATGTGGATGAGTTCTCCAATCCTACTTCTTGCGATGCCTCCTTAAACATTTATTTTTGAAACATCAGGCAAGGTGTTCTACATTTTGGCTCCTAATCCACTTCTTTATGCATCTTTGGCTTCTCTCTTTATTTTATTATTTTGAGTACCATTCCCTTCTTTCCCCATACTCTATAAGGATATACAATAACATCCAGTAATAAAACAAAGATTTCCCTTTCATCTGGAACAGACCTATTCCCTCCCCTTCCCCAATACAATCACACTAAGTAAGCAATTTGCTTTTCCTTGTGAGGTAAAATCTGAGGCATATGTATGTGCTTGTGTGTGTGTTGGGTGAAAGGAACCCTTCTATGGTTCCTTTTTCATGCAAAGATTCCAAACCATAAAACTTTTAATCAGTTAAACATAACCTCTGCCATAAACCAGCATAGTGGTTTTTTTTAAAGAAATTGCTGGTTACATGGTCCCCCTATCACCATTCCTGCTGAAATCTTACTGTTTCTTCTGGAATAATGCTGGAATGTTGGAGCAATGCTGGAATGGGAGAAAGGCCATGGAATACACCGATAGTGTGTTTGTGGGATAGGCTGAATCTAGATAAGGAAAGAACTGGATTCAAACTTCCATCCATTCTTTAGATTTTTTTTTTATTACATTTATATGCTGCCCTTCTCCGGAGACTCAGGGCGGCTTACAATTTTTGGGATGCAACCCAGTGTGCTCAGCAATAGCCTTCATTCCATTGTATATGCCTGCTTATTACTAAGCGGCATTTTTACAAAGTCAGCTTATTGCCCCCAACAATCTTGGGTCCTCAATTTACCTACCCCGAGAGGATGGAAGGCTGAGTCAACCTTGAGCCTGGTGGGATTCGAGCCTACAGCAGTTGTAGGCAGCTGGAACTTAAGTGCAGACAATTAACAGCCTGAGCCACCAAGGCTCTTACTTTGCAAGTATAAAACCTGTACCAGGTTGCCCTTCTGACTCCAGCATTATATTTAAAATTATAAAACTCAAAACAATATGTTGGAGCTGAATTTCTATCTAGAATTTCATTTAAGGCTCCAATCAGATTGGAAGAGGAATTTTGGATTGAGAAGAACCTTTTTCTGAGATCCAGGAAGGTTCCTGCCAGAATAGAGACCACATACACCCTAGAAGGACCAGTGATTTGAAAATCTGTGATTAGGAATAGCTTAATCCTAGATCTGGGCTGCAAAAAAAAAGCATGATAATTAAATGCATCTCTTTACTGCCATCTAGCAGTCAACTGGAATTTTGCAGCGCGGCTCTTGGGAGGACTATTTTATCCAGAATTTAAAATCTTTAGATGCTCCCTAAGTTTGAATATGTACTGAACCATTCATAAAACAGGGAAAGCCATATAACATGTCAATTAAGTGATTAAAAATCGCCCCCTTAAACTCTAACTGGCTGAGACAATTGCCCTGTAACATGGAAATGCCCTCCAGGAAGTTAATAATAGAGAGGTCTTTAGTTGCCAGTTAAATTGTAGATAGCATGATATGAACTGAGTTAAAATTTCACGGACCATTTAGTTTATTCTAGCATAGTAGCCCAACACATTTACCAATGAGCCAATGAAAACACACACGCACATAAGAGCAGATTGTAACTTCCCTTCACATATCACCAGACAATTTCCCCACCCAAGGAATAAAAATAGCTATCCTTTAGAATTGATGTGGGTAATTTTAAGGCTTGTCCCCTATTGAGAGAAGCAGGATCCAAATGGTAGACTCTTTTCACTTCTTTACTTAGATACAAATACCTAGGTTTCTCTTTCACAGCAAGACAGATCAAAAGTTGAGAAATATTGGAGGGGTGTCTTTCTTTCACTTTCTTTCTTTCTTTTTCTTTCTTTCTTCTTTCTTTTTTTTGTAAACTCAGATTGAAGGCTGAAATCCTGAATATGAATATCTAGATAATTATGATGCTTCATCTGCCTTCACCCTCTGCATGAGACTAGCCCGATGCAAGACAGAGGGAATTCAGTCTAGCTGTATTTCTGATGGTGATGAGCCCTTGCTAGAGAAAATGAAGCTATGCCCCAGAGCCACATTGAAGTAAATGAAGTGTCAGTGTTTAAGGAATCTAGGTTGTACTGAATCAATTCCTGCTCTGACAAAACCACTTCCACCAAGGGAACAGGGGTGGGAGGGGTGGGTGAATTCCCTCCATGCATGCATAACATTTGCTCAGAGAGTTGGAGGAGAAGAGGAAAGGAATATAGCCCACTGTGGGCACAGAATTTCACTCCTCCAACATAGGGTTGCACACTCTGACTTTCTCTGGCTGACAATCATTGTCCTATGTGTTTGGATTTTTGCATCTTTCTTGGACATAGCTGTTTGGCTTATGCTTTTGCTTAAAATACTTGATATTTTTTAAAAAAGAAAAAGAAAATAAAGGCAGCTTTAGTTAGTACAAATAACAACGCATTTTAAATAGTACAATTATAATGTTTAATTGAATCACAGATAGGAGACAGCAGTAACCCAGTCCAATAGGATATTCAAAGCAGGCATCTACTGAGAAGCTGGCTGCCCTTGGCTCTTCCCATCTGTTTCCCAGCTGGCAGT
This sequence comes from Naja naja, assembly GCA_009733165.1. NCBI lineage: Eukaryota > Metazoa > Chordata > Lepidosauria > Squamata > Elapidae > Naja > Naja naja. The sequence goes on from CM019148.1 coordinate 147,230,820, forward strand.
CTCCTCACTGGGAAATTATCAAGCTATCTGAACAATTGTAATCCCTGTTAGTTGTGGTAGGAACTTTAACTTTAAGGTTAAACTTGGAATTGTTTACCCCCTATTGCCCTGCCACCTTCTCCCCCGCCCCCACCTATATATCAGGTCTTTTATTTTATAAGCTTGAAGGGCACAGACTTATTACTGTACTGATATTTATAAACTGCTCTGGGATCCTACACAGAGGAAACAAATACAGCAGCTAAAACAATCCCGAATTTAACCATTGGATAAAACTTGTTTAAGAGAAAGCCTATATAACTTAAAGATCTCTAATCTCTAAAGTCCTGAGGTAAATCAGCTGGTTAGATTTTCTTCTTACTAAAAAAAAGAATCTGGTAGATTTACTCAAATGTTATTTCCATCCCCCCAAAGGCTATGATTATTGTTCATAGGCCAGTTCAGAAATATAATTTAGGCATTATTCAGTATAAATGGATGCCAGACTATTTAAGATTACACTTAAATATAACCTTCATAAGCAAGGTTCCTTCTTGTACAGAAATATTTATCTCAGAGGACGCAGAATATAGTTAATGATATTCAGCAATATCATTTGACCTTCCCTAAAACAAAATGGAAAATTGTTATCACTTCTAAAACTGTAATGTCCAGCATGTTGCAGTAAAGCAAAGCAAAACAGGATATTTGTGTTAGCTCAAACAAATCCAACATTTTGAAAGATCCTTTTCCACGATTCAAATCTCCTTCACCCACCATTCCTTCTTAGTGTCTTCTCAAAATTTGCTAACTGATGAAGTGTTAATAATGGATGGCTAGTACCTAAGAGAGTATATGTATCAACTAAAAATGTCATTTTTCTCCACCAGGCTGAGTCCATTTCACTCTGAAAACAATGTGAAATAATTTATAGAAAATTGAACACCGAGAATGCATTTTACTCAGGGACAAAAATGGCACTGTGTGGATAAGATCTCCCTTTCAGTTTTCTGTTCTGACAGAAACCAATTTTCTATTAGAATAGCACTCTTTCCCTTTTCCTATGATTTATACTTAGAGCAAGTGAAGGTGGAAGGTACAGGGTATTACCCTTTCAAGATCACATAAGTCTTTATTATTAAAAAGCAATTTGGCCTTCCTATGGTACTTCTTCTCATTTTGTCTAGAAGTGGTTCCATCATGCAAATCAAGTGCTGAGCAATGTGAAAGAGTCCCACCTTCAGTTGTAGCCTTCAAGAATATTATTCTACGTTTCTGTTCACATTTGCTGACTAATAGCTGATTCTGAGAGACTCCAAATCTTTCTTCCACCTTACGAAGAAGACAATGGCAAATCTACTTCTAGAAAAAAAGAAGGAAAGAAAAAAAAAACCCTGCCAAGAAAACTGCAAGGACTTTTCCAAGTAGCCTCCAAGAATTTTCCAAGCAGCCTATAGATTTAACAGAGTTGGAAGGGACCTTGTAGGTCATCTAGTTCACCTTCCTGCCCAAGCAGGAGACCCTACGCTATTTCTGACAGGTGGCAGCCCAGTCTCTTCTTGAAAGTGTCTAGTAGTGAAGCTCTCACAAATTCTGAAGGCAAGCTGTTCCATTGGTTGATCGCTGTCAGAAAATTTCTCCTTATTTCCAGGTTGATTCTCTCCTGGTTCAGTTTCCACCCATTAGTCCTTGTCTGGCTTCAGTTTTTTTTTAAATTAGATTTATATGCCGCCCTTCTCCGAAGACTCAGGGCGGCTTACAATTTTTGGGATACAACCCAATGCACTCAGCAATAGCCTTCATTCCATTGTATATGCCTGCTTATTACTAAGCGGCATTTTTACAAAGTCAGCTTATTGCCCCCAACAATCTTGGGTCCTCAATTTACGTACCCCGAGAGGATGGAAGGCTGAGTCAACCTTGAGACTGGTGGGATTCGAGCCTGCACTAATTGCAGGCAGCTGGAACTTAAGTGCTAGGCGTTTAACAACCTGCACCACCAAGGTGCCTTAATTTTCTTAAAATAATGGGATAAGTCAGGGCTCCTTCCCAATTATCCAGAATGAAATTCTCAGGACCAGATTGTCACTTGTTTCACATAGACTGTCTATGAATCAATTAAGGAGCAAAACAAATTTTGCTCAGGGAGTAGTTTTCAAAGCAGGCCTTTCCACCTACCAGTAGCTTCAAACTGATTTGTGGGGATCTACCTACTGGTAAGAATACCATAACTAAATCTGATTTTTTTTCTTTATGATAAATCTTTACATGTTATAATAGAAAGTCGCTGTATGCAGCCTATGCATTGTAAAGATAATTATAGTAAAGCAGTAGAATTATGAACTGTGCTTATACTGTACAGCCATTAGGATATGTATTCCAATAACATTGTATTGTTCTGTATAGCTATAGGTCAAATGAACAAAGGCCATTTCTTAGTCATTTCATTGTGTCAACATCAATTGCTTCATGCTCCCTTCTATATACTTGCATGGACAAAGCATCAACCAAGGATTTTGAGTCACCAACACTTAACGCTTTTGGTGTTAGAAATTGCCTGCAAGGATTTGCTCATTTAAAAAAAATAGTTTTGGTTTGTGGTTGTGCTGAAGCTTTGAGATTAAACTAAATGATTCTGCAGTGCCAAGTATTCAGTGGCAAAACTGACAGCCAATAATTTATGAAGGGAAATTAGGAGAGAAGGAAGAAGGAAAACCTACCTGTTAAATTTTTTAAAAAAATTTGCCACATGCAAGGGTGACGGTTTACAAATATATAGCAAGAATAGCCAAACTACAGGCTATAACAGTTTTTTCCCCCAAACCTGGAGCTGTGTTATTGTTACAATTCCCACTCAGTTCTGGCAGAGGCCATTCTAATGCATTGAGTGCAGCAGGCCAAGAAAGGTTATGTTACATGTGTGTTCCAAATGTACCTCACTTGACATTTTTATTCTGAAGATTAAAGACAGGGCTGTGGTCTAGATGAAATTTACCATGTGTGGGAAGGTTCAAAGCTATCCTCCCAGTCACTTCCTTTCTAAAAAAAGGGGGGGGAAGGGGGAAAAACAGCCTCCATCTCTTCCTCTGTTGCCTAGGCAACCAGAGGATGCTAGCTTTCTTCCTTTGTTGCTTGCAGGCAGGAGAAGCTGAAGAGAAACTGCCAAATGAATCAGCAAAATATAGTCAAGGGAGTCCATTTTGCAAAAGCCTTTCTCTTCAAAATACTGCATCAGCTTTTTCATTTGTCTTTTAGAAGAATCAACATTTTTCTCTGATCATAAGCTCATACAATGCTGAAAAGTATGGCCAGTGGCCTATAGCTAATATAGCAAATCAGGGTGAGATGAATATATCTTCCCAAAGGAAACTATACTTTGCTGTGAGTCCTGGCAAAGCACCTTCTCTATTTGAACCCACATGCATAATGAGCTGAGAAGTTCTTTAAAGTGTCCATGCCAAACCTTCAGAAAAACTCAGCTTCCTTACCTCTTCATTGTAACAGGGAATCTTAGGCTGGATACTAACACATATATTTTTCAACAATTACCTAAACCATAGCATATTTGCCAAAGTTATGCATGGGAAAAAGACTGACAGAACTATACTGCTGGTCACCCCTCTCAAATTTCCATACGCTATTGTCTCTGTTCCTCCATACCCAGAAGTCATTTTGATGTCTGCACAGAAAGGAATATTTACACATGAGGAATGGAATGCATATTAGATGTTCCATACAACTTCCGCTTGATTGTATAGAAGATTCAGCTTGCAGAAAACATTTATACCTCTATGCATCAAGTTTCTTGGAACATGTCTAGGAATATTTTTTGTAGATATTAAGAGATAGATAGATGATAGATAGATAGATAGATAGATAGATAGATAGATAGATAGATAGATTGCTCTCACCTCTTTCCCTGAACAATAAGACATTATGCAAATTTGTTTTTGTTTAAAATAAATGTACCAAAGGTTTATTTACAAATGTACAGGTTGAATATATGGTGATGCAGTTTGAATAGGCGCTATCTTTCAAACCTCTTCACTCAATTTATGGGCAGAGAAATTGGAATGATGATTTCTTTAGGGGAACAGGACAGTATTTAACAATTTCTCAAGAGCAGGATGCTTCATTAGCAGTAACAAGAGTACCATGCATGCTGGTGTTTAATCTATCTTTGCCAACTGAACTGAGTGGCACGGGTGTTTGCTCTGATTTGGAACAGGGAATAACGAAGTGTGTTGGACACAAACTGAAATTATCTATAATAATTTTGCAACCGTTTGTCTCCATTTGAGTTTTCAAACAAGAATTAGGGAGAAACATTTTCTTGCCTTTTTCCCTCCTTCCTATCAGCAGTCATTCAACTTGATGAAAGAAAGCTTTAGAGAGACTACTTAAGGTGGGAACCATTTTGGAGAAATTGTCACAAGTGCCGTTATTTCAAGACAACCAAGGGGTGTGGGGTGTGAGTGAATATCCTTCCTTTTATTGTACTATTATTTCCTCAGCATTCTGTAATCTCTTTGGCTTCCATTAAATTCCAAGGAAAGACATGAAAACCAGCATGCATCAAAAGCCACACAAAAACTGACACAGACAGCACTAGAGTACCTATATTTCCATCAAGCTATTTTCCAGAGCTATGGGAAATAACATCATAGGTAGCTTCATTGCATGAAGATCTGGAAATCAGATAAAACAAATGGAACCTTGAATTTGCTAGAAGAGGGGAGGGGAGGGTAGGGGGAGGAAAAGGGGAAAAGGGAAAGGGAAGGAGCCGACACAGGCAGGTATGTTTTATGTAGGGTCCTCCCTAAATGAAGGATAGCTTTGGTGATTTCTAAGCAAATCCTAGCATTCTGAGTAAGTCTTGGGTCAGGAAAAAAGCTTTAAAAATAGCCCCACCAACCTTGCTGAATCTCACTCTCCTATTAGCACATGGGGCTATCTCGTCGTCTTTTCTTATGGGAGAAGCAAAGGAGTTTGAAATATTATCCAGTTTTTCATAGTTACCGCTGCATCCTGCCTCTTCCATAAATTCTGGTTTCTCTCACTGACAATTAACCTAGCCGGATGCAGCCTCAGTGACTAGTCACAGCATGTTTTCCTTATAAATAATGACAAACAGACTAACAAAAACTAGCTGTAGTAGTGATAGTATGTTGCTTGCTCAGGAAAAGAAGGCTGTATCACCGTTTTTTGATCATAACAATATCCTGGCAGACAAATTTTAACCTTGGAATAATAAGCCTTCAAAGAGACTTTGTGACAAGTAGGATTCAAGTTACCAGTGTTTTTACATTTGCAGTATTCAGTACCAGCAACTGGAGAAATGATAAATGGAAATAGGTTACCATGCTAAGAGCAAATCACAGCTGGAAGATCTTTTCAACAGTAATACCTTTGGTACTGATGACAAACACAAAGCAGTTGTGTTTCAAATGCTCATTAAACCATAGCTCCTTTAAGCCAGTGTTTCCTGAACCACTGAGGCACAGATCTGGGGGAGAGAGAGGGAAAAAGAAAAAGGGGTATAGAAGTTGGAGGCATGTTTTAACGTTGAATCTCAAAAAGTTTTGTTTTCAAGGTGTAACGGGAAATGACTCCTCCATTTTTTAATTAATCAGCCAGGAAAAGTCAGTGAAATTAACAAAGCTTAAACGACAAACATTTACATTCCCTACACTTTTAAGGCTCTATCCAAATCAACCCAGAACCGAGGGGAAGCAGTCACACCACATCTTTCTAGAAGCCTTTAATTAAAAGTTAACTTAAATAAAGAATAACCGGTAATTATTTAATTAAATTATTTCATGCACCATGCCAGATGTTTTCCCCAGTGTTATGTATGTAGGTTTAAATGTTATTGGTTTAGTTTGAACTATTCTTGTAAAATGTTAGAAATGATTGGTTTAAAAAGTGCGGGAAAACCCTGCACTCTGATTGGCTGGCAACTGCGGCTGCTGGCTATAAGTAGCAGCCGCAGCCCAGCCAAAGTGGGTCTGTTCTGAGCTGTAGTCACTAATAAACAAAGAGCTTGAAGCACTCCGCGTCTGACTCTTCATGCAAACTTAACACCCAGGGTGCCCCCTCTCCATCTCAACGTTGGGAAACGAAGGCAAATAATGACGTTTTGGCCAGACTTAGTGAATCGTACATGATGTTGTGATGTTTCTTAACCAAGAGAGGAAGGTCCCCAAGAATTTCTAGGGAAGGTTTGCATTACAATGAATGTGTAAGGAAGAAGGCAAAGCTATCCTGCTGGGCTTGAGCCAGCAGCACAAGCAATCTTTCTGTCAGATGTGAGTTCCTCAAAAAAAGAAAAGAAAAGAAAGAAAGAAATAGGTTTTTATCTGAAAAAATAATAACAAGATTTGAAATCCAGACTTCCAGAGTTTTTTCTCCATAAGGATGCTTAGCGTCTCTCAACCTTTTCTATACTAATATACTGTATTGTATTGGTGGGATGTTTATTAATTCAATATCTTGTCTTTATTATATTTATGAAGAACTCAAGGCAGCGAACTTATCTAATGCCCCTTCCTTCTCCTATTTTCCCCATCACAACAACTCTGTGAGGTGGATTGGATTGAAAGAAAATGACTGGCCGAAGCATGTTGCCTTGATCTTCATTAATGTCCTGGCTGGCTAACCAAATACTGTATTTATTGATGGTGGGAGAATGTTTTGATGATGCCAGGCAATTCCCAATGCTGTTTATCACCATCCTGCTTCCTAAAATATGGATCCCTCGCTGATCACATGGACATATTTTTCCAGTTATTTTCCAGACAAAGGTACAGTCCTCAAACTAATTCCAGAGTAGTCCTCCTGTTGACAATCAGGAGCCTAATAGCACCCTTTCTGACTAATAAATGGCATTACAGGTAGTCCTTGAACCACAACTGAGCCCAAAATTTCTGTTGCTAAGCAAGACTGGCATTAAGTGAGTTTTGCCCTATTTTATGACCTTTCTTGCCATAGTTGTTAAGTGAATCACTGCAGTTGTTAAGTTAGTAACACCGTTGTTAAGTGAATCTGTCTTCCCCATTGACTCTGTTTGCCAAAAGGTTGCAAAAGGTGATCACATGACTCCGGGATACTGCAACCTTCATAAATACATGCCAGTTGCCAAGCACCTGGTTCTGCCAGCGGGCTTGGGGAACCCAGAGCGGGATGGAGCCCATTAAATGGCTCATGTGATCTGCTGTCGCTGGGGCGGGGGGTGGGTGAGAGGTGGGGAGTGATTTTGTTATAATGTACTATATTAATTTATTTGTTTCTTTTTGTTAGTTTTATTGTTTTAAATGTGGTTGTATATTCTGTAAGCCGCCTTGAGTCACCATGGACGAATAGGCAGCAATATGAATTCAATAAATAAAAAATATGAATTTCGATCATGTGAACACAGGGATGCTACAATGGCCGTAAGAATGAAAAACAGTCATGCCACTTTTTCCAGTGCCATTGTAACTTACTAAACAAATGGTTATAAGACAAGGGCTACCTGTAATTTTGTGACTGTAATTGTATGTTTTTTCAATAAAATATAATAGTTGGAAAAGGTGCTAACAGACTCCTCCTGATTTTTGGCCACCATTGTCTAAACCAGTGTTTCCAGCCTTGGCCACTTGAAATTTATGGACTTCGAAGATGTGCTGGCTGGGAAATTCTGGGAGTTGAAGTCCACACATCTTCACATGGCCAACATTGAGAAACCTTGATTTAAACCACTTTTCCTCCCTGGGCAGAGGATGTCTGATTACTGGGATGTTTGCAATTGGAAGCAATTTTAAAATATCCTAATATACTGCATTAATACTAACAATACCTTTGTTCCATGAGCAATGCAATTGTTTAAGGAAAGAAAATGTTACTTCAGAAATAGCAGTGGACTTGAATGGGCAGGCTATTGCTCTTCCTCCTCCAACCTTATTGGGATTTTAGTACAGCAGCTACATGCTGGAAATAATTTGGTGAAATTGCCCAACTGCAGAATTGCCAAACATGCCAGGATAAGGACTATTGAAAACAGTCTACGTTTGTCACTCTGGTGAGTAAAGAAACATGGGGGAATGTTAGCAATTGATTCTCTTTTAATTTTGCAAGGAAGACAATAGATGCACATGGGGCAGATTAGAGAAGTTAAAACATCAGGTTTCAAAATCAAGATCAAGATCTGGTTTAGTTTAAATAAATGCATCTTAAATAGGATATGGAAAGGATTGGAGACAAAAGGATGATTGTCTTTAAGGCCCAAAGTTATGCACCAGGTAATTCTGTGGGAGCTTAAGCAGGAAACACTGATGGCTTTACAATGTACAAAGGATTCATATAAGACAGTTTAAACTGTGAGCTAAAAATTAGATGAGAAAAATATCCATAATCAGGGAGAAACAGTGAGCTTGCCAAGATGTTTTAGTGCCAAAATGGACCTCAGAGAAGGAGGCTCAGACCAGGCCTTGGGATACAAGTAGCCTACAAGTAGTCCTTGAGTTATGGTCATTCAAAGTTACGATGGACCCATGAAAAGATACTTACAACTCAGTTCTAAAATTCTGATGGCCACGTTCCCCCCAGTGGTCACATGACCATAATTCAGATGGTCTAAAATGGCTGGGATTCACCTAACAACACCACAAAAAAGGCCTAAATTGGATCAGTCGCATGATGATCTATTTTATGATGTCACACAGTGGTGGGATTCAAAAATTTTTACTACCGGTTCTGTGGGTGTGGCTTGCTGGGCATGGCTTGCTGGGCATGACAGGGGAAGGATTCTGCAAAATCTCCATTACCACCTCACTCCAGGGGAAGGATACTGCAAAATCTCCATTCCCTCCCCACCCCAATAACCTGCTTTCCAGATATGTTCTCCTGTGCAGGGCAACAAAAGAAGACCCAGTCGATCATCTGGGACTTGGGAGGCAGAGAATAGATGGGGGCGGGGCCAGTCAGAGGTGGCATTCTGAACTACTCAAAATTTCTGCTACCGGTTCTCCGAACTACTCAAAATTTCTTCTACCGGTTCTCCAGAAATGGTCAGAACCTGCTGAATACCACCTCTGATGTCACAGCTTAAAACCATAACGGGCAGACTCCATTATGGTCAAAAGTCAAGGACAAATATAGAAATTGTCAGCTAGTGAATAAGCTGCCACCCAATGTTCTCATTTGCTAGAGATCTTCACACAAGCTGCATAGTCATCTATCAGAGATCCTCTAGTGCAGGGTTTCTCAACCTTGGTGACTTAAGATGGGTGGACTTCAACTCCCAGAATTCTTGAAGAGTTGAAGTCCATCCATCTTAAAGTCGCCAAGGTCGAGAAATATTGTTCTAGGGCAGGGCTGTCAAACTCCCGGCCCACGGGCCAGATGCATCACGCACTGGCCATGCTCAGTTTAGCAAAGGGGGGAAAGTCCCAATATGTCACATGATGCCGCCGTGATGATGTGAGTTTAACACCCCTGCTCTAGGGAATCCTGAACCAAGCAGGGGGAGTTGATTGGGAGGCCTATAGGATTCCTTTGAACTCAGTGATTCTAAGTAAGGAAAGACCTTCAGGATAAGTCCTTCATTTTTGTTCTTTGGAGCAGATACCCCCTGCAGACCCACATTTCTGATCATGATCATTTTGTGAGTAAATGGCTTCTGGAGGTGAGGCTCTTTTCGTCCATTGACATTTTTAGTCTGATGCAAGGAGAGTAAACTTAGTCAAGAGCTTTTCAGACTAGCAATTTAGAGTGTCACCAAGCCATTAATGTGGTGATATAATGCCTGTCTTCATTAGTGATATATTGCCACAGCAATAGCTAAAGGATGCCAGAAATAGTGTAGAAGTGTTAATAATCAATTCTTAAAGCAAAGGAGGCAGGGCAGGTAGGGGAAAAACAAGTTTCAAGAGACTCTGTAGAAACTGCTGTCTTTCCTTGTATTTTATCTTGAGATGAAATGCATTATGATCTATCAGGAATCAATTCAGGGTAAATATGTGCAACTGACTGCAGGTAGTCTTTGACTTATGGCCTGAATTGAGCCCAACATTTCTGTTGCTAAGTGAGACATTTGTTAAGTGAGTTTTGCCCCATGTTACGAACTTTTTGCTACAGTTGTTAAGTGAATCACAGCAGTTGTTAAGTTAGTAACATGTTTGTTAAGTGAATCTGACTTTCCCATTGACTTGTCAGAAGGTCATAAAAGATGATCACGTGGGACACAGCCACCGTCATAAGTCTGACTCAGTGGTCAAGCATCTGAATTTGGATCACGTGGCCATGGGAATGCTGCGATGTTGTAAATGGGAAAAATGGTCATGTCACTTTTTCCAATGATGTTGCATGTTCGAACGGTCACTAAATGAAATGTTGTAAGTTGAGGTTTACCTGTATTTCAGGTTCTTTCCTTGACTTTTCCTTGGGTAGAGAACACTTATAATTTCTTCCATCTTCCCCTACTTTTAGTGTGTGAGAAATGAGAATATTTCCCACTTAAGCATTGGATTCTGGGCAAGATATGGGAATCGATTGTTTGAAGACGTTGTTTGAATACACTTGGTGATCTTTTCTCAGAAATGTCTCTCTCCCTGCTTTTGAAAGGCTGGGAGCTGCCTTTCTGGGATATTGCCGAAGAGAACTTCTGTTATCTACCTCAAGTAAATATATTATATGCTCATTGGCAGAGTTTTTCAGTAACAAACTGAAAATTCATGAGTCAAATTACAGGTGAATCAATGGAGTTTGTTGTTGTTGTTATTAGGTATAGAAGGCCATTTTAAATGGACATAAATGTTTGAGAAGAGGGAGAGTAATAGATATATCAATCTGATAATTCTGATCCCAACATGAATACTTATAATTCTTTCCCTTAACCACAAAGTGGTTAAGATTGTTCAGCAGCTTTCCTGAAACTTACGTGCTTCTGTTAGCTTTGGAAAAGTTGGCAGGGATTCAGATAATGGCACTGGTAGCAGCTTTATTGTTTGGGAGTGTAGATCCAAAGCAGGCCAATTTGTGTCTAACTTAAGCTGCATTTACAACCCTAGCTCATATATAAAATAAATTGTCTGGTGAAATGCTAGAGGATGCTTAAAGTCTTGTGGTTTGGATGCACATGCATTGCTACTGTTCCTTAATTTCAGGTTGCCACACTGGTAAATTATAACTATGTGTGGAAATTCCCAGCATATAGTAGGTTTACCAGATATATTTGTACTGGTTATGATTTTAAATTATTTCAAACAGAATGCAAAGGGTTGGCTGGTACCCAGTTCTGGAATTAGATCCATTCTCTAAAAACATTCCAGAACATACTGAAGAAGCTGTTTATGCAACATGATTTTCTTTAAAGCTGTTCAGAAGCAATAATTCATAATTTCAGTTGCACAACACTAATTAAGGAAGTGTACAAGGTTTGAAAGGAATGCTTTTCAGGCATGTTAGTACAAATGGATGGAAACTAAAGGAGAAATTTCCTGACAGAACAATCTGTGGAATGACTTGCCTCCAGAAGCTTCTCATCCAAGAAGTTTCATCAGTTGTGATGAGGGGGGGAGAAGGAGGAGATATTGATGAAGTTTGTTGAATAAGAAGCAAAAGGTTTTCTTCCTCCTCCTCACGGAAAAACAGTCCAGTTGCCCTTGAAAAAGCACCTTTGAGACAACTATGATGTGTATGACTGACAATCTCCACAGATATCCCACATTATGGTTATAGGTGAAATAATATTCTCGCTTCTTGTTCAAAAAGAGCATTTATGCTTTCTAACATATACATAATTTCTTTGAGCAAGGCACTTTTTAATTTTTTTTAAACAAGTTTTATTCATTTTTCCACCTTTTAACATCTCATTTTAGAGAACAGCATGATTACAGGTTTCACATATACAAACAAATATGACCATAGTTACATATTCAATTTTTGTATTCAATTTCTTATCTTAACGATGCTTTTATACATTTTCTATTTTATTGTATTATTCCCAATGCATATCTCATTTTTTAATTCACATATATTAACTTCATAATTGTTATACTTTAATACTTTTAACTGTCACATTTGTATAGTCCTCTTAAATTCTGATTAATAATACTTCTATAAATTGGTTTCCTCCCTAAAATATCAGTTTAAGTGTGCCACCTCCAAGTTACATATTCATTATCTCACCTTTTAAATCCCATTAAGTGTTTAACATTTTATTACCTAAAACATTAAAAATAATATTCTCTATTAAGATTACATAACATATATAAATCAGATTCTGCATGGTTTCCCCTTTTTGATTTCATAGAATTTATCTACATTTTCAAAAAGAACAAAGGGACATATTAATCTACTCATTTAGTCCTAAACCCTGATATAAATTCCATTTCAGCTCTTCTCCTAAATCATTCCATTTATCTCAATATATTTCAATATATTTAATTAACATATTCTATTATTTGTTACATTATCTCTATACATAAAGGAAAAGAGCATTAACAAAAATAACAATTCTATTTTCCATCTTATCAATCTATATGTCCCCATTTCACAACTACAAGTTTATTTATATTACTCCCCAGCACCTTGCAGAATGCCCTCCCCAAATATCATTCAGCCATTATCTCTGTGTCTAATTAAAAGTTTCCCCATTTTTTAGAATTCCCATATTTCTTGATTCCCAAGTCCTGTTTCTTTTCCTTCTTCCCTAATATTTTCTCCTTTATTCTTTCACTCCAGTTTTAACCCCTGTCTCTTTATAACTCCCTTCCGCCCTTCGAATTTCTGCTGATTCTTTTTCCCTTTTTTAATTTTCCGGATATTTCTCTCTTTATTCAATTTCCCAAATCTCCGATATTTATTCCCAACTCTTTTCCTCTTTCTTTCCAGAGTTCTTTGTTCTCGATGGTAGTTAAAGATGGCTCCTTGCTCCTACTCTTCTTCTGACCTCTGTCTTTGTTGTTCATACTCTGCAATCGCCTCTTCAAAAAATTTAAAAACAAAGCCTAAAGTTTCACCTTGTTCTTGTAATGTTTCTTTCATGTTTCTAAGTTCCATCTTTAATTCCTGAAGAGATATCACCATTTTACAGCTTTCTAATTAGTCCAAATAATGTCTTTAAAATTAGTTTCCAACAGTCTACTTTTAGTCCTCAGCTAATCCAATGCCAAATCCATATCAGAATCAACAATTAATCCAAGGGCAGAATCTTCATGTTTCTTTATTTCAATGTTTCAAAGTTCTTGTTTTATTATATCAATTTTCCTTGTACTTTTAAGAAACAGTCTTTTATAAGAAAATTAAAGTTAACTCAGATGGCATGCTTTGTTCTGACAAATCCATACCTCCTCTTTCCTTTTCCCTTCCCGATTATTCAGAGCTTTTTTTTAAAACCACAATCTTCCAAACAGTTCAGATCCAATTGATATTAAATTTTCTCTTTAAGAATTTTATAGTTCAGCTTTGTTAATGCCTATATAAAATCAAAATATACTTATCCAAGTTAATTAGGTGCTTTCTCCTCCAGCTTCTACCTCTCCTGGTTCAAAGCTCTGCACTATCAAAGGCAATTCACACCTTTTTTATTCCCCTTTCTGTTCGCCACTGTAAATCCTTTCTTAAAGATTCTTTGAAATGTTAATCCTGAGGGTATCTTCCATTTAATTATATTGTCCTGTTCCTCCTGCTGTTCACTTCTTTCTCTCTCTCCTGTGCAATCTTATTCCAGTCTCATCTTCCCCTTCAGGGCAGCCATTTTACACCACCGCTTCAGGCATCTTCGGGAGGGAGTAATTGCCAAGCTGGGGAGGGGATTTGTGACTCCCCTCTACCCAGCTGATGGTGTCCCCTTCCTCCGCCACCCCTATGAGGCAGCTTCTGCCCAAATCCAAAGGATTGGGGCTCTCCAACATCGAAGGACAAACCAAAGCCGCGCACGATCATGGTCAGCAGTCCATCTTCGGGGAAGCTCAAAACATCTCTAATTTTTGAGATGTATTTATATATTTAAATTGGTCACTGTTTAGGAATAGGAAGTTCATGAGCTATTATCTTAGATCAGGTGTTCTTGTCATTGTTTGGAAATTGTGTTGTTATGTGTCATAGCAGAACACTGAAAAAAAATGTTATTCCCAAGTCTAAAAAAGAATTTTATATTATATTATTTTCCTAAAAGGATCCCCCTCCCTTCAGATGTATGTATGTGAGTGAATGTGTGTTTTTGGAAGCAGAACAGTTGAAATGCTGACCACATCTTAGAAATCAAAGGTTGGGAGCAAAAAAGGCTTAAACAGAGAAAGGGTGAAAGGAATTCCAGGAAAGGAAGACCTGGGGAATATATCCTCTCTCATTAGGTCTGGTGTAGTAGTAGCTTTCTAGGTTCTCTTGTCTCGTCCATGGTTTGTTCCAGTAGCCCATTTATCATTAGATTGTCCTGTTTCCTCTACATCTGACACAGACCTTGTTAATCTAGGCCACATTTGAATTGGCATGATTCTCTTAGTTCATATCATTCTCATATTTGAGGCAGGCAGGTAAGTATTAAGGGGTCTTTACCCAAAGAACTCTACTGGTAAGATAAGTACCAGCTGGAATTTGAACTCCCGTGTCCCATGTAAAAGGCAGCAATCTAAGCACTATGCTATCCAGCTGCTGCTGCTGCTACTACTACTACTATTACTATTACTACTAGTACTACAGTGGTGAAATATTACTGGTTTGGCCCAGTTCAGCTGAACTGGTAGCAAAAATTGTAGTAAAAAAAAAGTTCCGACAATCAGCTGAGAGGAGAAAGAAGAGAAAAGTGCAGGATTGGTTCTTTATCCTCTCAGCTGATTGGCCTTAGCTGGTGTTTGGAAAGCTGCGCGCACACACGCGAGTGCGTGATCATCAAACCGGTAGGGAAACTGATAGAATCCCACCACTGTACTACTACTACTACTACTACACATGGTGGCTTAAGAAGTGAAGATTGGGTTTCAGTAAAGGAGTAAACATTAAGAGACGAAGGAAAAACACACACACACAGAGAAAATATAAACAACAGAGAGACATGGCCAGGAACTAAGGAAGGGAGGATTCATATATTCATCCAAAAAGGGAAAACAGGCAAATATCTGGCTGCAAGTCAAACAGAAGAGTAATTTACTTATTAAAAATTTTATTCCCATGCTCTCAAGGCCTTTCTTTTTTTCCTTTTCTTTTTCTTTTTACATTTCTAAAATATGTCAAGCTCCAAACTCCTCAAGGCAAATCAAAACACAGCTTATGACACAGGCATGCTTTGTATAGACTACATGAGTATATACATTGTGCAGGCATCTCTATTTACAGAAGCCTTTTGCAATTATGGATTGTATTCTGTCAGCAATTCTGCTCTAAACATCATCTTTGGGATTTGTTCTACAGCCACAGGATTACAGAGCCCAACTAAAATGTGCAGGGAGGGATTTGGTGTGCCCAGTAAAACTCTCTCCCTCTTTTCCAGCATGCCCTTTCTTTCTTTCTTTCTTTCTTTCTTTCTTTCTTTCTTTCTTTCTTTCTTTCTTTCTTTCTTTTACATTGTACACAAACAGAAACAGAAACAGCTGTTCACCAAGCTTTATTTACACAGGCTTAATTTAAAAACAGCTCACGTCCAAACAAGAATTCTCTTCTTCAGAGACACCATGCATATATAGATATAGATATATATAATTTCAACAAAGCTTCCACTCCATAGATTTGTTGTACAATCTCTTCTAATTTTGGGAGGGATGAGTTTTTCACTTCTTGTCAGCCCTTCCATGTAGCCTGGAAGAACCTTTCATAAAGGCACTATTGTGTCAGTCCAACTAAAAGTTCAGAGAGGTGAAATAGAATATAGCTCCAAGTAAATCCAGAGTCGCCTCATTGTGACAGAACCACAAGCCAGCTGCAAGGCTGAAACACATTAATGCCAGCCATCAAGTATCTTTTCCACGCTGGGGGGTGGGAAGGAGGGTGGTGGTGGTGGAGAAATAGGAGGAACTGAGAGGATTTACAGCTGCTGCAGGATTTTAGCATGAAACATTTGAAATTTGGAAAAAAAATGAAATCCTAAATACTTAGAGAAAAGTTTCTTTTATGTGACAGCTATATGACCACAGGGAAAAGAATTCAAAAAGTGCAAGCCAGTGCAAGTGCAAGTAGGCAGGGCAAGATAGAAAAGTATATGGGACAATTTAATTAATTAATGTCTTTCAATAATGTATACACCTGTCCATTACATAGCAATGATCTGGACAAAACCAAGCAATAATAAAATGAAATGACCCATAATGTGCAAAATAGACAGAAATCTGCTTTTGTCAGCAGGATGGTAATATACCTTCCTTACAAAATGGTGCATTGGTTCACCCATATCTCTGTATTTTGTGGTTGCTGAGTTGTCCCGACATTCCCTTCTACTCCCATACAGCTTGTGATCAATTCATGTAGACCGTTTTAAGACTTCAAGAGTCCAATGTTCATTTGAGGCCCTTTTGCCAGTTTCTTCTCAATGGATCCATTGTCAGGCTAATTTGCCCTAATTAAAACAAAACAAAACACCCACTAAGAATGCATACTCTTCTCAAATCCACCAATATCCACCCAGGATTAACAAACCAAGAAAAACAAAGCTACCTTATTGCTATCACCTGAAAATTATAGGGCTCCTGCCAATGGTCATTTTTCCATGTTTCATATACAAGTTTGAATAGAATGACAATCCATTCCATATTGACTTTAGCTTTAGACATCAAGTGAAGTACTGACCAAAGTTCTTTTTCCTTAGTTTGTGTTCCATCAACTTTGTTCACCACTTTGTCTAATATTCTGCTAGAGAAAAAGTTCTGTAGAATTCTAGAATTGGAAGACTTGCACATTGATCTGTTTAAAAGGGCCTAGCACAGGGGTGTCAAACTTGTGGCATCACGTGGTCATCACATGACGTACTGTGACTTTTTTCCTTTGCTAAAATGGGAATGGGTGTGGCCAGTGCATGATGCATCTGGCCTGTGGGCCACAAATTTGACACTCCTGGCCTAGCATATTGTCTAAATCAGGGGTATCAAACTCGATTTCATTGAGAGCCCCATCAGGGTTGTGTTTGACCTTGGGGGGGGGGTGTGGGTGTGTGTGGCTAGGGTGGGCATGGCCAGCATAATGTCACTCATGTCAGGGGGGTGTCTGTGGTGGCCCAAGTGCTCTGCCAGCAAAAACGGGCTCCCAAGCTCCGTTTTCGGCTGGGATGGCCTCCTGAAACCCTCTGCCAGTGAAAACGAAGCTCGGGAGCCCATTTTCACTGACAGAGCACTTGGGCCACCACAGGTCCTCCCAAGCTCTGTTTTCACTGGCAGAAGCACTGTGGGCCGGTCCTTCTCTGTTTCCAGGACAACCCCGTGGGCCAGATCTAAGCATCCCATGGGCCAGATCCAACCCCCAGGCCTTGAGTTTGACACCCCTGGTCTAAATCCTTTTAGTTTTAAAGTTTTAGTTTCTACTTTCTTCACAGCAAATTCACATATGAAATCAAATGTTATTCTCTTACAAAATAGGGCAGGAGTGGATGACAGTGTTGAGTTAGCAATATAGTACAGTAACTGATTCAATTTTTCCCCATCATAATATGGGTGGAGAAGGCGGAGAAGAACACATGATAACACTTTTATCACAACATCGTGCTTTTGTTGTGTCATGCAAGCAAGCAAAAAAGGAGTGAAGGTTGCTTTCTGACACCATAATGCCCATTTTCTTACATGTAGAGTTCGACTTACAATCATTCATTTAGCAACTGTTCAAAGTTACAGAGATACTCAAAAAAGTGACTTACCACCCGTCCTTGCACTTATAAGAGTTGCAGCATCTCCACAGTCACGTGATCAAAATTTGGTCGCTTGGTAAATGGCATGTATTTACGACGGTTGTAGCATTCTGGAGTCATGTGATTGTCTTTTGAGGCCATCTCAGCCAGCTTCTGATCCATAAAATCAATGCAGGAAGCCAGATTCACTTAATGATTGACTGATTTACTTACAGGCAATGATTCACTTAACAACTATGGCAAAAAAAAACCCATCATAACATTGGGCACAACTCATTTAACAACCACCTTGCTTAGACATGGGAACTCTGATCCCAATTTTGGCTGTAGGTCAAGAACTACCTGTATGTAGATGAAAGTTTCGTTTGTTTCACCATGTAAAATGGGAACAGTTTGATAAAGGTGGAAAGCCATAAGGACGTTGGAAAAGGTTTCAGCCCAGTAGCTATAGTAACATTAGGGGAAATTGTGTAAAGGAAATAATTGTCTGTGATCTTAGAAACACTCCATTATCCAAGACATTATCCAAGAAGAAAATGAAATGGTTTTAATAGTGATAGGAAAGATAGTGTAGAGAATTCTGGAGTAAGATCTCCCTGGAGTGCGAGAAGTACTCAGAAATCCTAAATTTGGGAAGCCTGTCACGTCAAGAGACATAATAAATTCAACAACCTGCGTCTAAGCAGAAAAGTGCTTTTTTTCCCCAAGAGAACTGAACTTTGTCTAATACAATTTCACTTTTTCACTTTGAACTTGTCTCTTTCACTTAGACTGCAGTCAGTTTTTCAATCTGAGAAAATTGATTTGTGTTTTTTAAAGTAGTTAATTTTTTTCATCTGAATAGGTGGCATCCACCCAAGGACTCATTTTCAGTGTCTTCAAAGCCATTATGCATAACATGAGCAAACATGATGAAGGAAGAAAGCACTTCATTTTCTGACACCGTAATCCTAGTGTCTGTAGGAATTTGCTGACAGCCAAACCTATAAAAATGTTGTGTCAGAACATTGTCACAAGTACTGTTTCAAATGTCTTGAGCCTTTTAACCAAATAATTTACTTTTACTTTTTGACAGTGGTTTGCTCTCCAAGCCTATTTCAATTTAGTTTCTGAACGTTTCATTACCAGACTAGATAACATCAGCAGCAGGATTGTCTTGTCCTGTTCTGCTTAGCTTATAAATGTCTTGTGTGCCAGTTTGCTCAGTTGGTCGTATGATTGGTTGTTCATTTGGAGTTATATTTAAATTCTGAGCAGCTGATTGGTTCTCTTGTTGATTGCTCGTTTGAATGGTCTGGTTTCTTACATATTCATATGCTGGATCTAGATCTATTTGTTTGTTAATTGCTCCTTTGGTAGAATACCAGGCTTCAATAAATTCATGTGTATAGTGTGGCCAATGCTTCTTGTTCCTTCTCTATCGAACTGGTGTTGTTTATTATCAATGTGGTTCAAGATCAAGGATTTTTGGTCATACTTTTACTTTCTCCATATTTCCTTTGGAATCATCCATAACCTTCATTGAGCCTTCCAGAATCCATATGGAATAGAAATCAAATGTTCTCTACAGAATCATTTCTGATAGGTTCTTAAAAGATAGCTTTGGGGGGGGGGGTGGAGGTGATAATGATGTTGATGTGTGTGTGAGGATGTGCATTTTTTGTGTGTATAACCAGTGTTTAATATTTTCTTGGAAGTACTTGCCATCTATGATAAGTTATGGAATAGAAACTACTTTGCTGCATAAAAGCTAAAGGTTATTGTGATCGCTATTTTTTGCTGATGATTTATATTTATTGTTAAATTTCTGAGGGGAAAAAATCCCCTCTATCTCCTAGGCAAACTGTATCTAGATTGCAAGTTTCTGGATGGCCATCAGTAAAGGGATGTGGAAAAAATCTAACTCTGCTTCCATCTAGCAGTCATCTGCATCTTTGCAGGCCTAAAAACTCTTATCATCACTACCACAAATAAACTACAGCATGCCAGTAGATTTTAAAAAAACAACTCACCAGATTCATTTTGATATGGTTTGTATGCTTGAGAGATTTGATTTTTAAAGTTCCTCAGTTTAACATAGGCAGAAGCATTGCTGGTCAATAATCAAGATCTTGTTGTCTTAAGAACTCATTGAAGTTTGATGTAATAACTAGGGTGCTTAGGTTAGAAACCGGGAGTCTGTGAGTTCTAGTCTTCCCTTCAGCAGGTAAACCACCTGGGTGACTTTGGGCCAATCACTTTTTATCAATGTCACATACTTCACAGGGTTGTTGTTTTTGGGTAAAGAGGAGACAGGAGCATTAAGTATGTGTTTCTACCTTGAACTGACAAAATTAAAGAGGGATAAAAATAGATGATAGATAGATAGATAGATAGATAGATAGATAGATAGATAGATAGATAGGAGCTGTAGTGGCAAAATGGTTAGAGTGCAGTACTGCAAGCTACTTCTGCTGACTGTCAGCTGCCTGCAATTTGGCAGTTCAAATCCCACCAGGCTGAAGGTTGACTCAGCCTTCCATCCTTCCGAGATGGGTAAAATGAGGACCCAGATTGTTGGGGGCAATATGCTGACTCTGTAAACCACTTAGAGAGGACTGTGAAGCACTGTGAAGTGGTATATAAGTCTAAGTGCTAAGTGCTATTGCTATTGCAGATAGATAGATAGATAGATAGATAGATAGATAGATAGATAGATAGATAGATAGATAGATGGATGGATAAAATGCATGTGATAGCAGCTTCCATGAACAACAGTCCATTTCATCTATAGGTAAATTTGTCAGAAATAGTTAGTCAAAGCTGACTGCAGAAATATATTTCAGACATCCTAACATATTTTCTTTTAGTAAAAAGTATGGGGGTAGGTAGAAGAGCCAGTCAATTTTGTTGCTAAATTATTAAAATAAATGATTTCACTTTGCTTGAGACTGCAAAGGGGACAGTTATTTCCATTTTACAATTGTAGGAATAGCTGCTTCCACTTCTAAAACATTAAATCCAAAAGGTGACATACCTGTGAGCACCCACAAAGTGTGTTTCAAAGATGTGTTTAATGGCATGACTGACCCACAGAATTGAGGTGAGGAGTTAATGATTTTTCTCCTTTGCTTAATAGTTTTTATACATCATGTTTATGAGGTTTTAAAAGAAAAAAGTACTTTAGCTGAGCCAGTAAATATTCCTTGCTGGTAGAAGATGGAAAGTTAATTCAATTGCCACTAACCAGACCAAGCTAGGGGAAGGCAGTGACTTAATGGTCCATATATGTTGAATAAATTTGCAGCTCAAACAACAGGGCCAATGAATGGTTCAGTTAATGTGTGGAAATGCAAATTACTGAAATAATTTTTGATCCTAAGGTTATACTTGATGAAGTTCACTTTTACCACCTTGAAAAAGAAAGTTCAGTGTGATTATTTCAAATGCTGACATGTGCTTTGGAAAAGGGTTCCTCCTTGGGAAGAGCTGGAGTCAGTTTCCATGCAAAGTTTTACTGCCTCCTCACTGTTCAATGGATAGAGAAATAGCTGAGCAATGGGAACATGGAAACTGCCTTTTCCATTCTTCTGGTTGAGAGGTGGTATTCAGCAGGTTCTGACCAGTTCTGGTAGCAGAAATTTTGGCAAGTTTGGAGAACCCGCAAATACCACCTCTGACTGGAGATTTTACAGTATCCTTCCCCTGCCACACCCACCAAGCCACACCCACAGAACCAGTAGTAATTTTTTTTAATCCCATCAAGAAAATTCTAGCACAAAATTACAGAGCAGTGCTAGGGAAGGAAAAGAGTAGGTTCTTTCTCCACTGATGGCTTGCTTGATTTCCAAGCAAGGCCTCCTTGGGATACCATCGGTTAGGCATTGTCGACTGGCAGTGCCCAGAGGTAGGGCCTTCTCTGTGGGAGCACCCGCCCTATGGAACCAACTTCCCGTAGACCTCCGTTTGGCCCCTGATCTCCGCTCCTTCTGCTGGGACCTGAAGACCTGGTTGTTTCAACAGGCTGGTCTGGACTGACTTCGGGGGTGTGGGTTGGTTTTTTAGTCTTTGTTTTAATTCATTTTAAATTTTATAACACTGATTAGGCTTGTATTTGTTTAATGGTTTTTTATTGTAATTTGTATTGGGTTTTTATTGTTCGCTGCCCTGAGTCCTTAGGGAGAGAGGGTGGCATACAAGTCTAATAAAATAAATAAATAAATAAATGATGGATGTATTACTGGGCCTAGAAATTGGCATCAAGCTTTGATTCAGCCAAAATCTTTACAAACGTTTTGTGCATACCCTGACAATTGAGGCTATATCATCCTCTTCATGTTCTGCCTTTCTATTTTCTGAAGGTCCATTTTGACCAGGAAAGGAGAAAAGAAGGGTTGGCTTGGAATTACAGTTGACAAGTCAGATTAAGGGCCTAGAACCAGCAGGCAAAATGAATTTTGTCTGTTATGACAAAATGGTTCGTCACAGTGAAATGCAATGGGACATTGCTACGATTTGATTCACTCAACGTACCAAAGGAAGTTGTACAATGGGGAATGTATTGAAGAAAGGAATTTGGAAAAAGCTGGCCCTTGAAAGGGAATTTCCAGCAGAAAAGTGTCTAAGACCAGATAGCAAGGTGTTTGTTTCAAAAGTGGCAACTGCAGTACATTGCATTCATGAGGAGTGAGTAAACAAGGAAAGAAAATTAACAATAAACAAATATAGACTTCCAAACACAAAATGTAGTCATCTGCATTTGGAAATAAAGCCATAATGAAATTCCCAGCTGCAGCAGTTCATGGACAAGGTCCTTTGCAAATGTTAAGGTACAGATGAGTTCTTCAGGTTGAAGGAAGAAAGGTCATCAGCAGCTCAGTTTGTGGCCAAGATTGCAAATGAACATTTTTGCTGGAGGCAAAATGCTGATTTTTGTCATTCCCACTGAGCTGGAACCATGCATTTGGCAAACCCATTTATCAAGGGCTGCTGCGCGCAGGGGTGGAATGAAGAATTTAGATGCAAAAAAGAAGATTTGAAATCCTGGATGACCCTAACATCTTTTGCTTTCTGTATTAAAAAAAATACAAAATCTGAATCTCCTAGGTAGGTGAGTGGATGTTTAATAAAGAGATATTCCATTGATAAGCAACGGGGAGGTGCTTCTGATACAGTATTTTGCAATGATGAGAAAAGGGGTAACCCATGATGGTGAACCTATGGCACGCATGCCAGAAGTGGCAATCAGAGCCATCTCTCTGGGCAGGACAGCTGTTGCCCATTGCTCTTCCGGTTTCTGGTGTGTATATACGCCAGCTGGTCTTCACATATGCAGGACCCCTGGAAACCAGAAGAGTAGCTCCCCAGCGCGCATCAGCACGCCAGGAAGCTGAGCTTCCTGTTTCTGACATGCACATGCGCTCCAGCTAGCTGGTCTTCACGCGCGCATGTGTGCCAGAAACCAGAAGACCAGGTGGCTGAAGCACACATGCAAGCCAGGGAACTGCTCTTCTGGTTTCCAGTGGTCCTCCATGCGCGTGTGCGCTCCCGTTTTGGTACTCGGTGCTCAAAAGGTTCGCTAACACTGGGATAGACTGAACCAGAAACAAATAGAGAAGACTTACTTCCTTCTACATCTGTAAGGCAATTCGTTTTCTTAGAAATCCTCTGCAATTGGCCATGTTGGTTAACATGGAGTGCAAGCGATCAGGGCTACTGCTGTTTCTTAGGATATCAGGAGGCCTTAATCTTTGCATGCTGAAAAGCCTCCATCACCAGCAAACCAACATTAGACATTCAGGCTTGTATTATTTTTAGAAATGAATAATGGATGCATACTCTTGTAACTGCATATTTTAAAACATTTTAGAGGGGACTTTAGTAATTGCAAATTAATGTTTAAAAGGCATAGAATGGACTTATCAGGGAATTAGCTGAACCAGAAAGAACAGCCCTAATTTGAGATAATACTAAATCTTGCTGTGATTCAACCCGAAGCCTGGAAGGATTTCTCTCAGGGACCAAGAAACAACTCTCTGGTTTTATATGAAATCTTAGAATGAAGCGCAGCTGTCCGAAACAAGGACAAAAGGACAAACGAGCCCTACAGTTCAGCCCCACAATTCATCAAAAAGAGCACCAAGATTGTTCCTCCTCCTCCTCCTCATCCAAACTACACAGGCAGTTATGGCTGACTGGAAACCCCTTATAGATTTTTTTTTTTGTATGAAACAAGAAAAAAAAAGTGATTTGTGATTTTGATGATTAGGGGGCAAAAAAAGGATAGGATGAAAAAAAAAGTGAGTTTTTTCCTAAACATAAAAGAAGAGATAATTTTGTAGTCATAATTATATTTGCTGCAAAGGGTATCGGAAGCTTCTTTCTATTTCTCTTATTATTTTTTTCTTTCTGCACTTTTGTGTTAGTTTGTGTTCAAGCAACGTGATGGCTCAGTGGATAAGACGCTGAGCTTGTCGATCAGAAAGGTCGGCAGTCCAGTGGTTCAAATCCCTAGCACCATGGTAATGGAGTGAGCTCCCATTACTTGTCCCAGCTTCTGCCAACTTAGCAGTTTGAAAGTATGTAAAAATGCAAGTAGAAAAATAGGAAACACTTTGGTGGGAAGGTAACAGTGTTCCGTGTGCCTTCAGCGTTTAGTCCTGCCAGCCACATGACCACAGAGACGTCTTCGGACAGCGCTGGCTCTTCGGCTTTGTAATGAAGAGGAGCACCGCCCTCTAGAGCCGGAAACAATTAGTACGTATGTGCAAAGGGAACCTTTACCTAGTTTGAGTTCACTTTTATGTTCTCTTTAAAACTTTTTGTAAAATTTGTGTGTGTGTGTGTGTGTGTATTTTGTTTGTGTATATATAAATGCATAGTATATGTGTAAGTAAATATGTGTATATGTGTATGTATATGTATATATTTTAGTATATGTGTATATGTATATATAAAACCTGTCTTACAGGAAAACTTGATTTCTGTTTGACAGTACATGACTACACTCCATCCTACAGGCCAGTAGCTCCTCCCTTCTCAGGCCTTCCATTTGAGCTGTCATAAATCCTACTTATGTTAATGTGATTCCCTTTCCATTGGTCTCGTGACAACTCCTTCCTCTTCACTTCCACCATTTATTAAAAACTCAGGATTTGCAATGGCAAAAGGCCAGGAAAAGGGGGAGTGTGTGTGTTTGTGTGTGTGTGTATGTGTGTGTGAGTGTGTGATCTGCATATTTATGACTTAGGGATTGGAGTTGAGGATGAAAGCCTCCCTTTTATCACAAGATGTTCTGTTTAATTAAAAGCAATAAATTAAATAACACTGCCATGCCTGGGATCTCTGCGAGGCTGGTAGCAAGTGACGAGGGACACACACAATCCGTGGGAGCCGCAACTGCCCAAGCGGTTTGCAATTGTGGCAAGGCTTAAATGGCATATAAAGTAGAAGAGGGAATTTGGTTTCAACCCTCTTGGTACCTTGAAACGTTTTCTGTGGATGCCTGAGACAGATGGATCGTGCCTTTGTCTTTGGGAAGGAGGCTTTGACCACAGCTTTGTGAAGTTAAAAAATAAACACACAAAGCCACCCCTAAAAGGACGCCATTGCGGATTGGAGGCTCTGCAGCATTGTTATTTCAGGCCTGGCAGAAAGGTTGCATTTCAGGGCTAGGAAGCAGAGTGGGATTAAAAACAAAAACAAAACAAGCCTCCAAACCCCTTTAACTACAAATTTTGCAAACATATGGTGTAATGTGGATACACGGGTAGACAGAACAGTTAGCAATTGCTGCAGTACTGCTGGCTTACTTCCACTTTACAAATTTATACGTAAGCTACAATATCGTGCTGGCGACATATGCTCACCGGCTCTCCGTTTACTGCCTGCAGCGACGGGCTCCTGTATTCTAATGGTAATTCAACAATCTGTTCGCTGACAGCTCAGGGGGATGAGATGAGATGCACACGACTGACAGGGATACCACTTTCATGAAACATTTACTTCTCTGCACCTGAATATTGGAGCAATCAGAGAGGGAGTCGACATACCATGAAATAGAGTTAGACTGAAAAATTTTGGAGGAGAAAATAGCAGACTGTCACTCAAAATAAAGTTAATTTGATACCCAACAAAGCTACCTGAACAGATATTTCAACATATGCATGGATGTTGAATTTCCATGGTCGCAATGTGATAGATAGATAGATAGATAGATAGATAGATAGATAGACAGACAGACAGACAGACAGACAGACAGACAGACAGATAGAGGAAGGCAGATTTATCTCTCTCCCTTCAGTAGCCTTTTGGATAAATACATCCAGGTCTTTATTTAACAATATTCTAGTGTCTGCTTGCTTTGCTTATATTGTGGCCTAAGTTGGCAGGGCACGTCAAATCCCATTGTGTTTTACAGAAATGTCTTTAACTATCTGGGGGGGCAGGGGGAGGTGAATTTACATTTACCCAATTATTGTTTTTTAATCAAATGAATATGAATCTCTAATCAATGCATGTGATTTATGCAGCACAAGCTGAGTTCATGTCATACGACAGATTCCGAGAATTGCATTTCAGTTGCTGTTATGTATGCAGGTTTGAATGTCATTGGTTTAGTTTGAACTGTTCTTGTAAAATGTCAGAAATGATTGGTTTAAAAAGTGCGGGAAAATCCTGCACTCTGATTGGCTGGCAACTGCGGCTGCTGGCTATAAGTAGCAGCCGCAGCCCAGCCAAATCGGGTCTGTTATGAGCTGTAGTCACTAATAAACTCTTCACTGAAGCACTCCGCGTCTGACTCTTCATGCAAACTTAACACTGGCGATGAAGGTGGGATCCTTCCTGAAGAGAAGACGCGGAAAACAAGCTGAGAGAGATGGCTGCGCTGAACACCCCCCAAGCCCCATTCGATCCGATGGCAGAAGATTGGGACTCTTATGCAGATCGTTTCCAAATGTAGTTGGAGGGAAATGATCTCGCCGACATTTCCGAGAAGCGGTAGAGGGCGGTATTTCTCCGCCTGCGTCCGCAGTTTTCAAGATGGCAAAAGCATTGGCAGGAGCTGCAGACGTGAAGGTAATGGACTGGCCTGACTTAGAAAAGCTGTTAAGAGCCCATTACGCGCCACAAGTATCGTGCCTCATTAAGAGACATGAGTTTTACCGTCGGGATCAAGGGAAACCAAACGTAAGCGACTTCGTGGCAAGTTTAAGAGACATTGGGGGTGCATGCGAGTTTAACAACTTGGAAGAGGCCATGCACGATCGATTTGTTCTAGGCCTCAAAGACAAGGTGCTTCAGAGCAAATTATTATTAAAACCTAAGATCACGTTGAAGGAAGCCATAGAAGAGGCCTCCTCAGCAGAAGCCACCAAGTCCTCAGCAGCAGCCATGAAGGAAATTAACAAGGCCTCAAGCCATTCTGATGTGGAAAAGTCCACAACAACTCATTGTGAACAAATAGATTCTGAGTCAGACTATAGTGAGGTGGAGGAAGGAATTTATAGACTCAGAATGGAGAGGAAAAAGAAAGACCTGGGAAGAAAGAGGCAAGATTTTTACTGCAGAGGTTGTGGGGGAAGCCACCCCCACACTGAATGCAAGTTTCTTGATACCATCTGCCTCCATTGTGAAAAAAGAGGACACCTAGCAAGAGTCTGCAAATCATCCAGAACTCCACCCCACAGAAGAAAGTTTCCTGACAAAGAATTCAAGCCTAACAACTTCAGTGAGAAAATGGGAATCAACACAGAAGCAAAAGGGAAGAATGAAACTCATCAAACAGTCACCATTGGTCATTCTTCACCCTTAAGCAGAAAAGTACATGTGAAGGTTCCAATTGAAGGAAGGCCTTGCCAAATGGAAGTGGACTCAGGCTCCTATTTATCTATGGTGTCATGGGACACTATTCAAAGACTACTCCCAAACATTCAGAAGAAACATTTCCAGAAGCAAGCACTGACTCTTAAAGACTACCAAGGGAACAAGATTCCAGTAGTTGGAACAAGAGAATTCAACGTGAAGTTCAAAGGCCACACCAAACGTTTGCCCCTGACCATCGTGGACAAGAATCGCCCAAGCTTGCTGGGATTTGAGTGGTTCAATCCATTAGGCATCGAGGTGACTGGCATCAATCACGTGAGCAACACTGAATGGGAGGAGGCCTTGAAGTCTGAGTTTCCAGAGGTCTTCAGCGGCAGATTGGGCAAGTATATGGGGACCCCTATCACTTTCAACCTAGATCCCAAGGTGCCCTCAATTCGTTTAAAGCCCAGAAGGGTCCCATTTGCCTTAAAGGAAAAAATTGATGCACAATTAGATAAACTAATAGCTCAAGGAGTTTTAGAGCCCACTGACCACTCCAGGTGGGAGACACCCATAGTCACACCAGGCAAGACTGATGGGTCAGTAAGAATCTGTGGAGACTATAAGGGGACATTGAACCATGTGCTTCAACAGAGCATATCCAGTTCCAGTGGTGCATCATTTATTACATTCACTTGGCAGGGGTACAGTCTTTGCCAAATTGGATCTGGCCCAGGCATATCAACAACTAACAGTTGATGATACCACTGCAGAGGCCCAAACCATTGTGACTCATAGAGGTGCCTTCAAATGTAAAAGGTTACAGTTTGGAAGTAGCGTGGCACCAGGCATCTTCCAAAGCCTTATGGAAAGGATGCTCCAAGGACTGCCAGGGGTAGTGCCTTACTTTGATGATGTGTTAATCTCTGCTGAAAATGACACTCAATTACAAGAGAGACTCAGAGAAGTCCTTACCAGATTCAAGAAAGCGGGGTTAAAAGTCAAGGAAAAAATGCACTCTTAGAACTGACAAGGTTAAGTTCTTGGGCTATATGATTGACAAGCATGGCATCCACCCTACAGATGCCAAGGTTCAAGCAATCAAAGAAGCCCCTAGACCAAAATGCAAAACAGATTTGCAAGCCTTCCTTGGACTTATTAACTTTTATCACATGTTCCTACCTCAGAAGGCAACCATTGCAGAACCATTACACAGATTACTGGACAAAAATCTGCTTGGGTCTGGGGGCAGGAAGGAACAATCAGCATTTAACAATATAAAAAGACTAATCATGTCTGATGCTGTACTGATACAGTTCTCTGAGAATTTGCCTGTTGTACTGACTTGTGATGCATCCCCTTTTGGAATGTGGGGGGGGTTTGAGCCACAGGCTTCCCAGCGGGAGGGAAGCCCATATTGCATTTTACTCGCACTTTGACCAAAGCAGAGGAATTACAGCCAATTGGACAAGGAAGCATTGGCAATTGTTGCAGCTGTCAAGAAATTCCACGAGTATCTGTATGGGAGAACATTTACCCTTGTCACAATTCACAAACCTTTGTTAGGCATTGTGGCAGGAGACAAACCCACACCCACTATCCTGTCACCAAGAATGCTGAGGTGGACTGAATTTCTTGCTGCTTATTCATACAAGCTCATCCACAAGCCTGGCAAAGACATTGGTCATGCTGATGCTTTGAGTCACTGCCCACTTCCGTTTCACACTGAGGACTTTGAACCTGAGGTGCACACCTTTTTCCTAGAAACTGTTGCCAAGCTTCCAGTACACGCTGCTGAAATTGCCAGAGAGACTGCCAAAGACACTTTATTGGCTCCTGTTATAGGCTGGATTAAGATCTACCTCACCTTGCCCAACCTTTTAAATCCAGGCAAACTGAATTATCTGTATTAAGAGGATGTATTTTGTGGGGTAACAGGGTTGTTATTCCTGCAAAACTTCAAAAAGAGGTTTTGGAAATGTTAAATGAGGGTCATCCTGGTATTGTAAGGATGAAGGGATTGGCCAGGAGTTATGTATGGTGGCCAGGTATTGACAAAATGGTTGAAAACTGGGTTGCATCTTGTCCCAACTGTCAGGTAGTCAGGCCAGCCCCACCTCTCGCCCCCACACAGGAATGGGAATGTCCTAGGGGCCCATGGTCTAGGATTCACATTGATTTTGCTGGCCCTACCAGAGGGCACACCTTCCTTATTATAGTAGATGCATATTCCAAATGGCTAGAGGTCATCCCTATGGCATCCACCACAACTGATGCTGTCATCAAGCAGCTTAAAAGCTTTTGTAACCCACGGGTTACCTGATGTTCTTGTCTCTGACAATGGCCCTCAATTTACATCCAACCTTTTTGAATCCTATCTAGCACAACAGGGTATCAGACATGCCCTGACTGCCCTGGGCACCCTTCGGCTAACGGCTGGGCTGAACGCATGGTACGTTTTACCAAGGAAAAGCTTCAGCAGTTGGGTCCTGGGGACATCACTGAGAAAGTTGAAAAACTTCTTAGTGTTCGGCACATCACTCCTAACCCATCAACTAACTTATCCCCAGCAGAGTTGTTGATGGGTAGGAAACTTAAGTCTCCCTTGACCGCCTTCATCCCACTTACGCACCCAACGCACCACTAGATTCCACTAGCAAAGTTCGCACGTTCAGTGTGGGTGATTCTGTTTATGCTAAGAACCTTATGGGTGATCCTTCATGGATTCCTGTTGAAATAACTCAAATCACAGGCCCTCATTCTTACAGGGTGCAAACAGAGGATGGAGTCCTCTGGAGCAGGCACATTGATCAGCTTAGATCCAGATTACCTCAGGAACATCGCAATTGTTCCTCTCTAGTTCCCATACCTAATACCTTTTCTAGGGGGAAAGGGGAGGATCATGAGGATAATCAGCAAGCAAGAATCAACCCCATGTGTAATTAGCCATTACGATAGGAACCATCCCAAAACCTGTCACAATGCCAAAATCCATCCTTACAAGTGGAAGATTGCACATTACTACCTGACTTGGGTGCTGACATTGGGTTGAAGATGGGTTGGGAGGAGAGACCAAATTGTAACAATCAAACAGGGTCTTCTTTCACTGGAAGCCCGAGTAGGGAAATGTCAACAGACACATTCCCTCTCTCACTGGGTGAGAACGTTAAAACTTCTGAACCACGAAGGTCTCAACGTACACGTAAGACCCCAACCTATTTAAAAGAATACATTAGATAGGTTGGGGTTTGAGTATGGAGTGAACCTAGTGGGGAGGGATGTTATGTATGCAGGTTTGAATGTCATTGGTTTAGTTTGAACTGTTCTTGTAAAATGTCAGAAATGATTGGTTTAAAAAGTGCGGGAAAATCCTGCACTCTGATTGGCTGGCAACTGTGGCTGCTGGCTATAAGTAGCAGCCGCAGCCCAGCCAAAGTGGGTCTGTTATGAGCTGTAGTCACTAATAAACTCTTCACTGAAGCACTCCGCGTCTGACTCTTCATGCAAACTTAACAGTTGCAATAGGCATTTTAAAAAATATTCTGTTTCTTTTGTAACAGTCACATTCACAGGGAAATTATTTGCCATTACAAGAGAAATTAAAGGGCAGAACCCCATCTGGTCCTACATGAGAACTGTTTTTTACCTTTTTGCTTCTTCCGCCCTTATGGCAACTGACATCGATCTGTTTATCTACCTACCTCTTTCCTCCCTTTATTTTTTGTAAAACTATGGCAGCATGCAGTTCTAATTTAAACCTTAAATTTATTATTAAATATTTATATACAATATTGAAACATATTGCATTGCCTTATTATGTGCTGTAGATGGATTACCCCATCTTAGTTTTGGAATGTAAAAACTTTTTAAAATTAAATAATCAACATCCATTCTTTAACAGCAGGAAAGTAAGGTTTTTTTTTCCTTTTATGTAAAAACTCCCTCATTGCTGACTATCTAATACAGGGGTGTCAAACTCAATTTCATTGAGGGCCGCATAAGGATTGCCTTTGACATTGGGGTCAGCATGGCCAACTCGACATCACTCATTTCTGGCTGTGATTGCCTCCTGCAACCCTCTCCAGCGAAATGGAGCTCATGAGGGCCGCATGTAGGCCTCCTAAGCTCCATTTTCACTGACAGTGGGCTGGTCCTTCACTGTATCCAGGGTGGCCCCGCCGGCCAGATCTAAGCACCGTGCGGGCCAGATGTGACCCGTGAGCCTTGAGTTTGACACCCCTGATTTAGTACAATAATATATATTATGTGTATACACACACACACATATATATAATTATTACAATAATTATAAATATAATATAAAACAATAATTATTGTGGCAGATTTTTAAATTGAACTTGGCTTTTTTTAAAATTCATATTTATATGCCGCCCTTCTCCGAAGACTCAGGGCGCTTACAATTTTTGGGATACAACCCAGTGTGCTCAGCAATAGCCTTCATTCCATTGTATATGCCTGCTTATTACTAAGCGGCATTTTTACAAAGTCAGCTTATTGCCCCCAACAATCTTGGGTCCTCAATTTACCTACCCCGGGAGGATGGAAGGCTGAGTCAACCTTGAGCCTGGTGGGATTTGAGCCTGCACTAATTGCAGACAGCTGGAACTAAGTGCTAGGCATTTAACAGCCTGCATCTACCTATTGGGTCCCAAGGACCTCAGGCAGACAGATGTTGTTTGATGGTGTCAAAGGTGTCATCGCAGGATGTAAGCTGTTCCAAGTAAAGCTGCCTTTTGCAATTGACTGATGGTGACTTTGTCAATGCTGATGGTGTTCGAGTGCTGCTCCAGATTATTTTGAGATTGCACCCAAGGCGCCTTTTACTAGTGGTACTACCTTTGCTTTCTTTTTTGTCACAGTTTTTCAACTTTGATTTGCAGGACTTTGTACTGTGTGACATTTTGTCCAGTTCTTCCTCTTCTATTTTGCTGTCTCCAGGAACTGCCACATCCACTATCCAGACTTTTTTAATCTATCTTTTCGACAATTGTTAAGTCTGGGATTTTATAGGCAGAGGTTTTGTCTGTTTGAATTCTAAAGCCCCAGAGTATTTTTGCTCCTTAATTTTCCAATTTGGGGTCCCACCAGTTCTTTCTTGCAGACTAATATTCCAATGCACCATTGTTGCCACTTTGGCATGCTGTTATTTGTAATGAGCCTGTGTGATCTTCTTGCAGCAGTTAACTCCATGGTCCATGGTTTTTTTCAGCTTCTTTGCAAAAACAGCATTTGCTGACTGTTTGAACAAGACTTGGTCTTGTACAGACAGAATTAGTCCCTTTCTTTCTTCAACTTTCCTGCTCTTAGTGATTGCCAGATCCTGTTGTTATCTGCTTTGCCTGCTATTTTTCTTTTATATACTGGCCATGTAATACTTTGCTTGTCATGTCTCTTTTTTAGTCTTCTTTTGGTCTTTCTTGTAGGCCAGTTTGATATCTTCAGTAATCAGTAAGCCTTTATGATGTAGTAGCTTCAGTGCATCTTCTTCACTGTCATTCAGATAATCTTCTGAACTCCCTTTTTCTTCTTCAGATGTGTAATATCATTGCAACATTCCATACCCAACTATTTTCCTTGGTAAGTAGAGTCTGTCAATCAACATTGCTGCATGCATTATTCATTGTCATTATCTGTCTTCCTAACTAAGGCTTTTAGTTCTGTTTGAGTCCATTCCTCTATTCCAGTGATATATCTAATGACTGGAGTTGCACAGATGTTAATTGTCCTGATGGTATTGCCTCCACTGAGTTTGGGCTTTGAGGTATTCTTCACTCTTATGATGTATTCACTTTTTTTTTTAATTACATTTATATGCCGCCCTTCTCCGGAGACTCAGGGCGGCTTACAATTTTTGGGATACAACCCAGTGTGCTCAGCAATAGCCTTCATTCCATTGTATATACCTGCTTATTACTAAGCGGCATTTTTACAAGGTCAGCTAATTGCCCCCAACAATCTTGGGTCCTCAGTTTACCTACCCCGAGAGGATGGAAGGCTGAGTCAACCTTGAGCCTGGTGGGATTCGAGCCTACAGCAGTTGTAGGCAGCTGGATCTTAAGAGCAGGCAATTAACAGCCTGAGCCACCAAGGCCCTTTTAATCTTCTTGACTTCAGTCTGCTTGATATTGTCAATTTGAAGGATGGCCAGGTATTTGTACTGATTATCTTCATTTAAGACTCCCGATGTTATTTCCCTAGTGGATTTTAATTCCTTCATTTTTCACTATTTTCCCCCTGTTGATGTTGAGGGTGTCCAGTCCAAACTCCACTGCAATGACTTGGCTGTGTATATGGTCAGTAATTCTATTTCAGATGGTGCTTTTCCATACAGCTTCAGACTGTATATGCAAAGGAGGTGAGATAGCCTGGCAGATATTTTTGATATTTGATAGCCATGGCCTGAATTATTCAGTATTGTTGAGAGAAGAATCCATGTGATGACAAGCAGTAGTGGTGATTGGGACATTCCTTGAAAGATTCCTCTCTTGACATTAATGCCTCCCAGTATGTCACTATTGAGCAGCAACTATGCCTTCCATTGCGCCATTCATCTCTGCACAACACTTCTGATGTTTCAACTGACTCCTGCTATTTGTAGGCACTTGATTATCCAATCATGTGGCAGGGAGTTGAATGCCTTCTTGTAATCAATCCAACCAACATTCCAGTTGGTCTAGAAATTGCAATTTTCCAAAACCATCTTATCAATTTGGAGCTGATCTTTTGTTCCACTCCTATTTGGGCAGTTATCTTTCTGCTCAGGTGGAAAGAGAGATTGTTTTTAGCACACCAGTTAGCAATTTGAAAATTATTGAAAAGCATGTAATTGGCCTGTAGTGACCTGCCTCATTTGCTGGGTTTTCCCCCCACATTATTAGGTAGATGTTGCCAGATGTTAACCAATATTCAATTTCACCTCTTTGCAGTGTGCTGCTAAACTGCTTGGCATTGAGTGGATGCACACCACTCAAATGTTTCAAACAAAAACCATGCAGATTCATCTTTTACCTAGTGTTGACCAATTCTTGTTCTTCCTTGCTCTCTTTTCTACCATTTTTGCATTATTGCTAGTTCTTTCTTTTCGACTTTTTTTTTTATTCTTATCCACCCCATTTAACCTAGCTGTTTCCTTTGTTGTATTTCTTTGGGTTGTTCCATAGCTGTGCCCAGAACTGCACTGGTTTTTCATCGACGGTTGTTGACTGGTTCATTTCATTTATTAAATGTATATATCAACTTCTAGTAACTCTAGTCAAACTGGTAGCCCATGGGCCAGATGCTTCACACACTGACCACATCCACTCCAGCTCCGCGAAGGGGAAAAAAACATCACAAAATGTCATGTGATGGCAACATGACACAGCAAGTTTGATACCCATGCTCTAGACCAGCCGTGGGCAAACTATGGCCCAGGGGCTGGATCCGGCCCATTCGGCTGTTCTATCTGGCCCGCGGAGCCGAAAGAGCGGAGGGTTCTCTTGCTCTCCCAGAAGGCTACGTGAAGTAATCTAACTTTGAATTTAGATTAGTTCACACAAACACTCCATCCATGCTTTTGTTCCGGCCCTCCGGTCCAGTTTAAGAACCCATTGTGGCCCTCGAGTCAAAAAGTTTGCCCACCCCTGTTCTAGACAGCGTACAATTGTTAAAACATTTTAAAAACAAAGAACAATACATAAAACATGGGGGGGGGCAAAAAGCCCTAGTAATAAGCAGGCATATACAATGGAAGGAAGGCTATTGTTGAGCGCATTGGGTTGTGCTCCAAAAAAATTGTAAGCCGCCCTGAGTCTCCGGAGAAGGGCAGCATATAAATGTGAATTTAAAAAAAAACATAAAAGGGCACAAGACAAAGGACCATCGATATTAGAAGGGAACAGAAAGGAAGAAAGAGACATCAATCATCTTCTCCAAAGGCCTTAGCAAAGAGCCAAATGTTTAAGGATTTTAAATCCCAGTAAGGTTGGAGCCATTTGAATTTTAAGGGGAGCCTCATTCCAACAAAAAGAGTTTTTCATGTTTTGACAAATTCTATATTTTTACATTTTTAACAATGACACTTCTTTCCCAAATTATATTCACATGTTATGTGTTGGAACCAAAACAGAGCTATGGCTGGCAGGAGCAAATCATCTGAGGTTTTTTTTGTTTAAACACCCTCCAATGGGTTACATAGAAAAGACAAAACTAAATCTAATATCAGAACTTTTTAAAACATTATTTGGGTTTCCACTTAGTTGCAATGGGCTATCAGGAGTTGCATCATCCCCAGATAGAAACTGAAGAAGCCTCCATTTAAAAAGACAAGAAAAGGCCCAGTAAAAAGAAAGTGGGAAAGAATGAAGACAATTGAAGATGACAAAATTGCAGACCAAACTATTAGCTAGAAAACAAAATACTCCATAGATGCTCATAAAACACCTGAAGCCCTTTCAACCACCACCTGATATTTTTCCTGTGGTGAGTAAAAGGATTCAATAAATCACAATTAGCTGAGTTCCCTTTAAAAACAGAAACGAGTGCTTAGTCCAGGTATAATCTCATGCCTGCAAGGTTAGTAAAAGTCTCAGGACTACAACTCCTTAGACAGAATTACAATTTTCCAACAGTAATGATCCTACCTTGCTTCTTTTTCCATGGGCCTGGCCTAATCTTCTAAATTCTGCCTCACACACCCCTCCTCTCAATCCTGAGTCAATAGAGAAAACTTCTTAACTCTAATCATTAGCTATTTCGTGATGAGAACCTTTCCCTATCTGCCAAATCCTTTGAAATAACTTCTACTATTGTCACTCAAGTCAAAAGCATCATTGCTATGCAGAGTCAGAGATTTGGGGAGGGGGGGTGCTATTAGGGAGGAAGGGGCTAATCCTCATCAACAAAAATTGCCCACCTGTTTTGCAATCGGCCCCTCAAGAAACCTCCTTTGTTGGCAGTAATGACTGTTAGCTCTACTGTGGAGTTTTAAAGCCTTATTATAGCATTAAGGAGAAAGGGAGTGAGAGATGGCAAGGCACTTCAGCCTAGAAATTACACCGCATATTCACTGGGGTGTTTTCACGACCACCTCTTTAACTATATGTGCTAGGCCAGGAATGGAAATAAAATAGGTTTCCTGCTACAAGATTTGAAAACGTTTAGAATAAGACCATTTTGTGGGGGGAGGGAAGGGAAAACTATTGCACAGCTTCAACCCCCAGCAAAAGAAACCGTTATAGCTTCCTATTGCTACTAACAATACTAAGGTCACTGCCAGAGAGGCCCATTAGAATGCAATCCACCAGCCTTTGAGCCAGCAGGAAAGTTTGCCAGCATTACATTTGTTTAGTCCAGAATGCAAACACTATTTTGTTTCAGTAATGAGGCTGGTGAATGGTGCGGTTTTTATAGTTTTAATGGCAGACAAGTTAAAGAAAGCAATTGGTGGATTCCTCTGGCTTTGTTTCCCTCCTCCATTGAGCAACGTTTGCTGGAGGGATAAACAACCATCAATTGCTCTCATTAATGGAAAATGCAATGAGATTGGCCAAGTATGGGTGCATGATGGGTTTAGTCGCCTCTCAAAGTGTGCTGTGTTTGTGATCAGTCACTGGGCTAGTTCTGAACTGCTAGATCCAAGTCCAAAAACAGTTTTGCTGATAGACACGGGAGGAGGAGGATTCCTCCCGTTTTATCTTTGGCCTTTCCTCCACCCTTGCAGCCTGTTAATTGGCTCTTTTCGAACATGGGTTTAGTGCACTTTCAAAATGTGCTAGACCTGTAATAGCTTGATGGACAGGCTTGTGGTGTGGAGGAGAGGGGAAGTTTTGTCCCAGGTCAGCTGGAATGACAAATAGGAAGGAGAGAAAGGCAGCAGGTAAGAAGTGATAAGTTGCACTGAATAGCGCTGCAGAAGACTGTGGCAAACAGACTCCAGAAATAGTCTATGAAATAGGCAAACAAGCTAAGTGGACAGTAAAAACAGTAAAATGTGGCCTGCTAACACATCTACAGCAACAGAATAACCAGTTACGCACCATTTATGGACAGAACCAGCAGCAACAATAAGGTGAATACAGCACCTTTCAAGGTTTATCTGCTGTACAGCATGATACTAATGTTTTCTCATGAGACCACTGTGTGTGCCTGTGTGTGACAGAGAGAGGGAGAAGGGAGTGAGAGAGAGAGAGAAAGAGAGAGAGAGAGAACCGCAGACAGTGTTAATTCTTGGTGACTGCCTGAACTAGCCCCTACAATTTTTCTGGAAAGATTTTTCAGAAGCTTTGCCCATGCCTGATTCCTAGGGCTGACAGAAAGTGACTGGCCCCAGGTCACCCAGGTGGCTTTGTGCCTAAGGTAGGACTAGAACACACCATCTACATAGAACCTACATAAAACCTGACAGGTGCTTGGAAATACACCAGTTTGCTATTACACAGGCAACCCCTGACTGAATTGTATTGAAACAAGCTAGATGGTTGCAAATATTGTAAATGACGCAAGCTTGATGGTGCCCCAGCCAAACATTACCTTAGAAGAGAGCAAAGGCAAAAAGAGATCTAAAAAGAAACCAAATATTGTTTTGTAGCTTGTAAGATTATTTACCTTTCTTCTTCTTGTATTTGTTTTTTAGCATTATAATAAGCACTGCTTAGAAGGAAAGCACTTCTTTAAAACTGAAAAGGCAAAATACAATTTTAAGTTGCTTCAGCGATAGACTGGGGGTCAGATGGGACAAAGGCAACAGGAGGACATAGCATTAAAAAAATGTCAGTGCGGGTTTATAGCATGTTAAGGGAAAATGAGAACAGGCGCACAATCTAAAGTTCCTAACATTTAAGTCTTCAGATATGTCCGTATGCAAGAGAAAGAGAAAGGTCAGTTTAGAATGTCCCTTTTGTTCCTTTTTCTGCCTCACATGGGACCTCTTTTCAACAATTGATTGTCCTCTAATCAGTTGCCAATGAAACTGAGATCACTCTCCCATCTTCCTTACCTCTTATCAACAGCTTCTTATTCTAGCAGGATCATTTTGTCACAGTGTTTGGATAGTGCGCGTGACTGGAATATATGTGTGGAAAACAGTGTCTCTGTGCACCTGGGTATGAATAAAGGGAGCGTCTCTGGCAGTATAGTTGCAGTTGGGTCTCCCACCACTTTACTTGGCGTGGTGCCAGGTGTGAAATTCAAAATTTTTCCCTACCGGCTCTGTGGGCGTGGTTTGGTGGGGCTCAGTCTCTAAAAGGAAGAAGGTGGGTGGGCGTGGGCAGGGCCAATCGATTCAAATCGTCCCTACCACCTCTCCGAACTGATTCAAATCATCCCTATCACCTCTCCCGAGGTGGTGTTGAGGTGGTTGAATTTCACCCCTGGCATGGTCATAGAAATGTTGGCTTACAACTCCTCAGGCTGCTATTGTCCAACCTTGCCTTACGCCTTGCTCCAGTGAACCATTCGGTGCAATTTGTCTAGAGAAATGGAATTATCAAAGGAGGGTTTAAAATATTTATAGGGATTCAGAATACAATCTGTTTTTTTTTTCCTGGTTTGAATTTATTAATGAGATTTGTAATTTTGCTGGAGGCTGCTCTGAGGAATTCATAGTTTGTAAGAACACCTGAGTCTTACAAGCTAGAGAAATCAAGTCATCAGATAAGTGTCCCCTATTTTTACACTGCCTACAAAGATAGCCCAGAATAATTCAATGTTACCTGTAGAGATAATAGTTCTCTATGAGTTTCTTGTCTCTGTTCTCTTTTTAGTAATTACATTTTAATATTTTATTAACTAAGATTTGCCAAAATACCATTTATTTAAATTTACAAAGGTGTCTTCCTTTAGATATCATTACCCACTGTCATAGCAAGATTTTTTAAAATCATTTCTGCTGATCCAGAATAATTTCCATCATAGAAATATTTCAATAAGATCATACAGCACAGTATTTGGATTCTCTTTGGGCATTTTCCCACTTAATTCATTTGTGACACAGATCATTAACATCTAAAACTGGGAGAGAAAGAAGAAGCAAGATTTTTTTTTAAAAAAATAGCTCATTTCCATAACTTTTAGCTCATTAAAATGAACTTCATAGTTCATTTTAATAACCACTGAGAAGTGATTACTATCTGGAAGGCTCATAAGAAGCAGAGGGGGGGGGGGAATCACAGATCAGATGTTTCAGCTGTGGTGAAATATGAACACAATCAATAATACTATTATATCTCACAAAATATAATCTATATTCACCAGAACTATTTAAATCTCCCACCAAAACATTTTTTTTACAGAAGCATGTTGAGATTCTAAGCTGATTATATCCTGAATTAGTTTCTTCCATTGTGTCTAATTGCAGCTTTCTTCCTTTGAGTTGGAAGACAAATTTTATATTAAAATTAGCAATTGAGAGACATTCTTCATTAATATAGCAGGGGCAAAAGGTGTCACAAGAAGACAAATTACCTGAACTCTGGATAATTTGTCTAGTCAACAAAAGGCAGCGTTTAAGATTCATTAAAACTGATTAGTAGTAGCTGCCTGAAATTTAAATATTGTGGACATCTTAAAATCTTTAAACTGGAAAGTCTTTTAACTAGATATTTTGTTTATTTTCAGAAGAAGATCAATTCAATATTTGTTATCAAAAAACAAAATCATTTTTTCTTTCATTTTTAATTTGAAAAGTTAACATTTCAAAAATAATATGTTATCATATACTGTGTTACTATTTTATATGATTAAACTTAAGCTCAAAGCCAGAACCAGGATAGGAAAAGGAGAGAAGTAGTTTTGATATTTACATCATCTGTACAAGAATTGAATGAAAAGTAATGCCTCCAATATTATAAGTTGCCAACAGATGGCAATATTAATGTACTATAAACTTTGATGTGCAGCTTAGCCCCTGTTCTCTCCCTTCAGTTGGTGGGAAGTGACCGTGAGGAAGGATTGTGTTGCTATTGTTCATGAAATGGGAGCCTGCAGTGAGTACTTGTCAGTGTGCTTTAAGCAATGCACCACAATTGAATGTTTGATTGCTGAAGGAATCCCTCCAATTAAA
The DNA here is from genome assembly GCA_009733165.1 of Naja naja. Taxonomy (NCBI): domain Eukaryota; kingdom Metazoa; phylum Chordata; class Lepidosauria; order Squamata; family Elapidae; genus Naja; species Naja naja. The sequence continues at coordinate 147,271,451 of CM019148.1, forward strand.
TCCACTGCCAAATCCAGATTGTTTATGGTGATGGCTACAGTGGCATGTATCTTGTGAGATTCATTGGATCCCAAAATTATGAAGATGATGAATCAGGAAAGCTGTTGTACAGATCAAGAATGAAATGGGTGACCTGTGACAAGAATTCAAGACTTTAAGGACACTCATCCGATTATTACAAGGAAATTACTGTCAAGCTTGGCATTTTTACAGTGAATCACTTTATTGATGTTGATAGTATTGGAAAATTTTGTGGAACATGGGTTCCTGGCCTGCTGACAGCAAAGATGAAAGCTTCAGGAACTGAAATTTACTAGAATGAAGGTGAGGAAACTCTTAGTCTTCACAGGGTTGTGACAACTGATGAAACATGACCTCTTCATTGCACACAGACAAACACACATATCCACAGATAACTATGTGTAGGCATCATGTTGTTTCTTTTCATGGTAAGCAATGTGAGTTGTCAGTCCTGATGCTGCTGTAAGGCAGCAGAGACTTCCCAGACGTTGAGGCCAGGTGCTAATGTCTAATGCTGATGCACGGTTCTATCTCTTATTGTTATGAGATATTTTAGGGACCTCAACTGTATTTGCTATTTTTTTAATACCACTTTTTTAACATTATGGATTGTGGTAACTATATAAATATATTAGCTAAATAAACTTTACTCAGTTTGTAATGAACAGGAAGGAACATGAGCAATAATGAGAAATGGAAAAAGGCAGAGGATGAGAGAAAAGAAAAATCTAAGTAGATCTGCATTTTCCCTTTCCCTTCCTAATTGTTTCTTGCTCTCTTTGACTATATTTGTTGCAAAATATTTTTTCTATATGGTCTCAATTGTTATCTCAGCCTGATATTTTCCCCATTTTCGCAACTGCATTCTCTTAAAACATGTTTTTTTATCATTCCCATTAGCTTACTTCCACATACTTCCATAACACTTTCCAACACCTTTTAATCTGTTCCAGACAGCTTCCATAACATTTTTTAATACATCAATTTCCCATTCATTCTATTGGAAAATGAAGGGATAGCTTAACTGTAAATGTTTTATTTAACTTAAGTATCTTAAATGTATCTATGCTTAAATTTCTCCCTACGAATGTTCTTTTATTGTTATTTTTACTCTTTTCTTCCATTCATCTTTTTCTCTCTTGGAAAAAGATTAATGGAAAAAAAGAGCAAATAAAATTATAAAAGAACATTTGTATGTATGTATAATATGAACTGTTGAAGGAGAAACAGCCATTTTTGGATAATGCCAAACAACATACATCTTTGGAGAAAAAATTGTATGTTGTTTGGCACTACCCAAAAATGGCTATTCCACCTTTTACAGCTATTATTATCCTTGAATTTTCCACAATTCTCTAAATCTTGTATTTAAAAAATAAAATCAAACTCGTTTGCCATGTGTACATATGTAAAGACTTACTTTTAAATCAAATGTTCAAAACAATTAGAACTATTTCTATAATTTTCATTTTAATTAAGTGAAAAAGCATCAGAAGAAACAAAAACAAAAAAGCCAGAAAAAGAATAGGACACATAGGTATAAATAGATAGAATAACATGCATAACTCATTTATCTGGTTATTTATCATTTTTAAAACTAATATTATTGATGTTGTATAAACTTCATGCTCAGATAAAGTTGAATGAAAAAATTCAGACGACTTTGTAGAATGATTATTTTTTTAAAAAAAAATTGAAAATATGTGTTTATTTATTTATTTATGTTTATTCAAGTAGCCATCATCTCTTTTATTCTTTTGATTCTTCCTTCCCTTGGCCGCTATCCTCTACTTAAATATTTTTATATTATGTTCTAAACTTCTGTGGTTATTGCTCATTTCTGTCTGAATCATTTCAGTTGTTTTTAAACAGTTTCTTTTTCTTCAAAAGCCATATTCTTTTAGCTTACCTTGCTGTGTCATCCTTTATATATAAAGGATCCATTCCTGCTTAATTTGGTTAGACTTCTATTTTGAATACATGCAGTCAATTTTTCCATTGCTGCACTTTCTCCAATTATGGTTTTCCAATCTTCTATTGTTGACAAGATTCTTTTTTTCCCAATGTTGTCCTCGATTGGTTCTTCCTGCTGTTAGAATCTAACCTAATAAATCAGGATTCATTTCATTTATAATCTCTGGGATAAAGAGATGTTATTTTCACATTTTATTTTCAGAATGTTCAGGAGGTTTGGTCCATTTCTTTCCAATGCTTTTTAGTCTTTTTTTTCTTCTTTTATCTTTTGCACAACCACTGCATACTACCATTCTTGCTTATGGCATTTTCAACATTTACTGCTGTTTAGTAATCATTGGTGAGGTGTATATCATCTCCAGTAAATTTTATACCATTTCCCCCAAAAAACTTTCCCTTAGTGCAATTTTTTTCCATAGCTCTTACTGTTGTTTCCCTGTTATTAAGTTTTTCGAATTTTACATTTGTTTTATCATGCAATTTGTTATGTATGCAGGTTTAAAGTCATTGGTTTAGTTTGAACTGTTCTTGTAAAATGTAAGAAATGATTGGTTTAAAAAGTGCGGGAAAACCCTGCACTCTGATTGGCTGGCAACTGCGGCTGCTGGCTATAAGTAGCAGCCGCAGCCCAGCCAAAGTGGGTTCGTTCTGAGCTGTAGTCACTAATAAACAAAGAGCTTGAAGCACTCCGCGTCTGTCTCTTCATACAAACTTAACACTGGCGACGAAGGTGGGATCTCCCTGAAGAAGAAGGCAACGCGGAACAGAAGGAGAGTGAGATGGCTGCGCTGAACACCCCCCCAGCCCCATTCGATCCGACGGCAGAAGACTGGGAGATATATGCAGATCGTTTCCAAATGTATCTGGAAGGAAACGATCTCACCGACATTTCCGAGAAGCGGAAGAGGGCGGTCTTTCTCACGCACTGCGGTCCGGCAGTCTTCAAGATGGCGAAGGCATTGGCGGGAGCTACAGACATGAAGGTAATGGAATGGCCTGACTTAGAAAAGTTGTTAAGAGCCCATTACGCCCCACAAGTATCGTGCCTCATTAAGAGACACGAGTTTTACCGTCGGGATCAAGGGGAAAGCGAAAACATAAACGACTTCGTGGCAAGTTTAAGAGACATTGGGGGTGCATGTGAATTTAACAATTTAGAAGAGGCCATGCGATCGATTTGTTCTGGGCCTTAAAGACAAGGTGCTTCAGAGCAAGTTATTACTAAGACCTAAGATCACGCTGAAGGAAGCAATAGAAGAGGCCTCTTCAGCAGAAGCTACCAAGTCCCAGCAGCAGCCATGAAGAAAATTAACAAGGCCACAAGCCATCCTGATGTGGAAAAGTCCACAACAACTCATTGTGAGCAAATAGATTCTGAGTCAGACTGTAGTGAGGTGGAGGAAGGAATTTATAGACTCAGAATGGAGCGGAAAAAGAAAGACCTGGGAAGAAAGAGGCAAGATTTCTACTGCAGAGGTTGTGGGGAAGCCACCCCGCACTGAATGCAAGTTCCTAGATACCATCTGCCTCCGTTGTGAAAAAAGAGGACACCTAGCAAGAGTCTGCAAATCATCCAGAACTCCACCCAACAGAAGGAAGTTTCCTGACAAAGAATTCAAGCCCAACAACCTCAGTGAGAAAATGGGGCACAGCACAGAAGCAAAGGGGAAGAATGAAACTCATCAGACAGTAACTATTGGTCATTCTTCTTCTATCAATAACAGAAAAGTGCATGTCAAGGTACTAATTGAAGGAAGGCCTTGCCAAATGGAAGTGGACTCAGGCTCATATTTATCTATGGTGTCATGGGACACTATTCACAGGCTACTTCCCAACATTCAGAAGAAGCATTTCAAGAAGCAAGCACTGACTCTTAAAGACTACCAAGGGAACAAGATTCCAGTAGTTGGAACAAGAGAATTCAACGTGAAGTTCAAAGGCCACACCAAACGCTTGCCCCTGACCATCGTGGACAAGGATCACCCAAGCTTGCTGGGACTTGAGTGGTTCAATCCACTAGGCATTGAGGTGACTGGCATCAATCACATGAGCAACACTGAATGGGAGGAGGCCTTGAAGTCTGAGTTTCCAGAGGTCTTCAGCGATGGATTGGGCAAGTATATGGGGACCCTATCACTTTCAATCTAGATCCCAAGGTGCCACCAATTCGCTTAAAGCCCAGAAGGGTCCCATTTGCCTTAAAGGAAAAATTGATGCACAATTAGATAAACTAATAGCTCAAGGAGTTTTAGAGCCCACTGACCACTCCAGGTGGGAGACACCCATAGTCACACCAGTCAAGACTGATGGGTCAGTGAGAATCTGTGGAGACTATAAGGGGACATTGAACCATGCGCTTCAAAAGAGCGCATATCCAGTTCTAGTGGTGCATCATTTACTACATTCACTTGGCAGGGGTACAGTCTTTGCCAAATTGGATCTGGCCCAGGCATATCAACAATTAACAGTTGATGATGCCACTGCAGAGGCCCAAACCATTGTGACTCATAGAGGTGCTTTCAAATGTAAAAGGTTACAGTTTGGCGTAAGCGTGGCACCAGGCATCTTCCAATGCCTTATAGAAAGGATGCTCCAAGGACTGCCAGGGGTAGTACCTTACTTTGATGATGTGTTAATCTCTGCTGAAAATGACACTCAGTTACAAGAGAGACTCAGAGAAGTCCTTACCAGATTCCAAAAAGCGGGGTTAAAAGTCAAGGAAGAAAAATGCACTCTTAGAACTGACAAGGTTGAGTTCTTGGGCTATATGATTGACAAGCATGGTATCCACCCCATAGATGCCAAGGTTCAGGCAATCAAAGAAGCCCTTAGACCAAAAAGTAAAACAGTTTTGCAAGCCTTCCTTGGGCTCATTAACTTTTATCACATGTTCCTACCTCAGAAGGCAACCATTGCAGAACCACTGCACAGATTATTAGACAAAAAGTCTGCGTGGGTCTGGGGCAGAAAAGAACAATCTGCATTTAACAATATTAAAAGACTAATCACGTCTGATGCTGTACTGATACAGTTCTCTGAGAATTTGCCTGTTGTACTGACTTGTGATGCATCCCCTTTTGGAGTGGGGGGTTTGAGCCACAGGCTTCCCAGTGGGAGGGAAGCTCCTATTGCATTTTACTCTCGCACCTTGACCAAAGCAGAGAAGAACTACAGCCAACTGGACAAGGAAGCCTTGGCAATTGTTGCAGCTGTCAAGAAATTCCATGAGTATTTATATGGGAGAACATTTACCATTGTCACAGATCACAAACCTCTGTTAGGCATTGTGGCAGGAGACAAACCTACGCCCACTATCCTGTCGAGAATGCTGAGGTGGACTGAATTTCTTGCTGCTTATTCATACAAACTCATCCACAGGCCTGGCAAAGACATTGGGCATGCAGATGCTTTGAGTCGCTGCCCACTTCCTTCTCACACTGAAGACTTTGCTCCTGAGACTTACACCTTTTTCCTAGAAACTGTTGCCAAGCTTCCAGTACACGCTGCTGAAATTGCCAGAGAGACTGCCAAAGACACTTTATTGGCTCCTGTTATAGGCTGGATTAAGAAAGGCTGGCCTCTTCAAGATCTACCTCAACTTGCCCAACCTTTTAAATCCAGGCAAACTGAATTATCTGTATTAAGAGGATGTATCTTGTGGGGTAACAGGGTGGTTATTCCTGCAAAACTGAAAAAAGAGGTTTTGGAAATGTTACATGAGGGTCATCCAGGTATTGTCAGAATGAAGGGATTGGCCAGGAGTTATGTATGGTGCCCAGGTATTGACAAAATGGTTGAAAACTGGGTTGCATCTTGTCCCAATTGTCAGGTAGTCAGGCCTGCCCCACCTCTTGCCCCCACACAGGAATGGGAATGTCCTAGGGGCCCATGGTCCAGGATTCACATTGATTTTGCTGGCCCTACCAGAGGGCACACTTTCCTTATTATAGTTGATGCATATTCCAAATGGCTAGAGGTTATCCCTATGGCATCCACCACAACTGAAGCTGTCATCAAACAGCTTAAAAGCTTTTGTAACTCACGGGTTACCTGATGTGCTTGTTTCTGACAATGGTCCTCAATTTACATCCAACCTTTTGAATCATATCTAGCACAACAGGGTATCAGACATGCCCTGACAGCCCCTGGGCATCCTTCTCTAATGGCTGGGCTGAACATATGGTACGATTTACCAAGGAAAAACTTCAGCAATTGGGTCCAGGGATATCACTGAGAGAGTTGAAAACTTCTCAGTGTCCAGCATATCACTCCCAAACCCTCAACTAATTTGTCCCCAGCTGAATTGTTGATGCGTAGGAAACTCAGGTCTCCCCTTGATCGCCTTCATCCCACTTACGCACCCAACACACCACTAGATTCCACTAGCAAAATTCGCACATTCACTGTGGGTGATTCTGTTTATGCTAAGAACCTTATGGGTGACCCATTATGGATTCCTGCTGAGATAACCCAAATCACAGGCCGCAGGTCTTACAGGGTACAAAAAGAGGATGGTGTCCTCTGGAGCAGGCACATTGATCAGTTAAGATCCAGATCCTCAGAGCATCGCCCTTGCTCCTCTCTGGTTCCCATACCTACTGCCTCTTCTAGGGGAAGGGAGGATCATGAGTGTAATCAGCAAGCAAGAATCAACCCCATGTGTAATGAGCTAACACAACTGGAACCATCCCAAAACCAACAACCATTTTCACAAATGGAAGATTGCACATCACTACCTGATTTAGGTGCTGACATTGGGTTGGAGATGGATTGGGAGGAGAGACCAGGTTGTAGTAACCAAACAGGTTCTACCATTACTACAAGTCCTAGTAAGGAAATGTCAGCAGGCACATTTCCTCCCTCACAAGGTGAGAACCTTAAAACATCTGAACCACGTAGGTCTCAACGTACATAAGAGCCCCACCTATTTAAAAGAATACATTAGATAGGCTGGGGTTTGAGTATGGACTGAATCTAGTGGGGAGGGGTGTTATGTATGCAGGTTTAAAGTCATTGGTTTAGTTTGAATTGTTCTTGTAAAATGTAAGAAATGATTGGTTTAAAAAGTGCAGGAAAACCCTGCACTCTGATTGGCTGGCAACTGCGGCTGCTGGCTATAAGTAGCAGCCGCAGCCCAGCCAAAGTGGGTTCGTTCTGAGTTGTAGTCACTAATAAACAAAGAGCTTGAAGCACTCCACGGCTGTGTCTTCATGCAAACTTAACACAATTGTTGATTTCAAATTCTGCCATCTTTCCCAGGGTCCCTTTGTCTTTTTTGAGATTTTTGTTTTTCTAATTCTTTGCTAATATTAACCTGAAAACTTATTTTGTGTCAACCAACCAACCAAACCAGTATTTATGTTTAAATTCTGGAAAAGTTGATCTCACACAGGATTCCCGTGATTTACTAAAGAAGATATTCATTTTTTTTAAAAAAAGAGGAGACATATCAAGATTAGTTCTTGAGAAATCTATGCTGACTTCAGAGAATGATCATAATGCTTTCCAGGTCCCATTCAACTGTGTTTTTTATAATCTACTCTATAATCTTTCCTATTATAAGTGACAGATTGATCTATCTGTGGTTTTCTGATTCCTTCACATTTTCCCCTTTACAAGATATCACTTTTTTGCTTGGACTTAAATGACAAAAAAATCCATGACTTCTTTAGAAGATGTAACACTCTACTATATTTTTTAAAAATACTCAAAACCTACACACGCACACGGGTACACACATATCAGGTCAAATTTCAAATTCCATTATAACTCACCTGCAAATACATCATAATTATTATACAATCCAATACCATTCCAATATATAAATAAAGGCAGTTATCCCCGAGCAAATCTTTATTTTTATTCCACAGATCCTTCTCAGATCTTCACATTCCAGCCAAAAAATAATGACTATATATGCATACATGCCACTTTGCATTTTTAAAAACAATTTCAAATAATACAGATAGAACCTTTAAACACTATTAGACAATGACCCCTCCAGTGAACACATAGAATGCAATGCTAAGGCAACAGTACAAATGAAATGATATTAATTTATTCAGCTTTTTATCTCAGCTTGAAAGGAGCTCTACAATTCTGGGTTCCCTCCATATTAACAGTACCAGAGAACTTGAAGTGGTTTTATTCTGATTCCGCTCCAGTTAATTTAAAAGTAGGAGATATTTGTGTAACTGTAGATTTTTTTTAATGTTGTGGCTCTATTTTCACATTGGCAGAAATGCTTGCCTTACTCTCCACTTGACCTATGGGTCTTGGAAGGGAAAGACTACAGTGAGGGCTTTGCAGCACTTCTTCAATGATCCAGACAAGAACTTTGTCAGCTTCCCCTTCTTTTACAGTATCATTCAATAGTGCAATCGGTCGGGGCCACTGATTTATATCTTCCTGGGGTTGAAAGGTCTTTTGTTACTGCAGGATCTGTAGTACTCAAGGTAAGTCAGTGTTATTCATTTGTTCTAGGCATCTTTTAATTGCCCAAAGTGAAAAGTCATCATAGAACTTCTACAAATGACTTATGACTTATTTCAAAAGTGAACATGATGGAGGTAACCTTTAATTTAGCTCAGTTGTCCATTTGTTCCAATAAAGTCCATTTCTATACAGTTGGCAATTGGGCTAACTCTGCATAGATTCTAACACAGATTTTTAATGCATTTCCCCAGTGCAGTATATGTATACATTTTTAAATGTGCTTTTGAGTTAGGAGCTGCATTGTAAGATTTGGGGGAGGGGGACATTTTTAAGGAAAGAATTATCTTTGGTTTCATGTAATCATTGAGATGCTGCCATATTTTCTGCCCTTTACTTGCAAGTAACATAGAGTGGGTGTAGCCTCTGGCACCTGTACCCTATTAAGCTGATTAGCAAGAGAAACTCTCTCTCTTAAATGGCTGAACTTTTGAGTAAATATACTGTATAGTCATGAAATAAACTTTTACCATGGTGCTTTACAAAGGTTTTGGACTATAAGTCCCCTAACCCTCAGCCTTCTCCACCAGTAAAAGATGATTGGAATTGGTCCCACTGAAGGCTACTATAAAGGAAGAGTAGACGATCCTCTCCTTTTCTCAATCTGGTCGCCCATAAAAAGCAGAAAGAGAAAAAGTATGGTTCTTGTATGGATACATTCAAATACGTATTAGATTTCAAACGTTCGAAGACTTGAAAGGATTCTATTATTTTCCTGCTCTCTTCCCTAAACAATAACATCTGCCATAGGTTCACTAGTTATTTGATATTACTGTAACCCGCATTGTACATCACACTTCAGTGATAATTAGTGGAACAAATATAGCAAACCACCCAAAAAGGAATGTGCATGCAAGGATGTAATATAAACCAGGCCTTCAAATTTGCATTTTCTTTATTTCTTCTGACTTAATGAATGGAAAATGAGTGGGCCTAATGTTTATGCCAGTTGAGCCCCCTAGAAAGGGCCCACTCAGAAAAGCTAAGTCAGTTTAGGAATAAGCGGAACAGTACTGAGGATTAGGAATCTGACGCTCCTTATTCGTTTGCACACACTGTTTTAAAGCCAGAATTTCGGCAGTTGTACTTTTTGATTTATGCAGGGGAGAAGGTGAAGAAAGACTGTCTTGCCTGCAAGATAAACTTGTATTTTAAAGAGATAAATTTTCAGTGATGACAAGTTTTAAATTGCAAATCCAAATGCTTTCCAGTGTACAGCTGTAATCCTTTGGCAGATGTCATTGGGTAGGGAAATGGTAATCCTTATACTCAAATTAATATAGGCCCCTTCCTTCCTTCCTTCCTTCCTTCCTTCCTTCCTTCCTTCCATCCTTCCTTCCCAAATGACCGAATAACAAAGAATTCATGCTTCAGCCAGAATAACTGATAAAGTTGTCGCATAAACATGAATTTAGTAGTCTCACATTTTTAAAACAACTATATGTTTATATTCATAAAATGAATAGCAGTGATATGTGGGTAAATTTCAAAGTTCAGAAACTCTACATAATAGTCTCTGCATAACTGTAACAACCCCAGGAGATTATATATATGTATGTATCTCTGTCTATCCTTATTTCAGCTTCTGTTACTTTCAATAGTATGAATACAAGGCAACTGTAGCTAATGTTGCCGCTGCACCAGATCTGTAGAGTGTGGAAGATATTCCACTGCCTAATACAAAATAGAATGAGGGCCAATTAACTGAGTTTGGATCCTAATCAAATGGAGACCTTGTAGATGGGTGATTCCTGGTTTGAAAAATTAAGACGTTTTTCTGTTGTAAATGAGGTTGCAAATCGTGGTGCACTTCCTTAGAGAGAAGGGAAAGTGCTTCTAGAGAGTCTTGTTAGTCAAAGTGATCCTCATGGCTAGACATGTCTATTGCAGGCTCTTATGGTGTACCAGCCATGCCCTTTTCTAGAGAGGGACGAATTATAGATAGCTATCCATGTGCTGGTAACCTAACGTTCAGAAAATTGCAATCTGTTCCAAATGGTCTGAAAGCTGCAGCTTGTGCAACATGGGAGAGCCAAATTGTTGAGTATGACACATCTATTCCATGCACATAATGTACCTTTATTGAAGCAATTGCATCCCCTGCCAATCAGGAACTGTGCCTTTTTAAGAAACATGGGGCCACAGTAGCTGACAGATCACTTCTCTTTTTATAAATATGTAGATAGTGAGATCATAATGGATGATCATTAGCTCCATCCTGCTACATGGACCGAGAGATGCTGAAAGCTATTAGGTGGTTGGCTATATGAAAGGGCCTTTTCTGTGGGGCTCCCCTGAAAATTGGGAGGGGTGCAGATCTATTTTTACATCTTTTAAGCGCCTATTGAAAATTCCCCATCCAGGCCTTTCCAGTGTGCATATTGGAAGAAACAATATTTTCTTCTTTCTCTCTGCCTCTTCACTCAATATATTTATTGAATATTGTTTCTATATATTTTAATGTATTTTATTGTATCTTTTATTGTTATTGTAATTATATTGCAGACATTACACTGGATTATATAAAAATGTCATTATATTATAATTTATTTCTTTAGCTTACAAACTGTTCTATGCCAACCTGATTTATTATTTCTTTGAGAATCTTATAGAAAGTAGTATATAAGTCAAATAAATAAATGTGATAGATAGGATACACACACACACACACACATATATATATGAGAGAGAGAGAGGCATGATGAAGAATAAATGATACAATATGATCAGAACACATTTTGATTGCCCTAAATGCACCCTGATTATCTCTAGAAATAAAGATACTCAACATTTCTCCCCAGTAGAACCAGTATACTAAGAATTCTGAGAATTACAATCTTAACCAATCTGAAGGACAGTAATTTAGGGGAAATTAATGTCAGCTCTTATTCAGGTGCTTATAGCTCTTTTAATGTTTATAAGATATGCCTCCTCCCTCCACAGGACACCTGTAAGTGTGATTTGTTCACCAAGAGATCCATTTTAACTTGATTCATGTCGTCTTCCACTCTGTTTCCAATGGGGAAGAATTATGTGATTCAGCATCAAACACCAGTGAAGTGCCTACAAGAACATATCTGTGATATCTGAGCATACCTGCTCTTTCACCACCAGAATTTGATTTCTATCTTATGTGCCCCTGGGGCTGCACTTCAACTCTCTGGGTTAGAAATGGGAACAAAGTGACTTTTTTACTGGGCTGCGCAGTCGAACATGATACACGTGAGAAATAATAAGTAACAGTAGAAATCTAGACGTTTCTACTCCGTAATAAATCTCACTGAGGTATGGGAATGGCAGGAAATATATGTATGGCTGGAGTATAAAAACGATAGCAACAGTAGCAGAGTTCTTAACATTATTATTGTTGCTGTGTGGTTGTTATCATTATTCACATCTGAGCAGTAGAACACATATTAAGGGAGCTGGATGAAGAATTTTTTTTCTTGATAGCAAGATGGGCAGCATATAAACTTAATAAATAAATTGCTAAAATAATATTTCATAAGAGAAAGGAAGCATTAAACATTTTGTAATATGAATATTACATTTTGAGATTCTTTGATGTACAATAGGTTAGACCACTACATTTTAGTCCATAATTATCTGCCAAAATTTTACTGTAATTCCACCATATTTTTTCTTTCATAAAGCTTATTAAACGTATACATAATCCTCCAGGCATTTGGGAAAAGTTTATTTATTTTGTGTTTTGTTGTACGTTTTAGAATATTTCATTACATTTTTCATGTGCTTGACATGCATAAAGACATATACAAAACCCATGAGTGTTAACAGTAACAACACAGGATTACAAGGTAACACAAACACAAAGAACAGGTATTTATTTAAACATAAGAAATACTTTGAACTGATTTCTTTAATTACTCTGAGATCTGTAACAGATCTGTGTGCACCCGTTCCAAATTCTACACCAAATTCCTTTTTAGTTGGGTGAGAAGGGGAAAATGTATGAAAATAGGATTCCATTGATTTGCATTCAACCATGACTTTGGCTTTTCCTGATTGCTCAGAAGGAAAGCATACTTTTGGCATGACTCCATTGACTTCAGTGATGTCACACCAGTGGTGGTATTATACCAGATTGGCCCGGTTCAGTCGAACCGGTAGTTCTGATGATCAGCTGCTGGGCCCTCCTACCTGCCTGGCTCTATTTCCTTTATTTCATGGTTTTGAAGCTCATGCCACACGTCAGCTGTTGAAGACACAGTAAGAGTGCAGGATTGCAGGAGAAGGTCAGTATCAAACCCTCTTCATGCACGCAAAGTGCATGTGCATGCACAAATCACGCCCACCAAGCCACGCCCACAGAACTGGTGATAAAAAACGTTGAATCCCACTACTGTGTCACACCCCAAATAAAGATCGCTCTTACACTTTGGTTAAAAACTGTAAGATTAACATAGATAAATATTATGTAGGAAATGACCAGGCTGAGCCGAAGGGAAGGGTCAAACTTATCATTGGTCTTGAAACCCTTCACACCCACAAGAGGTCTAAGTCCAGCCTACCTTGAATTCCATTGACTCTTATCTACCACCAGATTGCTTTGACCATTAGTAATTCAGATTCTTGTAGAGAGTGTTAACATGCAATGAACCTTTATCCATTTGAACCGCTCTGGCTGTTGATTTCTTATGCTTGGCATATTATTTCCTTTGCCCTTTGGAGGGAATGCAGAAATGTGCTGCAAAGCATACTAAGAAAAAATCCTTTTAGCATGTATGCTTTTGTCCTTCCTAGAAAATTTGTGATTTTAGTCAGCGAAAGGCCTCAATTCCTTGAAGGAGACATTTAGTTAAATCATCGCTGGTTTGTTTGCTTTTTCTTGGAATCCCTTTGGTTAATCTGGAAGATAAGGAACTGTTCCATTCACCAAGCTTGAATATTAAGGGAATTCTCACCCTACTGTTAAAGTTCTCCACATTTGCTCTAAACCAGGAGTGTCAAACTGGTGGCCCATAGCCCAGATGCGTCACACACAGGCCACACCCACCCAGCTCCGCAAAGGGAAAAAAACATAATGAAACGTCATGTGATAGCAATGTGATGCCCTGAGTTTGACACCCGTACTCTATAAACAGATACCTTGTTGGTACCTGGGTTTAAAAATGAAAACATTCAAGGTGTGTCATATCATTGTGTGATGCAGATTTATATATCTTGTAGATACTAAGCATTTGTCAGCTTGGGTAGGGGAAAGCATAGCAAGTTGCAGCTTTGTTCTCCAACTCCCCCATTCAAGATGCTCCTACTTGCCTCCAAGTGAAGGAGTCAGGGAGAGTTGAGTTCTTGTTCTACAGAAGGCAGTGTGATCACCAAGGACTCTGCCAGTTTTACCTGTACATCCCTTTCCTGCAATCATATATTATCTCCTTCAATCATTTTGCAGTTATGTTACTCCAGTTATATGAACTGAAGAGAGCAGGGGCACATTTCCCGCATGTAAGAATTATTACTGTCTCATGTTCACATTACTTGGAAGTTTTTTTAGTGGCAGGGGAAACCATTATTTAAGCATGCCAGCTTCTTTGTGATCTAAGACCTGATCTTTCTGGATTCAAAATTGAACAAAGGCTCTATATGGATAGAGATAATTCAGATATTGAAACTAGTAAAGCCAATGGTAAAATGTATACAGGTAGTCCTGGGTTAACAACTGCACTGTTTGGTGACAGTTTTAAGATAATGGCAGTAGAAAAATGACTTTACACCTGTTGCTTGCGTTTGCCAACAATGCAGTCACCCCGTGGTTATGTGTTGAGATTCAGGCATTTTGTAATTGGCAGGTGTTTTCACCTGTGACTGCATCCTGTAGTCACATGGTAACCATTTACATCCTTCACAGCCAGCTCCCAATAAGCAGAGGCAATGGAGAAGCCAGCAGTAAAGAGCAAGTCAGGGTACACATGATGTTTCGTTTAACAATCTTGTCACTCACTGTTGGCATTGCCATTCCCAACTGTAGTCATTAAGCAAGGATTACAGGTAGTGAAAGGGACGTGGTGGCTCAGTGGCTAAGACGCTGAGCTTGTCGATCAGAAAGGTCGGCAGTTTGGCGGTTCGAATCCCTAGTGCCGTGTAATGGAGTGAGCTCCCGTTACTTGTCCAAGCTTCTGCCAACCTAGTAGGTCAAAAGCATGTAAAAATGCAAGTAGAAAAATAGGGACCACCTTGGTGGGAAGGTAACAGCATTCCATGTGCCTTCGGTGTTTAATCATGCTGGCCTCATGACCATGGAGACGTCTTCGGACAATGCTGACTCTTCAGCTTAGAAACGGAGATGAGCACCACCCCCTAGAGCCGGAAATGACTAGCACGTATGTGCGAGGGGAACCTTTAGCTTTACCTCATAAGTAGTGAAGGATGAAAGTTCAACTGATTTGTCTCTCTTCACCTTAATTGGACAATGATCCAATGTGTTAGTGTTAGCAGAAGATGGGTAAGTAGATAGTAAGGTAGATGGATAAGAGAGAGGGGAAAGGGAGGGAGGGAGGGAGGGAGAGAGGGAGAGATGCCTGCAAACAGTAGGAAATAGATTGTGGTAGGCTACATTCTCTACCGTACCTGCATTAAAATAGGTCTCTTTGCATATTCAGTTAATTCAGTTAATAGCATGTCAATTTTCACTGCTGAAGAAATGGAAATGCATAACTGAATTGGAAATATTATTTTAATGCTTTTCAAATAAGACAATTAATTTAAAGCATCAGGAAATCAAATAATACTTTAGTAAGTACAAATTACAATGAGCAATGGAGTTAAAGTTCTACTTTGACAATAAAAATTAAAAATTGATGTCCTCAGTGTCAAATCCTTATTGAAAATTTACTTCAGAAGTTGGAAAAGGTGCAAAAAATGTGGCTTCTAACCTTAACTTCTTCCTTTGATTTCATTTTTTTAAATGCGAGAATAATTTTGTTCAATACAAAGAATGGGATGATAGAGCATTTTATAAAATTAGAGATTTAGTTATAAATCAAACCTATAATTAAATATATTTTACAAAGCCATTCATAAAGGTTTTGGTAAACTATGTAAATCTCATTGATTAACACCACTAACAACACTGAAGACTGACAAATATACAATTCATTAAATAGGAAATAAATCTTATATTAAAATAGGTTTTCTGAAAATTGTATATAAATTGTTTCTTAAACTGGGAATAATTAAGGATAAGGAGCTGTGGTGGCATAGTGGTTAGAATGCAGTATTGCAAACAAACTGACAATTGCTAGGAGTTTGATCCTGACCCGCTCAAGGTTGACTCAGCCTTCCATGCTTCTGAGGTCAGTAAAATGAGGACCTAGATTGTTGGAGGCATTTGGCTGACTCTGTAAACAGTGCAGAGAGAGCTGTAAAGCACTATATAGTGGTATATATGTGCTATTGCTATTGCTACCTTCAAGGGCTAAACATGGAATATTTTGGGAGTAATAGAGCAAATTGTAACTGCTTATTTGTGAGGTAAGGATCCAGTTTGGGACTGCCAAGACACTAGTGTAAAACAACAGAATCTGTTCTTTTTGAATTAATGACACTATTTGAGTCAAGAAAAAGAAATAATTGGGCCAAAGAATTTAAGAACCATTGTTGTGAGATCTGAATTTGACAAATCATATTGAAACTCCTAATGGTGCCATACTCCTTTAAAATCTATTTCAGAAAACCAGTAGGAATTTACCATGCAGATAATTCATAGGGAATGTTGCATTCTGTGCTATTAATTGTAAGCATTCTAAATTTACAGGGGAGAAGATGCTGGAAGCAGATTAGCACGTTTTACATCTTCAGTAGCACTGCCTCATTAGATTGTTATTTTGGTTGAAAGTTTCTGAAGTAAAATGGAGAAATTGCCAAATAATTTTAATAATAATATTTTCATTATGAAGTGAGTTAATTGTTGTTCCTAACATGTAAATTGATACTTTATTTTTTTTAAAGAATGAAATTATTTATTGTTAATTGCCAGTTTGTTATGGCAGAACATTGGAAAAAGTAAGAATAGATCTTTTAATTGGATCAGTGATATTTAAAAGTGTGGAAAATTGCTTTGGCTCTGCCAATTTCAAATAGCTCTGAAAAAGGTGAAAGTACACTCAA
Organism: Naja naja; assembly: GCA_009733165.1. Taxonomy (NCBI): domain Eukaryota; kingdom Metazoa; phylum Chordata; class Lepidosauria; order Squamata; family Elapidae; genus Naja; species Naja naja. Next base: position 147,288,065 of record CM019148.1, read on the forward strand.
ATCTGTTCATCATTTATTGCTTATATTAACCACGCTTTTCCAAATAGGTTACAACTGCCTGTAGAAATGGCATGTCAAATATATAAATCAAATATGGAATTTTAAAAATGAATCCCTTCACACACACACACCCCTTTCTTATTTCTGCTTTTGACACTGACTTATTTTTTTGTCTATTTTGCAAACATAAAAAAAGAGATGGGATGCTGGAAGCTATAACATATCCCCTAAATTTGGCATATGTTATGGTATACCTATAAATACAAATTTGAAAGCTATTGCAATAGTGTAAAGACAATCCCAATGAGATAGGGAGAAACACTGAGTAGGTGGCGTATATTTCTTTTCCTCTTCAGGTGCTACCTCTGAGTAAGAAATAGCAGTGGTACCAGTGGGAAAGGGGGAGAGGGTAAATTTTGCAAAATCACCATCATCACCATCACCAGACAACATCAAATTTTGGAACTACACCTTACCTTTTGAATGTTACAATTGGTTTAGCTTTCTTGATAGTTTACTGTACTTATTGTATAAAACTCTCAGGCAAATAGAGTTTGAGAATGGTATGCATGATAGAGTTGCTTCTTGGGATTTTTTTAAATTGTTATTATCAGCCCGAATTAGCCCATTGCAAAATGAAGCCTTCTTCACTGAAGGTTTTGCCACATGTGTAAGGTTATGTCACTTGTCCAGTGTGAATTGATAAATATTTTTTTATTAGTATTATTTCTTAATCTGGGGTTGAGAGAACGTAGCTGGTCCATAGACACACAGCCAACTACATGGTCTCTCCATGTCTGCTTCAGCACTTTAACTATTATTGTCATGGATGTTCCTGTGGCCTCCTCATGGTATGAAAGAAGGAGGAGGAGGAGCTTGGTCCTGGAACTCTGGGAAAGTGAGTACAGGGGAGCATGGAGACATGGAACAGGGAATGGAGGGCTCCAGCTCAGCGGAACAGTTGGATGGGCTGCAGGCTTAGCCTGAGCAGAGAGAGCCACAGTCACAGCAGGGCAGCTTGGAGGCTTCAGACAAAGAATGGGAACATCTCCCTATTGTCAGCGAGGATGAGGAGATGGCATCCACACTTCCCCTGATCTGATGACGCATAGGGCAGAGAGGCAACAGGCACAATGCTGGTTGGCCAGATTACTTGCGAGGAGGCAGCCTCGCCCATCGTGAGGGGCCCTACCGGTGTTACCTATTTAATCCCGCCCAAAGAGATGGGCGTTGCTGGAACAAGGTGTCTGGTTTCTGTTATGTTGGCATGAAGAGGCAGACGCGGAGTACTTCAGCTCTTAAGTTTATTAGTGACTTCAGCTCAGAACGGACCCGACTGGCTTTGCTGCGGCTGCTATTTATAGCTGGCAGCCACAGCTGACAGCCAATCAGAGTGCAGGGTTTTCCCGCACTTTTTAAACCAATCATCTCCAACACTTTACAAGAACAATTCAAACTAAACCAATTATTTCAAACAATGCATACATAACAGTTTCCTTGCTCCTTGTTCTTGCACCTTGAGTTTACTGTTGAATGGCTATTGGACTGTGTACTGTTTCCACTCTTGTGTTACTCAAGTCTTGCTAAGCTTGGTGACTGAACCTGCTCTTTGTGTTGGCTACTTTAGTACTGCTGAGGGTTTGAATAAAGACCTCTAATTCACTGTGGTGTATGCGTGTGTGTGTAAGTGGAATAGCACAATTATTTATTTACATCACCTTTATTTTTTTAACAAGTAACTCAAGGTGGTGGATACCCAGAAGGCTCCTTCTTCCTTCTATTTCCCCCCGTACAACAACCCTGTGAGGTTGGTTGTCTAAGGTGGATTTGAACTCATGATCTCTTGCTTTCTAGCATGGTTCCTTAACCACTACACCAGACTGGCTTTCATTACATCATGAGTTCTCTCTTTTCCATGTGTTGCCAGCAAAAAGAAAGAAATGTGGAACAAAACTAAAGCTTACACTTTGCCTCTAAAGTCCCTGGTAAAAAAAATCATAAATTACCACAGGCTAGTATGCTAACAGATACTGTCACACACAACTCATTTTAAAATTTAATCTGAATATGACAAAGAAACATGTAGCTACTGATTTCCCAATTGTCCAAATGGGGCTGAAGGGCAGCTGGCATTTTGGAAGAGTAAATGACTTATTTAAGAAGCTGTGCTCTTTATTCGGTGACCCTTAGCTGCACTGAAGGATGCCCAGTTCAAAATATCCTTCCCCCCTCACCCCCACTCATCATACCAGGGGCTCAAAATTGCATTCATTTCTGGAGGCTCTTTCACAGAAGCCAAGCAGGGAAGTTGGAGATGCCCTAAAACTGCAAAATCCACAAAGACAAAATTGAGCAATTTGTCCTAATCCACAGAAATGGGTGGCTGAATGCATGTCCTACACAAAATTATACTCTTGTTTGAAAGCAAGATTGCACAGCTCTAATCAAAGCAATACAACCTCAACGAGGAGAAATTGGACCATTGTGGTTTTCTCAAAAGAGAACAAAAGAGTTACAAGAATGGATAATATAGAGCTTTGAAGATTTTGAGAACGTCAAATGAAGGTGTGTTATTTCTTCATTGCAGAAGAGCGCTCTTTATTATTGTTGCACTCAAGTGAAAAGTCATTTATTTATTTTTCTTTTAAAGGAATAAAAGCTTTATGCTCCATAAAATTATGGTAATTCTGATTTCTGCATTAAAAATTACTCTTTTTAGGAGGATATAGCTACTGTCTTAGATCTGAATAGCTTCTTTTTTCACACAGCATAATTTTATTTAATTGACATGTGTGTATGTGTGTGTCTGAATAGATCTGTTACCTCAAGATTATGATTATACTGAGACCTACTAACTTTGAGTCATTTGATGTGCCTTTACTTCTTGGTGGAGGTAAGGAATAATGGCAACAGTGGGGGGTGGAGTCAAGATTATTGGTACTACTAAGTACCAATATTGGTACTACCCAGTGGTGGGTTTCAAAAAATTTTCCTACTGGTTCGGAGAGCTCACTTTGCATGCTTTGCGTGTGCATGTGCAGGGCTCAAACACTGCCCTCTGCATCAATGCTGGTGAGGTGTGCTGTTTTTTTTACCTCAGCTGACGCGCAGCAATCCACTCTCCATGCGAATCAGCTGAGCTAATAAACAACAGAATATAAGAGAGGTAAGAGCAGGGGGCGGGTGGATGGGGCCAGACAGAAGTGGCATTTGCCGGTTCTTCAAACCAGTCAAAATTTTTGCTACCAGTCCAACAGAACCAGTCCGAAGTGGCTGAATACCACCTCTGGTACTACCCTTATTGGTACTACTAAGTACCAATAAGCCTTAAAAACATGCTTAAAGCACTGCCTTAAAAACAACAACAAAAATCTTCATTTAAACATAACTATGTAATCTGAGCCATTTCGGTCTAATTCTTAACAGAGTTCATCATGCAGCGGATTTGTGCAATAACATCTGCTCACTTTGATGATCTGCTCTTTGGATGAAAAATCATTTAATCTGGATTCACATCTATCATTGAGTGGAAATTCTGACCAGCTTATTTTCTAAGTTCAGAGAGTGTGGTTTGTAAATGAAAAGAGTCCCCCACCTGCATTGGTAATTGTACACTCAAGTAACGGTTCTAATTTTACTATTTGTATAATACTAGCACTGGCTCTGGGAAATACCTTCTGCCAAGCTGCTTGAAGTAGAGAAAAAGACCATCTGTGGCTATTCTGATAATCATAAAAAGCAACCTTTTCACAACGTCTCATGCACACACTCTGAGTTACTTGGCTGTTTTAGCAGAGTTCATTTTGTTTGCTGAACTAGTAGTATGAATTTATGATGCTGGTATATCATCTATATTTCAAATGTTCAGTGGCGCGCACGCACACACACGCACACACTCACATAACACACAAAGAGAAACCATCCAGGACTTGCAGAAATGTTTGAGATATTAAGGGTAATTTGAAGAACGTGTGAAAGATCAGGCTGATATTGGATATAATAAGAAATTGTAGATTTATAGCCTGTTAACTACATCTCTAAAATATCCTACATTAGTTTAAAACTAAGGGGGCAGGGAAGAGAATTGACATTCTAAATGAAGGCAGTCCTTGTCTTATGACCACAGCTGAGCCCAAAATTTCTGTTGTTAAGCGAGACATTGTTAAGTGAATTTTGCCCCACTTTCTTGCCACTATTGTTAAGTGAAATATCATAGTTGCTAAATTGTTAAGTGTCTCTGGCTTCCTCATTGACTTTGCTTGTCAGAAGGTTGCAAATGGGGATCACATGACTCCATGCAATTGCAGCCGTCATAACTATGAGCCAGTTGCCAAGCATCAGAATTTTGATCATGTGGCCAAGGGGATGCTGCAAACATCATAACTTTGAAAAGCAGTCATAAGTCACATTTTTCAATGCTGTTGTAACTTTGAACAGTCACTAAACAAACTATTGTAAGTCGAGGAGTACCTGTAGTGTTCAAAGAAATATTAGATTAGATTAGTCCCTATAAGAAGCAAGAGAAACTGAAGGAAGGATACTTTATATTACTATGGAAAACCTATAGTCCTCAAATGCTGCCAGAATGCATAGCTCATAACTCCCAATCATAGTTATACAGATGGGAGTTGGAGTCCAACAATACAATGTAATATCGAGAAAGCCAGATGCTACTGAGCTCAGCTTTAAAAGGAAAAGGAGGTCAAAAAGCATAAGGAAAGAAGGGAGAATTAAGATTTCATCCACCCACTAATACAGCGTGCCTGACAAATGCCAGTATTTATTTCTGAACAGTACAATTGTCTAATTAAACCAACATGTGTTCGTGGCATTTCACTTCGCTTAAATTGGAAAAATATGTGGATGGTGAATGCAAACCCTACTCCTCTTCAGATCCTCTGATCTTTATCTTAGCAGTTACATTCTTTTTGCTGTAATAAAAATTGACAGAGAAGAGACACACAGAAATGCAGCCTCTAAACATTCATGAAGAATCAGTCTGTATCAATAAAATTGGACAGTGTCCATTGAAAAGCCATAACCTTTGACCCTGTAGGTCTCCAGAGCATATAGCCAATACTAGCTCTAAGTCTGGGCTGCTCTTTGGGGTTTTCTATATCATTGGATCCAGTTTTTCACCTGTGCCAGCTCCTTCATTTGTTCAGAATCGTGTGACCATCTGCCGCCTGCAATGAGCAAGTAGGGAACAGCAGCCACTGCTCCTCCTGTCTGTAGCCATATTACCATTCAAGGGGCAGATTAACAAATACTGTAAGACACAACGGTGAAGAACAGGAGCAGTTCTACAAGTCCCTTGTTAGTGGACCCCCTCCCGTGGCATGGGTCTTTAGCTGATGCCTCGTCATGTGTCTCTTTATGCCAACACTACAAATAACTCTATCTGTAGTATGAAATAGTCCACAAGAAGAAAGGAGAGATCATTACAGTTTGGAAGTCCCTTCGGTAGATTTTCTCTTCTTTTTCCATCTGGAAAAAGTACTTGCTTTCCAAAACAGGACTCAGAACTGCATCAAGCAAGCAGCTGCCACTCTGAGGGTCAGGATATTACACAGCTGTGGTAGAGATGAGGAAGAGGGCCAAACCCAACACCCACTGAAAACTCTTACAGTAATTCCATGTTAGAGGCCACTAGGAAAAGAGAGAAGGAATGCAGCAGGGGTGAAAGGTAGAAGTAGAGTGAAGATCTGAGAGGGAGGAAGAGGAGGAAAATGGAAAAGAGGAGGAGGAGAAGGAAGGAGAAGGAAGAAGAAGGAAGAGGAAGAAGAGGAGGAAGAAGAAGAGGAAGAAGAGGAAAAAGAGGAGGAGGAGGAGGAAGAAGAGGAGGAAGAAGAAGAAATAGAAGAAGAGGAAGAAGAAGAAGAGGAAGAAGAAGAAGAGGAAGAAGAAGAAGAGGAAGAAGAAAGAGATGATGGAGGATGTGATGATGATGGAAGAAGAAATAGAAGATGATGAAAAAAAAGAAGAAAAATAAAAGAAGAGATGAAGCAGAAGAGGAAGAAGAAGAAGAGATGAGGATGGGAGATGATGATGATGAGAGGTAGAGAGAGGAAGAAGAAAAGAAGAAGAAGAAGAAGAAGAAGAAGAAGAAGAGGAAGAAGAAGAAGAGAAAGAAGAGGAGGAAAAAGAAGAAGAGGAAGAAGAAGAAGAGGAAGAAGAGGAGGAAGAAGAAGAGGAAGAGGAAGAAGAAGAAGAAGAAGAAGAAGAAGAAGAAGAAGAAGAAGAAGAAGAAGAAGAAGAAGAAGAAGAAGAAGAAGAAGAAGAATTCCCAAGGCAATGATGGAGTGGGGTGGGAGAAAATAATTACCTGTATTTTTTTAATCTGAATTGTCATGACTGATGGATTGAAAAGATGGATTTTAACATCCCTGGATAAAATGAGAGCCTTGGTAGTAATACCATCTAATTTGGCATATAGGTGGTCCTCAGCTAATGACCACAGTTGAACCCATAATTTCTTTTAAGCAAGGCAATTGTTAAGTGAGTTTTGCCCCATTTTACAATCTTTTTTGCCACAGTTGCTAAGCGGATCCCTGCCATTGTTATGTGAATCATGCGGTTGTTAAGCAGATCTGGCTTCCCCATTGATTTTGTTCTTCAGAAGCTGACTGGGAAGGTTACAAATTGTGATCACAAGACCCTGAGAAAGTGCAACTGTCCTAAATACACCCCATTTGCCAAGCATTTGAATTTTGATTACATGTCTGTGGGGAAGCTGCAAAAATCAGATATGTGAAAAATGGTCATAAGTCACTTTTTCAGTGTCATTTTAAGTTCAAACAGTTACTAAACAAATGGCTGTAAGTCAAGGACTACCTGTATTCAGTATGGAACTGGCTTAGTATTTCTTGCGTCCTGAACATTTTGAGAAAAGTCGCTTGTTTTTAAGAGTTCTTCCCCATTCTAGCCCTGGTGCATTTTGTGCACATATGATATGGCTTATGAGCCTTGCCCTGTGGCAATGGGGAGTGGTTTTGCCTTTCTCACACTTCCACCCATGACACAGAGAGAGAGTTAAATGAAGTTTGGTGGTTCTGTTCCCAGCCAAACCTATCGGGATCAGTTATGGGATTCAAAAAAATTTACTACTGGTTCTGTGGGCATGGCTTGATGGGAGTGGTTTGGTGAGCATGGCTTGGTGGGCTTGGCAAGGGAAGGTTACTACAAAATCCCCATTCCCTCCCCACCCCACTAACCTGCTTTCCAGCTCCGTTCTCCTGTGCAGGGCAACAAAAGAAGACCCAGCCGATCAGCTGGGATTTGGGAGGCAGAGAATAGATGGGGGTGGGGGCAGTCAGAGGTGGCATTTGCCAGTTCTCCGAATTACTCAAATTTCCACTACTGGTTCTCCAGAACTGGTCAGAACCTGCTGAATACCACCTCTGATCTGGATGTATACTTGTTATAGATATGGATGAAGCATATAAGGACATAAAACAAATATAAGAATTAATTACACTGCTTGATTCAGATAGAAAAGGCAGTTGTGAAATAAAAGGCACCTGGGATCTATAACCAGATCACATCCTTTCAGAGCATCCAGTAAGAGTCTCATTAAAAGTAAGTGGTTGATATTAAACAACTTCTCTGTGTGTGTGTTATTACGAGGCCACTGGATTTGGATGTGTGACCAACAGAACAGAGAGCATGTCATGACCAACATCTTGGTAAAATCCTGCTGAGAAAGACAGCCTAATTATCAGCTCAGCTGATTCATGTACCAAAGCAGGTAATTTATCTGGGTTGTTTTTTTTTTTGTTTTTGGAGGTGGTTTGTTTAACAACCTCTCGGATTGAAATAGCTTTATCTGCTTTACACAAGAATGCTATAGCTCTGCAATATGTTTACCATCATAAATTTTAATGTGGAAGGGAAATGTTGATGTGAAACAGAGCAGAGTCATACAGGTCTCCTACTCTACATTCCACATCACCATTCAGGTGATCACTTTGGCTTCCACTCTACTGGAATTGAGCTTTAACAGTGAGAGAGACAATAGAGCCTTACTCTGAAAAAAGGAAGGAGGGAAGGAGGGAAAGACAAAACATATGAGTTTTTTTATTTAAAGACATTCCCTTATTCAGTGTTGCTTATGTTTTCAAAAGAATGCAACCTCTACCAGCTTTATTTGACTTTTACTTCCTTGCAGGAATGCAGTTTCTTTTTTCTTTCAAAAGGCATCTTCCAACTCTTCTTAGACTGTTAATAGAGGTGGTGTTCTGTGGTTAATTGGACTTTAATGGTGCTTTATTGATCTGTCATGAATTCTGTAAACCATCACAGAAGCTCCTTTTTCCTACTTCCTTACAATCTTTCTTAGAGAAAATAAAATGGAGGCAGAATGCACATTTATTGGAAACACAGAGGGCGGGGAGAGGGGGAGAGGGAGAGGTATATACCGTGTTTCCCCAAAAATAAGACCTACCCCGAAAATAAGACCTACCCCAAAAATAAGACCTACCCCAAAAATAAGACCTAGTGTGTTTTTGGGAGCCAAAAAAATATAAGACAGTGTCTTATGTTAGGGGAAACACGGTATGCGATTTGTTCGTGGTTTCGTACATGAATAAATGTACATTGTTCTACATGAATATGGTGTTTTTTTTCATTAATATATATATATATATATATATATATATATATATATATATATATATATATATATAAAAGACCTACCCCGAAAATAAGACCTAGTGTGTTTTTGGGAGCCAAAAAAAATATAAGACAGTGTCTTATTTTCGGGGAAACACGGTATATGTTTCTTGCTTCCTTTTTAACAGAGAAAGCAGGATGGAGCAGGCTTCTGACTGAACCCAAATCAATCTCATCTAGCACGGAAAGAGTCATTTCCTCAGCCTAGCAGAACTGGGGAAAACCTCCACCTGAGACATTGGAGAGTTCTACCAAGCAGGATTAAAAGAAAACAACTGTCTTGTTGCCTAGGAGAACTGCAGATGTACCACTTCCTTCTGTTAGCCTGCACTCCGTCATTTGATATCCTTCATGTAAGGATATAAAAGGAAGACTTGCAATATTTCAGACCTGATGACAGGTGGCTTACAAGTCTGGAAATCATGACCAAGGGATGCTCAATAGAAGCTCCTAATGGATTCCTGAATGTGTTTCCAACCCAAAAATATGTTAAAACTAACATAGGTAAATATGTAGGGTTTAAATCATGTCGGATTTAAATGGCGCAACAGCAGCCAGGGCTCTCTTCAACTGACCAATAACTGAAGGATGTTGGCTTTTGATCAATTATTCCAGTGTTGCCACATTGCTTTGGTATTTGGGTGTTTTGTGTTGGTTTCTTTATATTTAGAATCCACCCATCCTCCAAAAGTTCAAGGCACTATATGTAGCCTTCCCTCTTCCTGTTTTTCACAGCAACAATATTGTGAGGTAGGTTGGGCTTCGGTGATGTGACTGGCCCAAAGGAAGCTGCACAGGATAGACTAGAAACCAATTTCCCATGTCATTTATTTATTATTTATTTTATTTATTAATTCGACTTATATGCCGCTCCCTCTCCGAAGACTCGGGGCGGCTTACAATTAAAATACAACAGTAAATAAATTAAATTAATTAAAAAGATATTAAACATTTAAGCCGAATTAACGTTTAAAACCCCAATTAGATGACCCCAACCCAGGAGAGTCAGCACAACCCAGATTGTAGGAAGAGCTTTGGAAGCTCTGAAGTCCAAAGGGAGGTGGAAGAGGCAGGTAGCTGTGGGGCTGAGATGATCCTAAGTTCCCATCCATGGCAATGCTGCTTGCCTCCTAGCTCCCTGAAGCTCAGGTATCTCAAATCACCACCATAGGGACATTGTCCACATTGTCCATTTTGTGCATGAGATTTTGGGCAGCTTGGTTGAGAAGTGAATGGAATGGTTGGGTGAAAGTTACCATAATTCCAGCATAGGAAGGCAGCACTGTTACCAGTCTATTGGTAAATATATATATATTTGAAAATGCTGTTAGGCCGAGATTATTATTCATCCTGGGGATGCAGAGAAACTAGTCAAATGGGAATTTCAATGCCCTGGAATTTCCTACTTTGTTTTTTAAACCTGAAGGGTGCAATCATGTTTCTTTTTAAAAAAAAAACAATATATCTTGCAGCCTTTTGTTGTAAGACCTTTCTTATCAAAACTAAATTCAGGCCCTTTTCAGATAAGCAAGGTAAGTAGTTGGATTCTTTCCTCCTTATTGGGTATTACTGTCTGAAGACTGTAAGCTAATCAACTGAATACATAGTACAGATGTAGATGAAATGCGTACGCTGTTCTAGAATTTCAATTTTAATCATTTTCAATACTTATGGGTGTCAATGATCCTTATTATTTCCAATTGCTGAAAGCATTTCATCTTTACTAGCAATTTTTATAATTGCCTTGAGGTATCATACCTTTGTTATTCTAATTGGCAGACTGCAGCTAATGACAGGGGAGGGGAGAGAGAGAGAGAGAGATCTGTTTTAGGATCCATCTGAGTCAGGACTTCAGAATGTCATGTCAGGATTGAAAAATGAAAGAAGAAACTTTGTCTTATTTACAGGTGAAACTCGAAAAATTAGAATATGGTGCAAAAGTTCATTTATTTCAGTAATGCAACTTAAAAGGTGAAACTAATATATGAGATAGACTCATTGCATGAAAGCAAGATAGTTCAAGCTGTGATTTGTCATAATTGTGATGATTATGGCTTTCAGCTCATGAAAACCCCAAATCCACAATTTCAGAAAATTAGAATATGACATGCAATCAATAAAACAAGGATTGTACATAGAACAATATCGGACCTCTGAAAAGAATAAGCATGCATATGTACTCAGTACTTGGTTTGGGTTCCTTTTGCAGCAATTACTGCTTCAATGTGGCGTGGAAGCTATCAGCCTGTGGCACTGCTGAGGTGTTATGGAAGACCAGGATGCTTCAATAGCGGCCTTCAGCTCTTCTGCATTGTTCGGTCTCATGTCTCTCACCTTTCTCAAGAGAAAGATTCTCTATGGTGTTCAGGTCAGGCGAGTTTGCTGGCCAATCAAGCACAGTAATCCCACCGTCATTGAACCAGGTTTTGGTGCTTTTGGGCAGGTGCCAAATGAAGTCAGCATCCCCATAAAGCTCGTCTGCGGAAGGAAGCATGAAGTGCTCCAAAATCTCCTGGTAGATGGCTGCGTTGACCCTAGACTTAATGAAGCACAGTGGACCAATACCAGCAGATGATATGGCTCCCCAAATCAACAGTCTGTGGAAACTTCACACTGGACTTCAAGCATCTTGCAGTGTGTGCCTCTCCATTCTTCCTCCAGACTCTGGGTCCTTGGTTTCCAAATGGGATGCAAAAGTTGCTCTCATCAGAAAAGAGGACTTTGGACCACTGAGCAACAGACCAGGTCTGTTTTTCTTTAGCCCAGGTAAGATGCTTCTGACGTTTGTTGTTCAGGGCGGCTGACAAGAGGAATACGACATTTGAAGCCCGTGTCCAGGATCTGTCTGTGTGTGGTGGCTCTTGATGCACTGACTCCAGCCTCAGTCCACTCCTTGTGAAAGTCCCCAACACTTTTTTTGAATGGCCTTTTCCTGACAATCCTCTCCAAGCTGCGGTCATCCCTGCTGCTTGTGCACCTTTTCTTCCACACTTTTCCCTTCCACATAATTTTCTATTAATGTGCTTTGATACAGCACTTTGGGAACATCCAACTTCTTTTGCAATTACCTTTTTAGGCTTTCCCTCCTTATGGAGGGTGTCAGTGATAGTTTTCTGCACAACTGTCAGGTCAGCAGTCTTTCCCATGATTGTGATTCCTACTGAACCAGACTGAGAGACCATTTAAAGGCTCACAAACCCTTTGCAGGTGTTATGGCTTAATTAGCTGATTAGAGTGGGACACTTTGAGCCTAGAGTATTGCACCTTTTCACAATATTCTAATTTTCTGAGATTGTGGATTTGGGGTTTTCATGAGCTGTAAGCCATAATCATCACAATTATGGCAAATCACAGCTTGAACTATCTTGCTTTGCATGTAATGAGTCTATCTCATATATTAGTTTCATCTATTAAGTTGCATTACTGAAATAAATGAACTTTTGCACGATATTCTAATTTTTCGAGTTTCACCTGTACAATGACAGTTCTGGATCTCTTCATAGTGGATCATACATTGTTTCTTCAAAGACTATCCACCAAGTTTTCTAAACAGGAGACTCCTGCTGGTTTCCTAGGGAGAGGTAGTCCTTGACTTACTACCAGAATTGAGCCCAAAATATCTGTTGCTAAGTGAGCATGAATTTTGTCCCATTTTACAGTATCACCTTTCTTGCCACCGTTATTAAGTGAATCACTGCAGTTGTTAAATTAGCAACACAGCTGTTAAGTGAATTTGGTTTCCTCATTGGCTTTGCTTGTCAGAAGGCCATAAAAGGTGATCACATGACCCCAGGCCACTGCAACTGTCACAAATATGAGGGTTTTTTTTTGTTTTATTCACATTTATATGCAAGTCTCAGGGAGGCTTACAATCTTTGGAGCACAACCTGATGCACTCAGCAATAGCCTTCATTCTATTGTATATGCCTGCTTATTAAACTAGGGCTTTTGCGCATTTTACAAAGTCAGTTTATTTCCCCCAACAATCTTGGGTCCTCAGTTTACCTACCCCGAGAGGATGGAAGGCTAAGTCAACCTTGAGCCTGGTGGGATTCGAGCCTGCACTAATTGCAGGCAGCTGGAGCTAAGTGCTAGGTGTTTAACAGCCTGCACCACCAAGGCTCTTGGTGCCAAGCATTCACATTTTGATCACATGACCACAGGGATACTGCAACAATCGTTAAGTGTGAAAAATGACCACAAGTCACTTTTTTCAGTGCTGTTGTAACTTTGAACGGTCACTAAATGAACTCTTGTAAGCCAAGCACTACCTGTATTCGTTTATTATTGCCTCTTTAACAGTATTTTTTGCAGGAGCCCAAAACAGCATACTTTACTTGAGTGGGGGAGTTTTTCCATTATTTTATGCCCACATCTAAGACCCCGTGAGGTAGGTTTCGATTGAGAAGAAGTGTGAGCTTCGTGATGGAGTGGCGAAAGGCCAAAGCTTTAACCTCCAAGTCACATGACCTCACTGGTGATGAGGCTTTTATAGGATAGGCAGAAATGAATTCATCTCTCTGTAATTCAGAAGCATCTAGACATGCTCTCTCAACCACGCATCCCACATATTGCTGCCATGTGGTATCCCACTCCCGTTTTTCTGGAGAAGAAGAGATTCTCCCTGGCTCAATTTCACCAAGCTCGGTTTGAATGCCCTGTGTTGTGTGTGCATATATACATAAAATAAACACTTTCTGACAACTCTGTGAATGTTTAACATGGCATTAGAGATATTGTTCCAAGCCTTTGAAGCCCACTGCTTCCTGTACTGCAACCGTTCTTGTTTGTTCTCCTCCTTGGGTGAGGAGAAACCGTGCCTATGTCCTAGGCAAAACAAGTTCTTGGCCTGGTCCTGCCTCCCTCTAGGCAGACCTGTCGCCGAATGAATGGCAATCATTTTAGCAGTTGTTCCTTGAAGCCCATCCAATGAACCTGCTGAAGAAACTGCATTAGCAGCTGGACATGACATCCAATCTTGCCCTCAGTGTATTAAATCATTCTGATGTAATGTCTGTGACAAATCATACCGCTTGCCTATTAAAATCTTTCCCAAGAATGTGCCAAGGCGATAGGACAGAGCATGTAATGAGCCGAAGCGCCCGACAGATTAAAAAAGAGAGAGGAAGCATTATTATGAAAACAAATCTTCAGGAGGTTTACATTTCAGTTGGAAGACATTGCTTAGGAAGGAAAATTCAGATGCACGTGTGGGATGGACTTTTTTTTTCTTTCTTTCCTCCGTAAAAGATCCCACATTCCTGATTTCATATTACCAGCTCCTAGAGTCAGCAGCGGTTTGTGCTTGCGTTCCAGGTGGTGTGATAGAACTTCTCATGCACTAAATAAAAAAAAAAGAGGCATTAATATGCTAAATACGTTGTAGCCAATTGGCTCCCATGGTGACAGCTCCAGTAGCTTCATGAATAATCCATAGAGCACCTGGAGGCATGAAATTTTCATGTGCAGTTCCTAGATTTTTTTTGCAATAAGTGCAATAAGTGACAGATATACTTGGCACAGGGAGTTTCATAAAATGGGACTCTGTGCATATTTGTTTATGTTATACATAAATACAAGAATGAAATCTTGGCTTACTTAGCAACTGCTGAAAAAAAAATTCTGCCAAAAATGTAAATCCCTATACCATTTACGGAAGTGTAAAGGCTCACTGATCTCCGTGGGGCTAATTTCTGAATAGACGTTATAGGACTGCAAGGAATTATTTGTGGTAATGCCAAATAAAGTGAATATAAGCAAAATGACTCAACGCAACAGTAGCTATTAGTGATGGCATAATCTTTCCATTTTTGCTTTGTTAATTAAATCCCACTTCAAGCCTAAACAAATAGAGTAGGACAGAGCTAAGCAATCATTTTGGACTAGATGCAAAGCTGGAATTATAAAAGCAATCTCTGTGTGCTGCCACAAAATGGCTACTATATAGATGGAGAGAGGGAGGGAGGGGAGAGGGAGGGGGGAGAGAGAGAGAGAGAAAGAGAGAGAGATCTCCAAAGGTAATTGGATGAGGTTACTCCTTGTCACTTTCTTTAGCTATTGTGCTGGATGTGTGGCTGAATAGATACCATTTTCACAGACAGGTGAAGACATATCTAAAGAAAACATTGGATACAGCTCCCAACCATTCTAAATTATGAGATTAACCAAGGGGATCCTTCCTTCCTTCCTTCCTTCCTTCCTTCCTTCCTTCCTTCCTTCCTTCCTTCCGTCCGTCGTGACCTGAAGACATGGCTCTTTCAACTGGCCGACCTGGACTGAGGGGGAGGGTGTTTATTGGCTTGTTGTCGGTTTTAAATTAGAATTATTGGGTTGTTCCTTTAATATCTTTTTAATTTTTGTACTATATGTTTTTACTGTTGTGAGCCACCCTGAGTCCTTTGGGAGATAGGGCGGCATATAAATCCCAATAAACTAAACTAAACCAAACCAAACCAAACCAAACCAAACCAAACCAAACCAAACTTCCTTCCTTCCTTCCTTCATCACAATAATGTAAAGACCTTAAAAGTCTTTAAGTAGGGCAGGAAGAGCTTTAAAGCAGGAAGGAGAGCACAAGCCTAATTTTCTCATGTGTGTAATGTTTTGGGAGCGAATTCTTCTAACTTCCCATATCCCACTCCGTTGCTAGAATACCTGCTCTAACGTTCAATAGGAAATTCTGAGCAGAGAAGTTTTAAAGAAACCTTTCAGCTTTGAAATATATCATGGCTAGGCCATGCCCTTGGAGTAGGAAATTTAATGCTGCTGATTTGGACCAGAATTGAGACAAGTTAAAATTTAAAAATGCATCAATCTCAAAACACCTCAGAAAAGAATACAATATGAGAACAAAAAAGTCACTTTGAAAGATATGTAATGTAACCAATCTAGCCTAAGAAATCTGAAGAATGAAAACATATATTATCCATTTTTTAAAGCCAATCTAGTCCATAAAAGGTTAAAGAATAATGAATTCATTAACTTTTAATATATTTAAGACACTTCCTTCAACTGCCATAACAAATACTTTTATAATAGTATGAAAAATATTCAAAACATATTGATTCCAAGGCCTAATGCTATGTGTGAAACCATTCAGTAATTTCTTCCATCTGAAAGCTACAGAATATAAAATATATATTTGGGGGAAACCTAAGGGGCCAATTCCATTCCAATAATTTCTTTCATTCTGTATCTTTACCAAAACTCTGTTTATGAGACTCTGCTTCTGATCTGAGGAGAATATAAGTAGAAAAAGAGTAAGACAACTGTGATCCAGTGGTAGAATTCAACAATTTTTACTACTGGTTCTGGAGGCATGGCTTGGCTTGGTGGGCATGGCAGGGGAAGGATATTGCAAATCCCCATTCCCTCCCCACTCCTGGGGGAAGGATACTGCAAAATCCCATTTTCTCCCCATTCCACTAACCTGCTTTCCAGCTCCGTTCTCCTGTGCAGGGCAACAAAAGAAGACCCAACCAATCAGCTGGGACTTGGGAGGCAGAGAACCGATGGGGGCGGGGCCAGTCAGAGAGGGTATTTGCCAGTTCTAACCACACTACTGAAAATTTCCGCTACCGGTTCTCCAGAACTGGTCAGAACCTGCTGAATACCCCCTCTGCTGTGATCATTTAATGCTTTTTTTCTTTTTAAACTTAAAACTGGTTGTAAGGTACTTAATAATGTAAATTTAGCATGTTATGTAGCATTTTGATGTGCCTTCAGGACCACTGACAATACAGCAATTTTTTAAATTATAGGATAATTGCCATCACTTGCCAATGGATGTGAACAAGACTAAGAATCCCTGGAGTCTAAGCATTTGGAGAACTTATATCTGCAGGACCGCTGATATTGTTAGGAAAACATGATTCAGCAGTTCTGCACTGACTCTTATTAGCAGCTAATTTTCACCGGTGAAAATAAGGACAGCCTTGTGCACTGTAATATTGTTTTTTGTAGACCAGGACTGATCCATGAATATACACCCTGCATCCTCCTGCTGCCATCAAATCCTGAATGCTGGCAGCTCCAAGTATTAGGTGCTATACAACTGGACACACCTGCTCAGAATGGAGTGAGTTTAATCTGTCTGTCTTTCATTTTACTTTTATTTTTATTTTTTCTAATGTTCTTGACAATGAGGCCACCTAACCTCTCTAAAGCAGGCAGCATACAAATTCACATATCAATAAATGTATTTTTTCAAACATTCACAGGTAAATATATTAGCAACATGAACTGACTATTATTTGATGACATACAGAATCAAGAAGATGACTTTGACAGAGGTATACAAAGGTTGTTGCCTAAGAAAAAGGAATTAAAACATTTTTTTAAAAAAGAAGTCCAGAATATCCAATTTGGAAGTGACTCAGAGTAACACTCCCTAATTCATTGAAATGCAAGAAAGAGGAAGAGGTATAGCACAATGAGAAGACTGGAAGACAATAAAGACTATGAAATCAACTCCAAAGGAAGGCTAAAACTACTTTAATTGAGCTTGACTATAATCAGAATGTTTCTCGTACAAAACTCCTCTGGTACAGTCCACTCTTTTTAACTTTATTTATTTTCAAAATACATGTGTATTTACATTTTAATAGTACAATTACATAAATAAAATACATTTTATTTACAATTCTAATTCATATCAAATCTTATTCCTTTTTTCTAACCATATATATAACATTTCCCAGACTTCATAAAACTGCAACTCCTCTTTTTTAGTTTTCTCGTAAGCCTATCCATCTCGGCACACTCAAGTATTTTGCTAATTACCATGGTTTCAGAAGGTATATCATCTACTTTCCAGTTTTGGGCATAAACGATTCTCATCGCTGTTATTACATGTTGAACGACGTATTGGGTGGGTTTCTCCAGATTTCCTTTAATCATCCCCAGTACGAATTTTTCTGGCTTGAATTTGATATTGTACCCTGTAATTTCTCTCTTCTTTCCATCTCATTTTTTCCCAGTACTTTTTGGCTTTAGGGCATTGCCGTCATATATGGTAGTATGTTCCATCTACTAGCTTACATTTCCAACAGTGTGGAAATGACTGAACCCACACTGGTACAGTCCACTCTTCAACTATGCCTTCCTGCCATGGTAGAGAGTCATGGCATCTGTGTTGTGTTGTGTAATGTTTAAGGCATCCAGTAGAAACTGGGAAACTGTGAGTTATAATTCTACCTGAGGCCACAAAGTGAGCTAGGTGACCTTCTCTCACAGCTCTAGGAAGCAAGCAAAGGCAAACCACTTCTGAAAATATTATCAGTTCCATAGTTGCAGGGACTTGTCCAGACCTTCAGCCAGAATCAACACTCTTTGAAGGCATATACCCACACACAACAATAACAAAATAATTAAAAATAGTTATAATAATAACAATGAAAAAGGGAATGTAACCTTAATATCCGCAAGCAATACTTTTAACACAATCAAACAACGATTTCTGTCTGTCCCAGGTCCTTAGATGGCTTCAATAGGTTGTTAAAAATGCCAACTCCAGTCTAAACATCTGGCTGAATGTGCGATGAACTATGAAAAATGAAAATAAATATTATAGAGGTCTTGTGTTTTTGAGACACATCACCAGACAGAACAGCCCACCTCTGTAAACAGAGTAAATGTACTTTTTTTTCATTTAAAAGCGGTCTTCTGGAAAATTGGCTATGGTAGGGACAAGTACTTGTGGTGGTAATAAACAGCACCCGAAGCATCAATCTCTCACCAAAAACTAGGCACAATTCCATATTGTGTGGGGCCTGTGGCTCATGGACCCTAAAATGGAACAAAAGTATAACTAAAGCTGCTTTGCACAAATCTAATAAACTTCAGCAGCAAAAGATTGGAGACAATTACCAGAAACTATCAAGGGGTTGGTCAATAAAGCTTACCAGCACACAATTTCAAATAAGTTAAACAACCTGATTGCAAGTCCTTGCCTAAAATTATTCTTTAATGGAAAAAGGATTTCCCAGAATACCTTCCCTGGATGTAATCGAATAAAATTTAAATTGGCTTTTATAGCACAATGGACCTTAACTTCCACGTTTCCCTGAAGGCTTCAGGGTCCTAGTCTGGCTAAGCCCCATCCCCATTATTAAAATTTATATGGACACCCAACTCACTCTCAGTGACTTCGACTTACAAAAGGTAAAAATCTCATATGAAAAAATAAAAACTGATAAACCCTCTCCCCCGGTGACAACAATCAGTCAAATAAGCCACTTCATGGAATTCCTCCCACTCTGGGGTCCCCAGGCCTGTGGGGCAAAACTAGGTCATTAGGCCTTGCGGAAGAGTGTCAAAGTGGGTGCCAATCTTATTTTTGTGTCAACAATCCCTAGTTGTTGTATAAACAATAACTATTTCTTACCGGGCAATCTCTACCTGTCATCCACATTAAGGCCTCTCAAGGGTCTTTTCTTCCTTGGCCTGGTAAAAATGATGTAAATCTGAGTGTCATCAGCAAACTGACAGCCTTTAAACCCCAAACCAACAGATTATGTCTTCCTTCATTTTCGTACAGATGTTTTAAAAAGGGAAGCAAGGCTGAAGTACCCATAATGGAATGTCCAAATGCTTGACCTCTCTTCCACTACCAATTCAAGACAACAACTCTGGAAGGAGCAGGAGATTTCAAGTAGTTCCCAACTCCAAGTCCTTGCAAATAGCCTAAAAGAATATAATAGTCAATGGTATTGAATGCCATTGAGAAACCCATAGTTGGACAAGGAGGAGCACACCTTGGATCCTCCAAAATAGCAACCAAGATGGTTTCCATCCTGTGACCATGCCTGAATCCCAATTGGAAAAGATGCAGATAATGCTTGTTACTCAGAGCTATATTTAGTTTGCCATAATTATTGCTTTCAGCCTAACAGTCCCTTTAGTTCTAAGTTGTTGGACAAGCACCAAAGAAATCAAGTTCTGGTCTACAGAAGCTCACTGGCTGGTTTGGGCCAGTCATTTTCTCTCAGCCCAAGCCATCTCACACTGGTTATATTTATTTATTTATTTAATTGGATTTACATGCCGTCCCATCTCCGAGGGGACTCGAGGCGGCTTACACGCAATGTATAAACAATAAATACGTCTTTTTCAAATTCAATCCAATTATATCATATTTATTTATATAAATATGTGCAGCTGATACATTTATAGAGCTAAACAACTTTCAAGCAGCAGTTGACTGAATTTTGGAGTTTAGTTATCAAATTTAGAATACAAACCACATTTATTATTTCTTTAAGGGATGAAATGCCATGCTGGGCTTTATAAATAACTTTTCATTTGGAGATGCTGTATGCATCTCTAAATGGGGACAATCAATATCTACTGTGACTGATGGGGAAATTAGCAAAGTGATAAAATTCATGCATGAGTTGTGTTGGTGGCAGCAGCTGTGCATTGAAAGGCAAACAAATGTTACCTGGAAGAGCATCTACAAGCAAGACATGCCTTCCATCTGCCTGTTTCTAGAAGGTGGAAATGTTTTTCTGTGAGCCTTTTATGAAGGTGATTCAGTGACTTATTATTGTTAACAAGCTAAAGGTGGCTTGAGCTGGCTTGACATTTTTAAACCATTGGAAAATTAAATTTAAATGAAAAAAGACATTACAAATTTGGATTAATGCTACTACCTACATTTTGGATACCCAAATTAGATTTGAAACCAAATGTAGAAAGTCCACTGCATGGACTTGGAGTTGGGATGGGGGCAATGGTGTTGCTGCCATTTTTCATTCTCCAATTCAGTCATGCAAGATTTATGGAGCATGGTTATCTTCATGGTTGAAATTGGCTGCCGGTATCCCTTCAGGTTCAATCAGGGGGCTGATAGTTACCTATTAAATCCACATATAATCTTTGAGCTCCTGCAAGAGATCTAATAATAAATAATTACATGAAAATAATTGAAATAGATTTGGAGTTACTTTTGGCCTCACTGCCATACTGAGTCCAAGAAGTAGTTAATAAAAGCAGTTACTAAATAGGGCATTCATTCCTAAGCAAGGCTTTAAAAAAAAAGTCCCCAAATGCTAACTTCTAGAGCTATTAAATCAAACAGTATTAAACAATGCTGTAAATAATATCAGCGTACAGTCTTATAGGGTTAGGTTAGGTGACAAATTTGTGAAAGATTTCAAAGGATTGTCAAAGCATACATTCTTTCACCCCTAGTTGGCAAGGACATCGTAGAGTATCTGGGGCTGATGACAGTTTGAGTTATGCCTCTCTCTTATCACCTTCCAGATGGATCATTGCAATGTGTCATGGCTGGGCAGAGAACTCTCATCCATATGGACAACCCAGCTGGTTGTAGTGAAACTCTCTGTCTTCTCAGATACACAAATTAATTTCATCACGTCCAATGTGGCACTGTTTGGACTCTACTGCAATGGAGAAAGTTCAGGATCATGGCTCCTCTTTCTGAAGATTTACTAAGTGTGCCAAAAGAATTAAGTCTTTTCTGTTACTGCAAATTGCCCTCTGGAGCACTGCTTCCCCAATGCTAGGTTAGTTTTGTGCCTTTCCAGGAGAGTCTTAAGACCTGAATGGATTCCTAGGCATGGCAGCTGAAGTGTTGGTCAGAACCGGTGGTGTGGTTATTGTTTGTTTAGCCTGATCAGGGTCTGCAGCTGTTGTTTGCATTTTATATTGTGTTTTTGTATTGTTTTGAAATGTTGAAAGTCTCGACACAGGCACTATTGTGGTTTGGACAGCTATATAAATCAAAGAAATAATTAATAAATAAAACCAAGGTTAAGTTTGCATGAGTTTTTCCTGAAGTAAATCAAAAATTGGAAATAAATGAACGGTTATACTTAAGGCGGTGTTGTAAAAGAAGCTTAATGGGACCCAAGAATCCAAATTATTGTGAGATTTCAAGATTTTGCAAATTATATATGTACATTCAGAAAAGAAATCAACTGTAAGGCATTCACTGTTAGAACCAACAAAGGAACATAAAGGAAGATAAGATACAGTACCTTCTTGTTAATAGAATCAAGAGACAGGAAATACTAGCAAATAGTGTAATATGTGTGTGTGTGTGTGTGTGTGTGTGTGTGTGTGTAGGTCTTGGTGTATTCAGGTCTTGTCCCGTGTAAGATTGAGAATACCTTGGCGACGTTTCATGCCATCTTCAGGCTGGTGTCTTTGGCTTTGTGCTTGTGCACAAGCACAAAGCCAAAGACACCAGCCTGAAGATGGCGAGTGGGATCTCGTCGAAACGTCGCCAAGGTATTCTCAATCTTACACAGGACAAGACCCGAATACACCAAGACCTACATACCTTTACCCATGAAAATCTATGAATATATATATATATATATATATATATATATATATATATATATATATACATACACATACACATACACATACACATACACATACACATACATATCCGAGCCAAACCAAGGGGCCCGGAATGTCACATCACAGCCTTCCACCCAGGATACTACATCATGGAACTGAGGAGATTACAACACAAAACCTCAGGAGGTTGCAACACAGACAACGACCCAGGAGATAACAGCACAAGACCCAGGATGTTACAACAATAAAACTCAGAAGGTCATCACACAGCCCACTACCCAGGTAGCTAAAACACAAAAGGCTGAAGGACACACAGCCACTACCTCAGCCACACAGGCTCTTACAAAAAAGCCAACCAATCAGCAAACACCAATTCCATCAACCAATCAAGAAGCGACAACACAGCCAAAAACACAGCCAACCAACCCGCTTACAGCAGAGCCAGCACACCACACCTCCCCTCCAGTATTTATAGAGAGAAGGCAGCTCAGATCACACTTTGCTGGCACAAGCACAAAGCCGAAGACACCAGCCTGAAGATGGCGAGTAGGATCTCATCGAAACGTCGCCAAGGTATTCTCAAAAGGTATGTAGGTCTTGGTGTATTCGGGTCTTGTCCCATGTAAGATTGAGAATACCTTGGTGACGTTTCGACGAGATCCCACTCGCCATCTTCAGGCTGGTGTTTTTGGCTTTGTATATATATCCATGTGCAGATCTTTCATTCTTGTCTTGTGATGGGGAGCATGTATCTTTCCATGACTGTTTGCGCCACTTGTAATTTTTGTATCGATTGTGAGTTTAGTGTCCATGTCTCACTGGCATATGTTGATAAAAAGCATCCATGAAAGAGACCTAAAACAAGATGGATCGACAACATCAGCAAGTATCGCTGGCTAAATTGGCGAAAGAAAGCTCAGGACCATATTGGTTGGAAATATATGGAAGAAATCTTCCTCCTGCATTGGACAGACAATGGCTAAAATGATGATAAAATATATAGAGAAGGTTTTTTTCTATATTTATGTTTAAAACTCACTGCCATTGTTGGTTTACAAATATATGAATAATTTTTGAATATTATTTCACTCTAAACTTGGTGAATATCCTGAGAAAGGATTGCTTAGCAGAATTAGCACGAGTGTAGAATAGTAACCAAGCGATCACTTGAACCATTGCAGATGCCTTGCCTGTGAGTCATAAATCACACTGCAAGACAATTGTTAGTGACACAGAAGGCAGCATTTTATCTGCTTGTTCAATAAAAGGCAGACCTCCAGCCGATTAATCTTTTCTTTAAAAATTGCATAAACAGAGAAAGAGAAAGAAAAATACAGAATGAAGTGAGAGACGGAAAAATAGTAATGGCATGCTTAAGTCTGTAAATTGTTTCAGTTGTCAGCTAAAATGACCCCAGTTTTCCTCAGACTGGCTTGGGAAAAGTCAAGCTATTTCCTTTGAAAATGGGAAAATAAGCACATTTTTCCCCCTTGCTTATATGACGCCGGCCTGATCTCATTCTCTGCTCCAATTTAAAAAATTATGCTGACTCTTCATGTATCAAAAAGTGAACTGGTTTGTTTTTATTTATTCATGTATTTTCTGTCTTTATTTTATTTTATTTTTTTGATGAATAACTCAGGGCAGCAAGCATACCTAATATCCTTTCCCCCACCTATTTTCTCCATAACAACAACAACCCTAAGAGGTGAGTTGGCCTGAAAAAGAGTAATTGACCCAAATTGAATTTCATGTCTAAGATGGGACTAGAGTTCACAGACACCTGGTTCCTGGCCTGGTGCCTAAACCACTAGACCAAACTGGCTCCTCATATTGAAATTGCTGCAGAGCCATGGTTTCAAATTCCATTTTTCTGGGAGGCACATTCTTATGACCATACCAGCATTGATTAGTCACTGGTAGATCCCCTAGGAATGGACCTGCATCTTAGGAGAGAGTGAGGGAAAATAATGCAATCTACTATCTGTGCCCTTGGAACATTTTTCTCAGCATCACTGATTCCAATACATTTCATTAGCCCTAGGTCATCAATAAGCATCAGAACAGGCAATCATAATTCCAGGAGCTTAATCACGCTAATGATACCTAAGAAGGAAATGGTCCAAATTAACTGGGTCTGTCGTACTAGTTCTGCTATTGGGCAGAAGCAGTCGGGGGGCGGGGGGAAGGCAGGAAGTAAGGGAAATTATACTTTTGGGAAAGATCAAGGGAAAGGGAAAGATATAACACGTGTGAGCATGAAATACCCAGTGCAAGCTTTGAGGATTCCTCCTGTTACTGAATCCAGGATGTCAAAGTTGCTATATAGTAGAATGTAGACCAAGCTAATTGGAGGCAAAATTCATGCTAATCATATCGGTGAGCCTTAAAACTAATGTTTTAGACACACATTTTCTCTTTTTGAAACTGTCTAGATTATTTAAATATAACATATCCCAAGCTGATTATATCGTGATTGCCAACATGTAGCAACTGGCATTAGAAATTAATCTTTTCCTCCTTGACCTACACTCCTCAAAAGAATGTGAGTGCAGTTGGTACTTTTCCAGGCAGCCTTTTCCCAACAACACTCACCATAATGCCTTGATAGATTCTCTCTGAGGTCAAGCACAATGGGCTATGATTTTCTATTCCCTCCTGGTTCCTCTTTTATCTACTTACAATTTGGTGTCCTGGGTTTGTCTTGCTTTTTTGATTGACAAGCAAGAATAAATATGGCATGCCAAAGCATGTTGGTTTTTTTCCTTTTATTTTTCTTTGTTGAAGGAGGAAATAACATAAAAGAGAATAGGGACATATTAATATTTTATTAGTAATTCTTTTCTTCCCAGGGTTGACTGGCATCTCTCGCAAGATAGGGAGAAAAAAGCTGGCTTTTAATTACTTCCTTCAGCATGAATGGTGTTACTGCCACCAGCTCATCCCTGCAGTAAAGCAATTGTAAAAAAAAATTGAGCATGTATTTGTGTGTGAGACATACAATTGCATAAGTAATTAATGTGCCATCATAGCAATGTAGGTCACATTTATATGTTCTTTTATCTGTGTTATTGCTAGTATTTTATCTCAACTATTCAATTTTACCTTGCACTATATTTATTTATTTATTTTACTTTTTGCTGGTCATTGAGTGAACAAACTATAATCATTTATTTATTTGTAAAAAAAATAGATGTTTTTCAAAGAAAGGCAATTCACATCGGAGCAGCTGGGGGTCTTTTTAAATGTTCTGCTCAATTTCTCCTTCGGTCCATCTGCTCCTCTGATTGGCTCTCTCTGAAGAGATGGAATAATGATATTCCATTTTTCAGAGTTGAGGAAATAAAATACACGAGTCTCCTTAGAGGTTTCTTCTCTGAATCAAGTAGCTAAAGTTTCTTCCCTCCAAAGCTACTTCACTGTGTATACCTTAATGAATATGACCTCTGATACCTGTCAAGAATTTCTCATTATTGCTCCCTTGGAACAGTCTAGATAGTAGGCCAGAGAGCTATTATGGAGGCCATTTTAAGAGTCACGTTGTGGAGGCCATTTTAAGTACTTCCACATGATGAGTTATTGGAATGCAGCATTCATTATGCAGGTCAGGAAAGGACCTTGTAAGACAACAAATACTTCTTTCTTCTAACAAATATTTGGGAATCTTGTAAGAAATATATATATCTTGACTTTATTCTGATAAACAGATCAATGTGAGGAAGGATTTTAAAATGGCATCCATGTACTGCCACGTACACAGTGTCTTTTTGGTTAAGAGTCATCCTGTTGTGACCAGCAAGTCCTTGCTCCGGTCCGGCTGTTTAAGTGGGAGCCGTAGAAGCTGCTGATTGGCTGAACCATTTGACAGCTCCTTTTATATGGAGCTGTCAAATGGAATCAGCTGTCTCTCTCTCTCTCAGCTGCTGCCGCAAGCTCGCAGCTAGCCGCGGCTGAGATACAAATTAATAATAAAGCCAGTTAAGCTTTATTGCTGCCTCCGCCTCTTCTTTCAGCACACCAAACACAAAACTGGCAACGAGGATGGGATCTCTGATGAACTGAGGCAATCCTGAGGCAGAGAGAGAGAGCACCACATGGCTGAAGTCACTACAAAAAGAGCTGTCACTAGAGCTGTCACTTACAAGCAGTGAAATGATGACACCACCGAACTTCCGCCTTTTCGGCCGACCACCAAGACGTGGACATCGTATATCAACAGGTTCAAATGTGTCATGGATGCCGCGAACCTATCAGACATTCCTCCAAACAGGAAAAAGGCTTATTTCCTGGGTTTCTGCGGGGCCACCATTTTTGAAACTGCCACCGCCTTGCTGGCTCCTCAGATGGTCAAGGCTGTCACCTGGGAAGAGCTACAGGAGGTGCTCGGTAACCACTAAGCCCCGAAGCCATCACACATCACCCGCTGCCATGCCTTCAGGCAAAGAAGCCAAGCAGAGGGTGAATCCGTGGGTGAATACATGGCGGCTCTACAATTGGCTGCCCTCCAATGTGGATTCTGAGATCAACTAGATGATATGCTGCTAGACCAACTCGTTTGCAGGGTGAGAGACCTTCAGCTACAACGACGACTGCTGGTAAAAGCTGACCTCAACTTGAAGCAAGCAATTGAAGAGGCTCAAGCTGCCAAACTATCAAATCTATCCGCAGCCAAAATACAGAAAGCAAGCAGCCTTCCTGGGGGAAAGCCCAGCTCTGCTGTCCATTACGAGGACACCTACTTCAAAGATGAAGATTTTGAAGAGGAAGAAGAAATTAATTGCCTCAAACATCTCAGCCCATACAGAGAAGGAGTCTTCCCATCGATAGAAGACAACTGACACAACAGCTGAGTTGCCTCAGCTGTGGGGGAAACCATCTGAGAGCCACATGCCATTTTAGAAATGCAGTCTGCCTTAAGTGCCAGAAGAAAGGCCACCCAGCCAGAATCTGTCAGGAACCAAGAAACACAAACCTGTCACCTCAACATCTGAACAAGCCAAAAAATTTCAAATCCAAAGAGGAATGCTATGCCATCAACAAAGCATTCCCAAGAGCTGAGTCACTGCCTTATTCTTTTAATGTTAATAAAATTAATGTTGATCTTCTCCTAGAAGGCAGTCCCTGTCAGATGGAGGGTGACACTGGATCATCTCTATCCCTCATCTCCTGGAAGACACTGAAGAATCTGCTACCAGACTTCAAAAGGAAACAACTGAGCTCCTGCAGTCTGACTCTGAGGGACTACCAGGGACAACCCATTCCAGTCCTTGGAATAGGCAAGTTCCATATTCAGTACAACAGTTTTCAGGGTCAACTGCCATTAGATATCGTAACAGGGAGCCTGCCCAGTTTACTAGGTTTGGACTGGTTCCACTCACTGGGTCTACAAGTGACTGGAGTAAACGCAGTCACACCCAACAACCTACAGCAACTTCTTAATGACTATTCAGAAGTTTTTAATGACAAATTGGGCTGTTACACAGGCACCCCTATTTCCCTTAACCTGGACCCAAATATAGCTCCTATACGCCTCAAACCATGCAGGGTGCCACTGGCATTGCGTTCCAAAGTGGATGCCCAACTTGACAAATTGATTTCTCAAGGGGTTTTGGAGTCAATTGACTTTGCTAAATGGGAAACCCCCATTGTAATACCCCTAAAACGAGATGGCTCCATAAGAATTTGTTCTGACTACAAGTCCACGATAAACAGGGGACTCCAACCAAACGCTTATCCTGTGCCTATCATACAGCACCTGCTCCATTCCCTGGGTAAAATCTCCACTTTTACCAAGCTGGACATGACTCAAGCATACCAGCAGTTCCCAGTGGACAATGAGACAGCAGAGGCCCAAACTATCATTATGCATAGGTGCACTTTCAAATGTAAGCATTTACAATTCGGTGTCAGCATTGCCCCTGGCATATCCAGCCAAGACAGAGTGGTTGTGCATACCGACATCTCGGTCCAGTTCGGAGGTTCCATCTTTGGTCATGGGGGAGGAGGTGTTACCCCCCCGTGGACAGGGCATGGAATCTGGGGGTCCTCCTGGACTCGCGGAGGAGGAGCAGGTGGGAGCCATGGCCAGGGGGGCCTTTGCCCAGGTCCGGCTGGTTCGCCAGTTGCGCCCATATCTGGACCGGGATTATCTGCGCACGATCACTCAGGCGCTCGTTGTCTCCCGACTCGACTACTGTAACGCTCTCTATTTAGGACTGCCCTTGCATACCACTCGGAGGCTTCAACTGGTGCAGAATGCGGCCACGCGGGTAGTGATGGGAGCCCCCCGATACTCCCATATCACACCCCTCCTGCGCGGCCTGCATTGGCTTCCGGTTGCCCTCCGGGTGAGATTCAAGGTTTTGATGTTAACATTCAAAGTCCTACATGGCATGGGTCCAGGTTATTTACGAGAACGGCTCCTCCCAGCATCAAATACCAACTGCCCTGTATGGGTGCACAGACTGGGTCTCCTCAGGGTGCCATCTGCGACTCAATGTCGCTTGGTGGGGACCCAGGGGAGGGCCTACTCTGTGGCAGCCCCCACTTTATGGAATCTTCTTCTGCTGGAGCTCGGCTGGCTCCGATCTCGCACCTTCCGCCACGAGTTAAAAACCTGGCTATTTTTACAATCTGGGCTGTGCTGACTCTTTGGGGTCTATTTATTTTAATTTTGGGGTTTTTAATGTTAATTCGGCTTCAATTTGTTTAATACATATTTAGGTTAATTTATTGTTGGTATTGTATTTTAGCTGTGAGCCGCCCTGAGTCCTTTGGGAGAGTGGGCGGCATATAAGTCAAATAAATAAATAAATAAATAAATATTCCAATCAATTATGGAACGTTTACTATACAACATCAAAGGTGTCATCCCATACTTTGATGACATCCTCATTGCTGCTGACAGTCCACAAGAATATTTAGCAAGGTTGCAAAAGGTTCTCTAGTGTTTTCAGAATGCTGGACTAAAATTAAACAGAAAGAAATGCATCTTTGCAGTTTCCCAGATAGACTTCCTAGCCCGGTACCTACTAATCCAGCATACCACCCCAAGCGCTGCCACCAACCTCACCCCAACTGAACTATTAATGGGAAGAAGACTTCGCATAACCCTCGACAGGCTGCATCCTACTTATGCTCCCAGGGCACCCCTTGACTCATCCAGCAGGGCAAGGCACTTTAGGCCAGGGGACCTGATCTACTCCTGCAATTATGCAGGAAATCCCTTATGGTTGCCCGGGTGGGTGGAACAAAAAACGGGCCCCAAATCATATAGGGTAAGGTTGGCTGATGGAAGACTGTGGCGCCGACACATGGACCAGCTAAGGAGCCGTTGGAGTGCCCCTACAGGTCCAGTCCAGAGGGAGGCCGAGACCATGGACACCAAGTGGGGCAACACCAAAGGCCCTCAAAGGCCAGCTCCTGACCAGCGGTCTCTCGCAGAGGCCTCACCTAGAGAAGCCACGACATCGACAACCAGAGCCCGCTTGCTGACATCTGAAGAGGTCCCAGCGACACCCAGGGTCCTGCCGCAGCCAGCCGAGTTCGCCGGAGAAGGGGAGATGACACCACCCCAGAAGGAAGGCACCACTCCAGCAACAGGTCCTTCCCCATTGCCTCCGGCTGCAGAACTAAAGCGATCTGAGCGAGTGAAGCGTCGCCCTGCCTATCTGGATGACTATGCTTGCACAGTTCCAGGGGGAAGGAATGTTGCGACCAGCAAGTCCTCACTCCGGTCCCCTGTTTAAGCAGGAGCCGGAGAAGCTGCTGATTGGCTGAACCGTTTGACAGCTCCGTATAAAAGGAGCTGTCAAACGGAATCAGCTCTCTCTCTCAGCTGCCGCTGCTAATCACGGCTGAGATACAAATTAACAATAAAGCCAGTTAAGCTTTATTGCTGCCTCCGCCTCTTCTTTCAACACGCCAAACACAAAACATCCCAAGTTTTGTATCCTGTTGGGATAGATGATTGGTGAAGACAGATGTCACACCAAAGTACAGTTCAGTGAATTCTTCAGCATTTGTTCTAGGCGCTTTCAGAACTATCATTCATATTAGCTAATTGTTTCTCATCCTGTGTTTTGGCAACTTTATCTAGAATGCAAATTCCAGATGACCACTAGAAGGCAACAAAATGATTTGCATTCTTCTTCCAAACCAGATCAGAAGGTCCCACTTAAAAATAGCAGAAGGAAACATTAAGTACAAGCTTGTTTCAGGGATCCAAGATAGGGAACTTTCTTGGTGACCATGTTGGGAACTATCTAGTCAGCACTGAGCACACTCAATTCATTCTTTAGCCATATTTTCCTTCAGAACTTGACCTCTGAAATAAAAGGCTTTCTTTGAACTGCACAGAATGAATTTCCTGATTGGCCTCACCACCCTAAAGAAACCATGACTCCAGTATCCTATTATCTGTTGTATATGTAAAAGAGTAAACTGATTTCCTGGGGGCGTGTATGTATTTTTCTTACATCTTTCTCTTGGCAGTGTCTTTTTCATACCAGTAACATCGTCAAGTTCGATGATTCTATCTATCTTCAGGAAAAGGTACCATTAGTCATTTATCTATCAGATGAAATCAGACAATATGAAATCAGGAAATCAGGGAGAAAGAATTGTTAGAGTCTCCTCCAAATTGCCATCTTCTGCATGATCTGGAACTACATATCCAATAATTCTCAGGTAGCATGGATGAACTGATCTCAGCTTAGTGTGAGTTCACTTATGATGTGCCTGTGTTCTGCCTCTTTCAGAAGAAAGTCAGAAGGCTTCATATGAACAAGTAAGAAAGTTGTAGAAATAAAAACAATTTGTACCATTTTTAGAACAGACCTCACTAATTTTTTTCATCTGAATTAATGTAATGAAATGCAAAAAAATCTTGAACTTGATCTTCCTAGTGCAAGATTAGTTAAGTATGATTTCACAACCAGTAAGTTGTTATAGATGCTTTGTACCCAAATCATCTCAGTAGCTAGTTTTTTGTTTATATTTAATTTCATCAGCTAATATTGACTGGTGACAACATTGCTAACAAATAGTTTTAATCTTATTTAGTCCATCAATGTGATGCCAATGATCCCATGGAAACAGTGCATCAGAAGGTTTCCAGTTCCATGTTTCAGCTACATATGATAGCACTGGTAATATCAGTGACTACAATATTTGCAATTTGGTGTATATGGTAATAATAATAAAAGTTTCCAGTATAAATATTACATCAGTAAACCCAAAAAGCTGCCAATTTAATTTTTTCACTTTGGCTGCTGAGACAATGTTCTTTTCCTCTACCATGGAGAAAGATTTTTGAGCTCTTTGTTCTGATTATCCTCCATTTAGCTGTACAATTACTGATGGGCCATCAGTGGCCAGTATTTTTGTCTTATCCAATGACCAGTCAAAATGGCTGTGCTGCCTCCTTGATTCACAGAGGATATCAATGGTTCCTACTTTCATGGGCAACATTGCAATGTCATCTGGGTAGACAAAGTTGGTGATTAATTGTCCCTGGAAAATTCAATTCCATGCCTATTGTAGAAGAATTTTCTCATGATTATATCTAGTGCTGTCATGAATAGCAATGGGAACAGGATGCATCTCTGGCATTGTATGACTTGTTATTATATAAATATCTGGTCACAACCATTTGGATGGAAACCAGTGCAAGGAGAATTGTGTTGTCTTCATCTTTGTATCTGAAGTTGGAAGAGCCATAGAAACATTTAACGGACTGTGGAAAGATTAATCTCATAACAGCTTTTGAACCTGTGGTTGTCTCATTTTTAAAAACTGGGGACTGTAAGGATTTCTTCCATATATTTGGTATTTGCGCTATCTATCTATCTATCTATCTATCTATCTATCTATCTATCTACCTATCTATCTATCTAATTTACATACCACCCATGTCAAGTGACTCTGGGTGGCTTACATCATAAAACAAAGGTACAAAATATTAAAACATTAAATATTAAAATGAACAGAGATTAAATAAACAAAAAACTTGCATCCTTTCCACTTTGAATACAGTACTATATGACCACGAGAAGCAAACCTTTAATGTGTCTCTGAAGACCAGGCCATATCAACAGTTAACATCAGTTGTAACATTTATTGATTTGATATTTTACTTTTTACTATAAGAATGTCGGCTGGAGGTCCCTAGAGGTAGGGCCTTCTCTGTGGGTGCACCCACCTTGTGGAACCAGCTTCCGCTGGAGCTCTGTTTGGTCCCCGACCTCCGCTTCTTCCGCTGCGGCCTAAAGACTTGGTTATTTGAACAAGCCGGCCTGGACTAAGGGGGGGCGGTTGGGGTAGTTTTAAATGTTTGTTCTGGTTTTAGATAATTTAATTGGTCCTATTGGATTAATAACTTTTCAACTTTTTTAAATTTGTTATTGTATGTTTTTTATGATGTGAGCCACCTTGAGTCCCCAGGGAGATAGGGTGGCATATGAGACCAAATAAATAAAATAAATAAATAAATAAATATCATGTATTTATTTTATTTTTAAAACTTTTATTCCAGCCCTTAATACCATAGTTTCCCAGGGTAGCTTACAGCATCAAAGTCAATCAAGCAGCAAGCATTTAATTCATGTCTGCCATAGATTTATTCTGCTATCAGTTTATTATTCACAAATACTCAGGATCGATCCTGATGAATTTTCTTTGTGGGTTATCAATACATTGAACTATCCAATATGATAGGCTAAAAACAAATATGCTGTTGAAAACTGTCAAGGCCAAACTTTTATATAGCATATTTTTCTTGGTGCGGGAGATGGGGAAAACGTCCAGCAGCTGTACAACTGACTCTGCTTCTTGTTTAAATGAACTTGCATTACTTTTTTTTTCTCCCCAAGTCACATCTGTGCTTTACAATAAATCTTTTGGCACCATCCCAAAGTACTTCTTGCCTGAAAATCTGGACATGGTTTGTGCTACCCACAAAACCAATGCATGATTTATGTGCAGGCTGTAGCCTGCCTCTCACATTCTGCTAAGCTCATTAAGCTTTTGGTCAGATAATATTCTGGCAAAGGCGAAACTTGCAATTCAACCATCAGTGGTAATTCTGACTATTTGTGTTTTTTTTTAATTCCCACACACAGCTGTTTGAAAAATAGTTGTTTGGCTAACTAGCGTCATTGCCACAGAAAACCCATGGAAAAGAACTTCAGGGGGAATCAACAAAAATTGTTGTGACCTTGTGAATACAGAGCATGATTAAACGATGGAATTCATATTCACAAGATGTGGTAACCACCAATCTGGGTGACTTTAAAAGGGAATTAGATAAATTAATGAAGGGAAGTCAAAGCTATTAGCCATAACTCTTCAAGAGGATTAACATACTTCTTACAGTATCGATGGCAAAGCTAGGCCTTAGTAACACCAGTGGGATGCTGTGTTGTGTTCTCATTTCATTTATGAGCTTATTTATTTATTTTTCAGATTTTTGAACTGCCCATCTCACTCAGAGAGGGGCTCTGGGCAGTTTATAACGAAGTATTAAAATATAAAAATAGTATATAGAAATTTAACAAGAGATAAAGGGGACAATTAGTCAGAGGGAAACAATGCAGGGATAGGCCCCCATAATTCTTATTCCATTTGGATGACTAATGTGTTATTCAAAACTCTTTGTGAGGCAAATTGGTAAGTCAAGCTCAGTACAGGTACAACTGTAATGATGGCAGTGAAAAAAGTGACTTATGACCAGATTTCACACTTACAATCGTTGCAGCATCCCCATGGTCATGTGATCAAAATTCAGATGCTTGGCAACTGACTCATATTTATGACGATTGCAGCATCCCAGGATCATGTGATTACCTTTTGTGACCTTCTGACAAGCAAAGTCAATGGGGAAGCCAGATTCACCTAACAACTGTGTGACTAACTTAACAACTGCAGTGATTTACTTAACAACTGTGGCAAGAAAGGTCATAAAATGAGACAAAACTCACTTAACAACTATCTCACTTAGCAACAGAAATGTTGAGCTCAGTTATGGTCATAAGTTGAGGACTACCTGTGTTGGCTAAACAATTGTGCATTTTGAATTGTCATATCATCATCAGTTATATCATCTAAATATTGCCTATGTGTTCCTGAGCTTCCTGCTAGAACTTGGAGGTATTTCCTTTAATTATAAAGTATTTGCCAGAATCTTTAAAGATCAAATAAGGGTTTGAATGAAATGAATTTCCTTTGCCTTTGGCATCATCAAATGCAAATGATAATTTATGTTTGTCTTAAACGGTACATTTTTCTCTCTGTTCCTTTAAAAAAAATAGATTCATATACCTGTCCCAAGCTCAGAGAGCACCAAACATTCCACAATTCAACCTTGAGCTACATATATTCTCCTCTTTTGGAGATTCAGGTAAAAACAAGTAAACAAAAAGTTCAGAGGAAAATTAGGCTTGTAATGGTAATGCTCCAGTAATTAAATATTCATGTTTGCGTGGGAAATAACTACACCCAAAAATTTCTCCAAAATTAACTATAGGTCCTTTCAGTAATTTGGGATAGTATATAGTTAAAAATTGGTAAAGAGAAAGAAATCTAAAGCTCCAAATACAAAATAGGACTGAAGAATTAATCATTTAAATATGAAGAATTTTACTCAAAATTTGGGAATTACAATCAACCCAAAACACATACACAAATTAAAAACAACGAGATCATGAAATTCCCTGCCATAAAACAATATAATAATGGATCATACGGCCTTAAATCCCTAGAACCATGTGTAAATTATATATAACAGAATATCCACAGAACCAAGCCACTAGCTGAGGTTCATTAAAGTGAGTGAAATCATGACATATATTTTTATTTATGGAACAATTTATTGACTTTAAAATATTTATTATTTGTTTAAGCCATTTCTTTCCTGCACTTCAGCCCCTAAGGTATCCAGAATGGCTTATAGAATAATAAAACAAAGCAACCTCTGCCTTCAATCTTAAAAGGACACACACACAGTACAGAGGAAAAGGAGAGCGGGGAGGAAAATCAGGAAATTCAAAAAAAAAAGATTGTAAGCTTTGTGCAGTGTGAACACAAATCTTATTGTTTTCCCCATAGGAATACTTGAAGAATGATGCAATCCTACAGCCAGTCAAATAAATATATATCCCACTGCATTCAGTGGAACTTACTTCTGAGAAGCTATGTATAAGATTTGGTAAGATTGTTTTGGATGTAAGAAATAGCAACATAAACTTTATCAAGCTACACTTCTATGTATGCTTACACCCAGGTGTGGGCTCCCCGGTTCGGATGAACCCATAGCTATTTTTATGGACGGTTCGGCAAACTGGCAAATCCCACCCCTGGCTGGCCCTGCCCCGCCCATCCTGCCCCTCTCAGGAGTCCCCACATAGCCTGTTTTGGATGCGAGGTAAGTGCAGGACCCATGCGGAGACTCAGGGAGGGCAAAAAATGGTCCTCCCGTAGGCTCCAGAAGGCCAGAAATGGGCCTGTTTCCGGCCTCCAGAGGGCCTCTGGAGCCAGGGGGGGCCGTTTTTGCCCTCCTGGAGGCTCAAGGAAAGCCTCTGGAACCCAGGGAGGGTGAAAAACAGGCCTCCTGGAAGTTCAGGAAGGCCGGAAATGAGCCTGTTTCCAGCCTCCAGAGGGCCTCCAGTGCCTGGGAAGGGCGAAAATGGCCTCCCTGCCCTGGTGCAGGAGGCCAACTAGGCCACAGCCACCATGGCCACGCCCACCCAGCAACTGGGTAGAGAACCCGTTGCTAAATTTTTTGAAGCCTACCCCTGCTTACATCTGTAGCCACCTTGGTTTCCTGAAGAACTCCAGGTTGATTCAAGCTGGTGTAAATAATATTGAAGCAGAGGCAGCAATCTTCTGGCATATTATAAAGCTGCTACACTAGGGATTACGATCCCTGTAAACATAGTTTCGAAACATACACATATTCCATTGTTATCCACTCAGTGCATGAGTTTATAAATGAAGTCAACTCTCCTCATTTGCAAGTTCTGTATTTGCAAATTCATCTGCTCACTAAAGCTTATTTGTAATTGCAAAACCAATGCTCACAATGCTTTCACAGTCATTCTCAGGCATGCAGAGCAATGAAACATTTGCGTCGCCTGATACGCAGCTTTCCAGCTGAGGCTTCCTATTGATAAATTCATTGTTCAGGTAACTTTACAGAAGAGAACTACTGTGAATAAAGCCAATTGAGTGTAATTGTGACCTTGCAAAAGAAATTGTTTGCATTTCAGAGGGGTTATCATGCAATGGCATCATTTCTGCTTGTACTTTCCTTCGGAAATTGTATCTCTGAAAGAAAATTAAGAAACAACCTGGTTGGAGTATCCCAGATATGTTCTTCAGTTGCTAAGTGCTAGCAAAAAAGAGAAAGAGAAAAAGAAAGAGAGAGACAGAGAGAGTATTGTTTATTCCATCCAGATGCATGTTGGGGAGGCATTGGTTTAGTTAGAAGGAGACACGGGAGTCTAAAGATGAAGCTATAAGCACTGAGCTCATAAAGAATATTATAAGCTATCTCAAAAGGCCAAGGAAGCATTAAAATTTATCTACATTATAATAGTTCATTGGCAGCAACCCAGCAATGTCTCATTTTGTTCAACAGATATGACTACTTGGGAAATGGCTTTCTGTTAGCATTTCTTTCCTACATTGCAAGAGATTATTAAATAGAGGCTAGATGACCCAACAGGGATGTTTTAAGAGCAGATTTCCTGAAATAGCAGGGGTTGGACTGGATGATCTTTGAAATCCCTTCCCACTCTATGACCAACTGTGGTAGCCACTGAGATGCCCTGGATGACACTAGAAGCTAGCAGCACACTGCAGCCTGGTGGAGGGGGCCTCTTTTGCTACCCCACGATCTCATCCTCTATTCATCCTCTATCTGTTGGGTTGGAAAGTCCCTGATTTTCCAGGTCTGTAGGTGATCTCATTTACTAACATCACCACTAACCTTAAGGATTGGTTGAGGGGTGATAACAATGTGATTGAGGGGTTTCACCCACGTGGGATCTATTCTCCAATCCCAATGCTGTATCTATGCTGCTCTTTTCTGCTTGTGAAAATGGTATAAAAAGAATAAACACTGCCCAGGCAGTCAGACATCTTTGGACACTGAAATGACTGGTTATTGAATTCCCACAACCAACCTCATTTAACAGCAGCCCTCATCTTACTCCAATCATGATTGCCTTTTTTCAAAATCCTAATTTTTGTTT
The DNA here is from genome assembly GCA_009733165.1 of Naja naja. Lineage (NCBI taxonomy): Eukaryota > Metazoa > Chordata > Lepidosauria > Squamata > Elapidae > Naja > Naja naja. The sequence goes on from CM019148.1 coordinate 147,325,318, forward strand.
TCCCTTGACTGCAATCTCTGAATGGTAGAGAACTCATAGTTGCATTGTAATGTATGGAGTAACATTACTGTGCAATGCAATGCATGAATAATGTATGAACTAACCGACACATATAGTATACATGTATGAATATTTTAATATTTTAACCCTAATATGGTCTTCAATTGCCTGCGCAAGAAAACGTAACAGAGGAATTGGATTTGATGGCTCCTTGACTCATTGTTTCTCATATTTGTATCTTGATCTAGCAATTGGGACGTTAAGCTTGACCCTAAATTTCCATTTCCTACTCATTTCCATCCTGAGTAAAGGGCAAGAATAGGCTCTGCAAGCTTCATGCACACTTGATGCGAGTCATAAATATTGCAAAGTGTGTATCCAGTTACTGCAGAGTATGTGATCTTTCTCTCTCTCCTTCTCTTAGGAGGGTTGGAAGAACACAAACGGCAAGAGAATGACCTATCACACATAATATACAGGGTGAGATGGGCAATTGCATCTCCTCTTGGATCCTGTTCTGGCGTCAGCTATGTGTCTCAGCATCCATACATCTAGCGTTTTGTTTATCTCAGCTGCTAGGCTCCTCTTGACATCAGTTTTCTTTCTTTCCTTCCTCCCAGCCTTCTTTGTCTCTCATCCCTCCTTGCTTGCTCTATGGACAGCCTTCCTGGGTGCTAATGATTCTGACTTTGCATAGCCTACTGGGTTACAGATCACCCTGACCCCTCTTTAGACTGCTGAGGTGCTAACATTAGGCCCACACCTGCCTGCATTCCTGAGTGATGGCTGGTCTTCTAAGAATCTATAAGATTTGGCCAATGGGTGGTAAATTGGAACATAAATCCTCATTGGGGAAGAGCTCAGGCAAGCTTAAGCTTGTAATGCAGGCAAGAAGCTTTACAAGCCAGAACTTGCAGGTAGAAATAACATTCATCTTTTCTTGAATTGCATTTTGATTTTCCTCTCTCCTTTTTCCATCTCTCTCCTCCCCCGCTCCAGCATCTCTGCCCAGTGAACAGTTTTAAGCTGCAATTTTAATGCTTTTACTGAGCTTCTGGAAACTGATGTCTGAACATTATTTACATCCTAAAGCCAAGCAGTGCCTGGAGAATTTCAATTGCCTCATTTTATGAGATTCTGCAAGCTGGAGACAGGGGAAGACTTCTCCAGAACCTCTCTTTGAATTAAAAAAGAGAGAGAAGAAGTTAGTGTGGTGGAAGGGAGACAGATTGGGAAAAAATAGACTTGTTACATTATACAATAGTTTCCAATATGAGTAAATGCTCAGTTCATGTGAAATAACAATACCCTTTGTTGTAGATCTGATTTTGAATAGCTTTGTGGAAGAGTCCTATGTATAGTAAAAGCTGGGGGAGGGGAGGGGAGGGGAGGGGAAGGGAAGGGAAAGGAAAGGAAAGAAAAGGAAAGGAAAGGAAAGGAAAGGAAAGGAAAGGAAAGGAAAGGAAAGGAAAGGAAAGGAAAGGAAAGGAAAGGAAAGATAAATGCAAAATATCTTTTCTTCCTTGTTATGAAAAATAGGGGGGCTTGATATTTCTGCGCTAGCAACAAAGCCATTGAACACCAATTTTAAAAGTATGTAAAATTATCATTAATCTGCACCACCAAAAGGTCTGGTGCCATTATTACAAATGGTTGCTGAAAGAAACACTGTTAATAGGCATGTGAGTATACAAATCATGCAGTAGATGCTCTTTCTGTATCACCAACCGAAGAATCTCATTGACCTGAATCTTATGTATATGAAAAGTTTAGAGTCGTTTGAAAACAGCCCTATTTATTTCCTCCAAGTGTTTTACCTCTAACTCTTAATATCCATCTGTATATACTTCACAAAAAAATGCCCTCTTGAAATGGTTGAAAAAATTCTTTGGTTGAAATGGTACGTCATAGGGCAACAGCTTTTGAACCGAGGTACCTCAAATGGGCTAACTTACAGAATGTGTCCAAGATCTACGACCAATGATTCCCAAGGAAATGAATTGTGGTGAAGTTGTGGCTGCTTTTGTGCTACCGTGTTTCCCCGAAAATAAGACCTACCCTGAAAATAAGACCTACCCCAAAAATAAGACCTACCCCGAAAATAAGACCTACCCCGAAAATAAGACCTAGTGTGTTTTTGGGAGCCAAAAAATATATAAGACAGTGTCTTATGTTAGGGGAAACACGGTATGCGATTTGTTCGTGGTTTCGTACATGAATAAATGTACATTGTTCTACATGAATATGGTGTTTTTTTTCATTAATATATATATATATATATATATAAGACCTACCCCGAAAATAAGACCTAGTGTGTTTTTGGGAGCCAAAAAAATATAAGACAGTGTCTTATTTTTGGGGAAACACGGTATTGGCTGCTGCTGGACTGTTCTGTGGTCATGTAACCTTCATTTTCAGTGTTTCCCAGACAGTCTCACAATCCCTTGTTCTCTGCCCCACCCAGTAGCAGCCACTTACCTTCCTCCTGGGAGGGGAAGGGGAAGGGGAAGGGAGATTTCCAATGTTCCCTACCAGATTCCACAAGGGGAAGTTGGCAGAAGCTAAAAGTCACTCCTGCTCCCACTGCTCTTTTGTTTGACCTTGGTCATTCTGTTCCTCTTTTTAGATAAATACAGGTATATAAGTCCTCAACTTATGATCACAAGTGAGCCAAAGGTGGTATTCAACAGGCTCTCACCAGTTCTGGAGAACTGGTGGAAATTTTGAGTAATTTGGAGAACCGGCAAATACCACCTCTGACTGGCCCTGCCCCCATCTATTCTCTGCCTCCCGAGTCCCAGCTGATCGGCTGGGTCTTCTTTTGTTGCCCCGCATAGGAGAACGGAGCTGGAAAGCAGGTTAGTGGAGTGGAGAAGGAATGGAGATTTTATTTATTTTTTTATTTAATTAAACTTATATGCCGCCCAACTCCCAAAGGACTCCGGGTGGCTCACAGCAAAAAAACACAAAGAATTACATTATAAAAAATTTAAAAACAATTTAAGAAACAGTAAACAACAAAAGGACCGGATCTCACTAGATCTCAGTCGCAAGATCAAGAGCCCCATGTCTGCTGGAAAAGCCAGGTTTTGACTGCTTTGCCTTAGGGTGGAGGCAGTCCAGACCTCAGGAGGTAGCTGGTTCCAGAGAGCCGGAGCAGCCACAGATAAGGCCCTCTCCCATGGGCCCGCCAACCGGCATTGTTTAGCTGACGGAACCCGGAGGAGACCGACTCTGTGGGATCTTACCGGTTACAGGGAGACACAGGGTAGGAGACAGTTCTGGAGATAACCTGGTCCTGAGCCATATAGGGCTTTATAGGTAATGACCAACACCTTGAATTGCACCTGGAGACTAATAGGAAGTCAGTGCAGCTTGCGGAGAATTGGTGATATGTGGGTGTATCTCGGGACACCCACAACAGCTCGCGTGGCTGCGTTCTGGACCAACTGAAGTCTCCGAAAGCTCTTCAAGGGTAGCCCCATGTAGAGTGCGTTGCAATAATCCAATCGTGAGGTGACTAGGGCATGAGTGACTGTGAGAAGAGCCTCCCGGTCCAGGTAGGGTTGCAATTTACAGTATCCTTCCCCTGCCATGCCCACCAAACCACACCCACGGAACCGGTAGTAAAAAATTTTGAATCCCACCACTGAAGTGAGCCTAAAATTTCTGATGCTAAGGGAGACATCTGTTAAGTGAATTTTGCCCCATTTTACCAACTTTGTTGCCACAGTTGCTAAGCAAATGACAGTAGTTGTTAGATTAATAACGCAGGGTTAAGATCTGGCTTCTCCATTGACCTTGCTTGTCTGAAGGTCGCAAAAGGTGATCACACAGCCCTGGGACACTGCAGCCCGTCATAAACATGAACCAGTTTCCAAGTGCCTAAATTTCAATCATGTGACCATGGGGATGCTGCAGAGGTTGTAAATGTGAAAAATGGTCATAAGTCACTTTTTTTTCAGTGTCATTGTAACTTCAAACTGTCGCTAAATGAACTGCTGTGAGTCGAGGACTACTTGTAGCTCTGAAACAGTGAGCAGTGGGACAGAGGTTGTCCAGTTTCTTATAGATTTAGATTTTTCATTTAGTTGTTTATTAGCATTCAGGGGAGGAAGAATTCCCACATGCTTTTATTCCCAGCCTCCCCTCTCCTCGCCCCCCCCATCCCCACCCCAAAAAACCCACCCACACACATTTTTTTCAGGTTTGAAAATTCTACCATAAATATCTAAATATTGGAAGCTAAGATAGCATTACATGCCAATGCATAACAAAACATGTAATAAAATACATTAAGGGAAAAGCAATTCATGGGAAAATACTGTTGTAACTCAAATATTCCTTATTGGGTTTTTTTTTAATTGGTTGGTACTGCTTCCAAGAAAGATTTTTTTGTGATAGATTTCACACATTGGGGGAAATCCACTTTTGAATTTCTTCTTATATTGGCCCAGAGGCTTAGCTAAAGCCCTAGTCATTGTTTAACATGTAAACAATGAACATTCATTTTTAGTGTCTGAAATCCCCAGAGACTGCCAAATCTCACAAGACTGGAGTGCTCTTGCAAGAGAGACCTCAGGGGTTATTAGAGTGGGAGAATATGAAATAATTTTGGCTACCTTTCATTTTAAATCTTAAAAAGAGCTTTGGTGGCTCAGGCTGTTAAATGCCTGCTCTTAAGATCCATCTGCCTGTAATTATTGCAGGCTCGAATCCCTGCACCAGGCTCAAGGTTGACTCAGCCTTCCATCCTCTCGGGGTAGGTAAATTGAGGACCCAAGATTGTTGGGGGCAATTAGCTGACCTTGTAAAAATGCCGCTTAGTAATAAGCAGGCATATACAATGGAATGAAGGCTATTGCTGAGCACACTGGGTTGCATCCCAAAAATTGTAAGCCGCCCTGAGTCTTCGGAGAAGGGCGGCATATAAATGTAATTAAAAAAAAAAATCATGCAGTGGTACCCATTTCTCAAAACAAAAACAAAAAGGTCTCTGGCTCCTGCTAGATATATTAGCGTGTTCAGGCTATAACGGCATTATTTAGTTCTTTGATTTAAACTCTAACTTTTCCCCCAATTTAAGCATAGAAAAGGGACAATAATGAATAGCAGGCTTAGAAAATGGAAAGGGCAGGTGTAAGTTAAAAGCATTAATTAACAGTTAAAAGCCTGACTGGAGAGAGTTCTCTTGGCTGCTTCTCTAAAGGAAAAGCATCAGGAGAGAGGGCCTTGCACAGATCTGCTCCTTTCTACCAAGCTGGAGCATCTTTGTCAGTGCCTCTCCTGCACCTATTTATGTCCAGTTGAATGCATAATGGGAGAGTGGATCCTTAGTTAGTCCTACATAATTTAGAGCTTTAAAGGTCAACAACAATACCTTCATTGGTGTTTCTAGTCATCGGTTCACAATCAGTGTAGACCGGGGTGTCAAACTCAAGGCCTGTGGGGCAGATCCGGCCCACAGGGCTGCCCTGGAAACAGTGGAGAAATGGCCCGTGGTGCCTCTGCCAGTGAAAATGGGCTCCATTTTCATCTGGGATGGCTATTATTATATACACAACGTAGTTGGGTTGACAATATATAAACCACAAATATATATGTTTGTAGCTGTAAGGAACAATACTGTAATATATTATACTATGTTCTGGTTGGTTGATTATGCGGCAAGTTGCCATAAGAGGGAGCTATACATCATGGTTTAATTCTCTCTTTCTCACTGATGATCTCTCTTGATACTTATACTGACTGACTATGGACCGATACTGACTAACCCTGTTTACTTTTATATTCTGTTGATATCGAAGGTTATCTGTTGCATTATGGCTTGATATTTGTCTGCTGTAAAAGACGTGAAACTGGTAAGAAGACTTTATAACTTGATATTACTGGACTGTTAAAAACATGTATGACATGGACTGTTTATTGGACTGTGCTATTTCTTCAAGTAAACATTAACACAACTTGATTTAACTCTGTGTGGCTGTATATTTATTCATAAATGTTCTCATAAACGTTTTAATGTGCATATCCTTGTTATACAAGGGTTACTCCACACAAATCCTAACAATGGCCTCCTGCAAACCTCTGCCAGTGAAAATGGCCCTCCCAAGCTCCATTTTCGCCTGTTTTTGCTGGCAGAGCACTCAGGCTGCCACAGGCACCCCTGACACAAGTGATGTGAAGCTGGCCATGCTCACCCTGGCCAAGCCCATGCCGGCCCCCTGAGATCAACACAACCTTGATGCGGCCCTTAATGAAATCAAGTTTGACACCCCTGATGTAGATCTTTCCATTCAAGCATCATATAATCCCAATCTATTACACCAATTGCCTGCCCACCTACTGTATTTGGACACTTAGTAGTGAATGCTGCAGTAGGATGTCATCAAGATATGAACTGTCACTAAATCAGGCCAGCTTAGCAATGCTTCCAGCTGTGTACTACAGTAACTCTAATTGGGTAAAAACATTCCTTGCCACAATTCCTGCAGGTAAGTCTAGTAATGGCTGAGGATAAAGAAATGCCAGCTGAAAACATGCTCTTTCATATTCTTATATTTCCAAATAAGCTGAACTTCAGATATCATGTTTAGTTTCCTATTTACTAACAACAACACCTTTCTAGATTGACTTTATCTTGACCTATCTTATCATGACCATGATCAGATACAAGTGATGTTCAAGATAATGTTACCAGAAAACATTTCACAGTTGTACTTCAACAAGTCAGCATGTCGATGCTAGAATAAAAATGATAATAAGTCTCCAGTGGAGTTTTCTCTAAGCAAGATACCAATTTTGTTTTGCTTCTCTGAATCTTCCAAAAATCTTGGAACAATTTGCATAAATACCTTCCTGTGTCTGATATATCCAATTTTTGAAGAAAGAAACTCCTGTGATATTGGAACGCTGCTATCATGTCACCCCAAGTCTTTCATTTCATTAAACTAGACATACCCAATTCCAGCAACCATTCTTTATATGTTTTAGTCTCCAGTCCCCTAATCTATTTATTTATTTATTTAATTAAACTTATATGTCGCCCAACTCCCAAAGGACTCCGGGCGGCTCACAGCAAAAAAAAAAAAACACAAAGAATTACATTATAAAAAATTTAAAAACAATTTAAAAAACAGCAAACAACAGAAGGGCCGGATCTCGCTAGATCTCAGTCACGAGATCAACAGCCCCATGCCTGCCAGAAAAGCCAGGTTTTGACTGCTTTGCAGAAGGTCAGTAGGATGGGGGCAGTCCGGACCTCGGGAGGTAGCTGGTTCCAGAGAGCTGGAGAAGCCACAGAGAAGGTCCTCTCCTGCGGGCCCACCAGCCAGCATTGTTTAGCTGACGGAACCCGGAGGAGACCAACTCTGTGGGATCTTACCGGTCGCAGGGGGACGCAGGGTAGGAGATGATTCTGGAGATAACCTGGTCCTGAGCCATATAGGGCTTTATAGGTAATGACCAACACCTTGAATTGCACCCGGAGACTAATAGGAAGCCAGTGCAGCTCGTGGAGAATTGGTGATATGTGGGCGTATCTCGGGACACCCACAACAGCTTTATTGCTCTTCTCTGCATTCTTACTTGAGTCTCAACATCTTTTTTACATCGTGGCAACCAAAACTGGATGCAGTATCCCAAGTGTGTCCTTACCAAGGCATTATAAAGTGGTATTAACACTTCACGTGATCATGATTCTATCCCTCTGTTTATGCAGCCTACAACGGTGTTGGCTTTTTTGGCAGCTGCAACACACCGCTGGCTCATATTGAAGTGATTATCCACTAGGACTCCAAGATCCCTCTCACTTCTTTCTTGTTTCAAACATCCTTTTAAATTTTTTGGGGGGAAATCCTAATTTGAGGGGGGGAAATCCTAATTTTAGGAGCACAAGTGGAAGAAAAAACAGTTCTTTGTTATTTGAATCCTAAATGACTGCAATGATGGAACAGGTTGCAAATGATATTACTGTGTGGCAACAATCATTTCTGAAATATGCTTGGACACAAAACCTGGCTGGTACATGCAGCCATAGCTCATTGTTATAGAAGAGATAAGTCACAACAATGTTGTAAATTTGATTGGGGACAACTTAATTTTACAGAACATTTTGCCTTGTCTGAATGATTTCTCCCGAATTCAGTCACTGTAGATGCAGTACAATCTTCTTACACCCCTACTGATTTGCCTTATTTTAACCAAGTTAATTTCTGTAACCTGCAATGATCACATTCTATTGGGTTGTTCTTTGCCTAGCTCTTTTCTGCTCAACCAGCATTAGCTGGATGCCCCCCACCCCCACTCCAGAACTGAAAGTCTTGCAAGCATTCTCTGACAGGAGCACCATTACCCATTTTCAGAGTAATGAAAGTGGGCAGTGGTCTCTTGGTGTAAGGAAGAAAGGGAGGGAGAAAGCTACCCAGCAAAATGCTTTGCAATGGACATCTGGCATGCAATAAATGCATTTCGGAAGTAATAAACAGCCCATTTTGAACGACTTCTGAAATTGGTTTCAGCACAAGCCGTTGGTAGAAAACAAGCATTTAGGAAAGCTATTTAGAGATATTTACAAAGCCATTTCTTCCTGTTCAAATGATTAGTGGTGCACAACCCACTTCCAGCCTGATCATTAATGGAGCCTACTGAGTTCATTCTTGCAGTTTGCTGGGTGTGCCCTGCACACAAATCAAAGCAAGGCGGGATTTTGCTGTCCAAAGCAGAAAAACTAAATGTTAAGATCACCATGAAAGCTATATTAGCAACTCTGAAGTAAACGTATGGTCTTCAATTTGGCATTAGCAATTAATTACTGCTATTGCAATCTCCTTAAGAAATATTTTTTGCAAGTAGGCCTGCTTCTACAAGCATGTGTGGATCCCATGCCTTTTTTCCCCCATCGATCAATATTTACAAAAATAAAAAAGGAGGATGCTATTGAGCAAAGGTTATCCAGTGAGCTAGCTACTGTGCTTCTGCTCACTGATCCATTCACACAAAGGCGGAAATGCTTGCTAGTGTTATACAACAAGGCCACAAGAGAAGGAAGCATGAAAGGGTTCCTCTCCTTCCCCCTCCCAACTTGTGCAATTCGCCTCAAGGACAGAGATACCCAGACTCTACCAAAGTTTCCCCTTTTGGGCTATTCCATGCTGTCCACAGCAGAAACAAAAAGAACATCAGTTCATGCTCTCAGCTTGCTGAGTGTTGTCCTCTATTAGATAATTTGAGCATTGTTTAGGGCCACTTTGATTTGTATGACATATTATTCTTTTTTTTCCAACTTTTTTTTTATTTCAAGCTACATATAACAACAATACATTAACAGTGTGGCATCAATATATCATACATCTCTCATTGCATTATATTCATATTAATTCATACTTCTTCAATATTTATTTTCAACCTTACTCTCTCCAAATACCTACCACCATATCAATTAAACATACCTAATAATTCCATTATTCAATTTTCTCCCTGTTTTGATTTTATTTATTTTTTAATGAAAAATTCTCATTTGGCAAGCAGTGTGGTTCCAGCTTTCACATCTCAGTACAAACATGACCATAGTTACCTATTCATTTTATTTGTTTAATTTCATATTGCATCATCCTTGTCATTATTAAATATTAAGCTTATCTTATCCAATCCCAATTCATGCTCTCATATCTTATTTTACAATATTATCTAAAATTCTCATCACAATTCTATGTTCATTTATTCAATTCCAAATCCTAATATATCCTCTTCCATTTTTCTTAGTATATACTCATATCTTATTTTACAATGTTATCTTAAATTCTCATCTCCTTTCTATTATCATTTCTCATATTATTATTATTTTTTCTGTCACATTTGTCATTTTATCAATCCTTATCTGTAAATATAGTTGTCCCTTCTAGTTAACAATTCGAGCTAACGACCTTCATTCTTCCTTAATGTCAATCTCCCTATCTAGTATAAAATACAAATATATATATTTTCTCATATTCCGCATTATATTTTCTCTATGAATCATCTATACATTACAAAATACTATTTTCAATATATTTTTATACATCCCAACCTATTACCTTGCAGAATCCCCTTCCTTATCCCTTTTTTTTCACCCATTATCTCTCATTCTTTGAACAATGTACCTTCTTTTCATCCTTGTTTGTTTCCTGTTTCTCTTTATTTTCTGGTCCTTTCTCTTAATTCCCCTTTTCACCATTCTTATTTCCCTCCTTTTCTCATTCCAGTTATTAAACTTTTCTGTCTCCCTCTTTTGATTTTTCCTTTGCACTTCCTTTTTCTGCTTTTCCCTTCTTTCTTTAACTATTTTCCGAACCATTCTCCCTTTTATCATCCCATCAGAACACAAATTTTTTATTCTGATTCCTTTCCCCCCCTTCTTAAATAATTGTTGTTCATTTTGTTCTTCTAAGTTGGCTTCTTCTTTATAGAACTCCTCCCCCTCTGGTTTATTGTGTTCTTCTGTATGCTGAGTCACCATTTCTAATTTCTGTAATACATAATTACACATTTCAAGTTTGATCTTTCTCATATCCCTTGCATCCTGCATATCTGATCTTATGTCTTGTGAGTCCAGTCTTATATCAACAAGTAGCTCCTCCATTATGTCTTCTCCTTTTTTCTTTTTCTTTCCTCTTCCTTAATAGTTAAAATCCTCTTCTTTGATAGATATATTTAATCCAGAGTCCAGTATCTTATTTCAGCCAATATCTTTTGAGTTTATTTTCAACAATTCATATTCTTGAGTCTTTATTCCAAATCTTCTAGTTGGCCTCCCAACTGTTTCCCAAATTACCGGGTGGTTCTATGACAATAAAGTTCCTTTTATTTGCTTTCATACAAGGTTTTAAAACGGACTAAAGTTTTCCTGTACCATCAGGTGGCGCTCTTGAGTCTTTTTCTTTTTAACTTTCTTTATTGAATATAATATTTTTATTAAGTTTGCTAATTTCAATCATTAGCTATTCTTTTCAACACACTCAATTCCAGCATTTAGTTATGTCCTTTAAGTGCCTACAGTTCAGTATATGTCCAGTTTAATTTTTAATCCTTTGTTGTGTTAATGTATTTTCCTTTAAATTTCTCCTCAAAATTAGTCCAATAGAATAATCAAATCCAAATTTAAACACCAATTTCTTTCTCACTTTCTCTGGTCGCCGCTTCCACGCACTTTCCTCCAAAATAGCCCTTTAATTTGATACCGGGGTACCTCAAAAGTGATGTCCTTTGCCTGGTTCACACTCTGCTCGCTACCTCTCTCTCCAGCACAAAACTTAGTTTCCCGGAGTGTTCTGCGTCTTCGTGGTGGCCATTTTGGGACCACCACTGCAGCTTGCCTTTGGGAGGGATTTTCCTGTTAGGGAGGGGCGTTGCGGCTCCCCTCAACCCTCCAGGCAATTTCCCCCTTCTTCACCACCCCACTAGGGTGGCTCCAGTCCCGATCGGGACCCTCCAGCAAGTGAGCTCGGGAGAAACTGACTCCAAACTGACTCCGAAGAGGAACAAACCGGAAGTCCGTATGACATATTATTCTGACGTTCCAGAATAACATACAGTATATCATGTATAAAAAAAAGATGCAGATTTAGAGCTGGTATCTCCAGCAGGGCGAAATGTAATATCACAGAACTTTAATATCACCTCCTTCTTTGCCATGTTCACAGCAACTTTGGAGTTTCTAGAGGTTGATCATCAAGTTACATACTCTTAATTTATGATTCTTTCCAGCAATTCTAGAGTCCTTGCCAGTTTGAATCCTTCAAGCCTTATCTTGTGGTAAAGAAGCTGAAGCTGTGATACAAACAGTCTATCCATTTTAAATCCCTCTGCACACCATCTCTTTACTTTGATTACCTTCTTTTGGTTGTTATAAATATTTAATTATTTTATGGAAGGCAATAAAGAGATGCAAATGTAGAACAGATAGCTGCTAAAACAGAAGACTCATCTTTGAAAGTATGCTTCTAAAATAATTGTAAACTTGAAATTGTAAACAAGGAAATAGAAAGAAAAAAGTTTCAGGCAGAAAATCCAAAAGTGGTTTCATGTATAAGCAAAGTTAATCTAAGTCTTTTCTTTAAGTAAAGTGAGCAATTCTTCATTATAGTCTTAACCACTTGTCTCCTCTTCTTTTCCTTAAGTCCTCTTCAGATATCCCAGTCTGGATTGCAATGCGGTGGCAATAGGCCTGATGCTCAGTCTAAACTAGGGCCCCTGCACTACAAGACATGATTAGTCATTCCCCTGTTTATCTTCCTCCCCAACCATATAGGGAAATCAAACCAGAGAGCCTATCAGTGTCTGCCTTTTCTTTTTATGGATTGTTACCAAACCAACTAATTCTACGCCTTTGCTTCTCCCAGATGTTTACAAGCCCTTGCCTCAAATTCTTTTCTTTGACACTTGGACAAAAATAGTTTTAGATCAAAGGAGGAAAATGCATGCATCGTTGCATTCACAATGGACGGCGTGTGGGAGGAGATGACATCATCCATTGCTGTACTTGGAAATCAATGAGTAGACGACATTGGCAGTGGATCAAACAGAAAGTGTGAATCTGCCTTATGAGGAGACAGAGAGTAAATCCTTAACTCTCCTACCCCTACTGCCCCTTTGTCTGTCAGTCAGTCAGGAGGTCCTGAAGAGACATTGTCATTGGATTTAAATCTCCAAATGTACTCTGTCTAGCTCCAAATGGGCAGAAGGGAGAGATAAAACTCATAAATCAATAATAGAATTAGAGAGGGCAGAGGTTCAGCTCAACTTTCAAACTGGTCCAGAGTCCTTGTGTGGCAGTGCCCATACTCTCCTGCTGAATTTGTGATAGAGGATAAAAGCCAAGCTTTAGCTGTAGCCATCAACCTTCAATTCTATTTGACTTTCAGGTTGCAAAGACAACTTTACATTGAGGACAGGGGCCAGCAGATAAACACCACAGGATAAAATCCCTTGCTTACAGTTTGAAAGTTGTGTATATTTGACAGACACAGATGAGTGCTTTTATGCTTATGGTGAAGTGCTTTCTTGTTTATTTGGAAACAATGTTGTTGGGCACCTGCCAGTTTGTAGCACAACTGTACTTTACTTAAAGTAAATAAGATAAAGAAATTGAAAAAGGACCAAGGCTAGAAGTAGGGTAGCCATAGATCCTATTTTACAGAGGACAGTTCTTTGTCTGGAAGTAGCTAATACACCTAGATAATTGTCTGTGATGAAGAGTAAAGAAACAAAGCTTCTCAAAGCCCACAGTTAAGCATGAAGATGAGTTAAGCCCTCATCTAAATTTAGCAATTAAATTCACCAAAAGAAAGGGTTTCTGAGGGGGGAAAAATCAGGATTATGAGGGCACCTCATCTGATATTGCACTGAATGTCATACAGCAATGTGTGAAAAGCTGGCATTTATAGAATGTCTAGGAAATCTATAGAATGTGTGACACTTTTAGGCAAAATATGACATGTATCAGTGGTGGGATTCAAAAAATTTTTACTGGTTCTGTGGGCATGGGCTTGGTGAATGTGGCAGGGGAAGGATACTGTAAAATCTCCAGTCAGAGGTGGTATTTGCAGGTTCTCCAAACTAGTCAAAATTTCCGCTACCAGTTCTCCAGAACTGGTCAGAACCTGCTGAATACCCACCTCTGACCTGTATGTGTTGGTTTAATATGCTACATATTTTCCCTAGGCATTGAATATAATGCTGAGACATTATGCAGAATGACAAGAACTATTTAGGTAAAGTATGAAAGAGAGAAATGAAAAGGGTAACCGTTAGGACTAGGGTTAAGGTTAGACTAACCCTAACTCTAATTCTTTTTTTTAAAAGACATATGTATGAAAATGAAGGAGGAAATGCAAAATAAAGTTCAAGAGTTTCTTGCTGGAAAAAAAAAGCAAGAGAAAAATACCAATATTCACCTACTTGTTGCAACAAGGAAGGCTAGAATGGCATTTTAGCAGGAGTATTTTATACTTTGCCAGCTTGCCTTTTGGCATTGCATAGAATGCCTAGGAAATGTGTGAAATATTAAGGGTTTCATACTTAGATGTCCCATTTTTGGCATTCTATAAGATTTCCTAGGCATTCTATAAAATGCCTAATTTCACATCTTGGCAGTATCATATATAAAACATGATTTCTTCTTAAGGAAACAAAGCCATGGATATGTGCTTGGTGGAAGCTCCTGAGATGGAAAATAGGACAGGAGCGTCTCATTCTGGGTTGAGAGTTTCTGTTTCTGAAGGTCTTGGCAAGAGGTCATAATTCAAAGAAGACATTTAATGTTCTCCTACAAGGTGCCCTATACGTCCTCTCGTATTGAAAGTGGGTGTGTAATTCAATGATAGTAACATTTGTGACAGCATTATGGATGAGTGTCACTGTTTACTTAGCAAATTGAAATTAGTCACCAGATTCGGTTTGACAGCATCAAATTATTTATCTCAAATAATCATAAATTATGTTAAAACAGAAAAGAATAGCAAATGTCTTCAAGAAGACTCATCCAGGCTGAAAGGATGAGTATTAAATATTGCTGAATGTTAGAAAATGTAAAATTATACACATTGCGGTAAATAACTAATAATTTGACATACGTATTGTTAGGATTGGAGATTGCAAAGAAAATCTATTCTCCTCAAGACTTGACTGAAAATGTTGAAACAGTTTTTAGTCTTTACTTACGCTGGCTCAGAATTGCTAAAAGCAAGGAGTGAAAATTCCTGCCCAGTCTAACCAAATATCCTCTCAACGTTCCTAAACCTTCCAACACAACTTGGTGATTCATATATTCCAACGGGCTATTATTGGAGACGTCTGATGAGATACATAGTTTGGAACAACTATAAATCCCATTTGAACCTAAAAAGAATTCAGAACATGAAACTTCTTTTGATGTATAACTATTGCTCTCAATCTATTACCAAAGAGCCTTGGTGGCACAGTTGATAGAGTGCAGTACTGCAAGGTACTTCTGCTGCAGCCAGATCTGCAATTTGGCAGATCGATCTGCAATTTGGCAGATCGAATCCCACCAGGCTCAAGGTTGACTCAGCCTTCCATCCTTCTGAGGTGGGTAAAATGAGGACCCAAATTGTTGGGGGCAATATGCTGACTCTGTGAATCATTTAGAGAGGACTGTAAAACAGTATATAATAAGTGCAATTGCTAAAGCTTTGGGTCAACTTTTTTGGTTGGGTGTAATGGAAAAACCATGGTGAAGGAGTATGTACACACACACACACACACACACACACACATGCATTCATACAAACAATAATGAGCCACATCTATTTTATAACATAACTGTAAATGATTGCTTCCTGTTTTAATGCTATACATAACCCTGGGGAAGAAGAGATCTCTAACATAGAAAAAGCAGGGCTGTTCTTGGGATAGCACCTTCTTTTTTAGATATCATTTATTAATTTTTAAATATATTAATTATCCTAGTTCCTCGCCTTGTGGCACACTTTCTATTGCTGCATCGGTGTTGGAAAATTCCACTTCTATTTATCCCAGATTTGAAATGAAAAGGGGTTAGTAGGGAAGGAATAGTTGTAAGCACTCTTCCTCCAGCATCATGCAGGCAGTTTAGATTCATGGGTATTTTTGCTTTCCAGCCTGCAATTCTCTATCCAGCAACCAAATGAACATTTCTAAGGATGCTGGGGGTGGGTTGTAAAGAAAGAAATGGATTTTCCTGCAAAGAATATTCATGGGACCCTTACCCCACCATCAGGGAGACAGAAGGGAAATGGTTTGGCCTGGTGTGCTTCTCTCTATGATGTGACCTAATAGCTGCAGTGAGCTGCATATTCGCTCAGGACTCTGGCCAGGTTTTGTAAAAAGAGACCCACTTTATCTCCTGCAAAAGAGCTCTCAAGGACAACTATCTCCTCTTCCAGCTGCTATTGGCAAAGGATGGAAGCAGCTTGTTGCCAGGCTGATTAATCATGGATTAATCGACAAAATCAGTTATGTATAAACCAGGCCTCGGACACATCTAGCACAAATAATTAATAACACTTCTTCTGACTGTGTGTGAAATGTGAATGGAACATTGGAAAATAAAAAGCAAAGTATTCTGACTAATTATGAGGGATTTGGCCCAGCTAGGAAGCATAGCAGAGGTGGTATTCAGCAGGTTCTGACCAGTTCTGGAGAACCAGTAGTGGAAATTTTGAGTAGTTTGGAGAACCAGTAGCAGAAATTTTGAGTAGTTTGGAAAACGAGTAGCGGAAATTTTCAGTAGTTTGGAGAACCAGCAAATACCACATCTGACAGGCCTCGCCCCCATCTATTCTCTGCCTCCTGAGTCCCAGCTGATTGGCCGGGTCTTCTTTTGTTGCCTTGCACAGGAGAACGGAGCTGGAAAGCAGGTTAGTGGGATGGGGAGGGAATGGGGATTTGGCAGTATCCTTCCCCTACCATGCCCACCAAGCCACGACCACAGAACCGGTAGTAAAAAATTTTGAATCCCACTACTGAAGCATAGGGTCCCATAGAACATACTTTTTTAGGTAGAGGCTAATATTTGAATAGACTTTCCTGCTCAAGCAGAGGGTTGGACAAGATGACCTCCAAGGTCCCTTCCAACTCTGTGATTCTATGTTCTATTCTATGTTTATTTCTTTCAACTGCCAATTTTGTTTATGTATTGTTATTGAAATATGTGGTTCTGCCTGTGGGCCTGGGGAACCCAGAGCGGGATGGAGCCCATTAAATGGCTGATATGAATGTGTGTTGTCTCCGTGATAAGGGGGTATTATTTTATTATTTTTCTTTTTTATTATTTTTATTTCTTTCATATTGTATTTTTATGGCCTTGTAAACCGCTTTGAGTTGCCATGTGCAAGCAGGCGATATAAATTTTCTAAATAAAATAAATAAACCTTCCTTCTGGGACCTGAAGCTGGTAGATGTGGAGAGACATTGTAATGTTATTCTTATATCACTGGCCTTGTGAGGTAGGACAGCTGAGAGCGGGATTAGCAAGTGAGCTCCATTTTTGAATGGGGAGCCCTATCAATCCAACACTTTAACCCTGAACATGTATTAAACAGAATGCATAATATTCTATTTAATAACTAATTGTTAGGCTGTTCCTTATCTTTAATTATTTCTTTTCATTTACTTAGCTTTGAGCTTTCTGATTGAATCACCACATGTGGTGCATATATATGAATATATCATCTGCGCTTTCTTTTTTTTCTGCAGCCTGGAGTTTGGACTGTGAGCCTGAAAGAGGCAGTCACGTTATTAATATGTACAAACCAGTGGTGGGATTCAATTTTTTTTACTACCGGCTCTGTGGGCATGGCTTGGTGGGCATGGCAGGGGAAGGATACTGTTATGTATGTAGGTTTAAATGTTATTGGTTTATTTGAACTGGTCTTGTAAAATGTCAAATGGTATTGGTTTAAATAGTGCGGGAAAAAACCCTGCACTCCCATTGGCTAGCAGCTACGGCTGCAGGCTATAAGAAGCAGCCGTAGCCTTACCCGGATGGGTCCATTCGAGCTGTTGTCACTAATAAAGCCTTTTGCTGGAACTCCTCGCGTCTGACTCTTCATGCAAACTTAACACTGGCGATGAAGGTGGGATTTCCCTGAAGAGAAGACGACGCGACGAACAAGCAACAGAGTGAGATGGCTGCGCTGAACACCCCCAGCACCGTCGATCCGGCGACGGAAGACTGGGAATCGTATGCAGACCGGTTCCACATGTTCCTGGAAGGGAACGATCTCGCCGGCATCCCCGAGAGACGGAAGAGGGCGGTCTTTCTCACACACTGCGGTCCGGCAGTCTTCAAAATGGCGAAGGCGTTGGCGGGAGCAGCGGAATTGAAGGTAATGGAATGGCCCGAATTAGAAAGACTTTTAAGAGCCCATTACGCCCACAAGTATCGTGCCTCATTAAGAGGATTTTACCGCGAGAGTGTTAATGACTTCGTGGCAAGCTTAAGGGACATTGGGGGTGCTTGTGACTTTACCAACGTAGAAGAGGCCATGCGTGATCGGTTTGTTTTGGGCCTTAAAGATAAGATCTTACAAAGCAAACTGTTAATGAAACCAAAAATCACGCTTAAAGAGGCTATTGAAGAGGCTGTTTCAGCAGAAGCCACCAAGTCCTCAGCTGCGGCCATGAAAAAGATTAACAAGGCCTCGAGCCAGGCCTCAAGCCATTCTGATGGGGAAAAATCCTCAACAACTCATTGCAAACAAATAGACTCTGATTCGGATAGCAGTGAGGAAGAAGAGGGGATTTTAAGCTCAGAATGGAGAAGAAAAGAAAAGACTCTGAGAAAAACAGGCAAGGATTCTATTGCAGAGGATGTGGGGGCCACCCCGCACTGAATGCAAGTTCTTTGACTCCATTTGCCTACGTTGTGAGAAACGGGTCATATAGCCAGAGTCTGCAAATCATCCAGAACTCCACCATTTAGGAAGAAATTTCCTGAGGAAGATTTTAAGCCCAACAATTTAATTGGAAAAATGGGGCGAAATTTAAAAGCAAATGGCAAGAGTGAAACTCACCAAACAATAACCATTGGTCATTCTTCACATTTAAATAGCAGAAAAGTACATGTGAAGGTGTTTATTGAAGGGAGACCGTGCCACATGGAAGTGGACTCAGGCTCTTATTTATCTATGGTGTCATGGGACACTATCCACAGACTCTTTCCAAAAATTCAGAAAAACATTTCCAGAAGCAAGCACTGACCCTCAAAGACTACCAAGGGAACAAGATTCCAGTAGTTGGAGCGAGGGAATTCAACGTGCAGTTTAAAGGCCACACCAAACGTTTGCCACTGACCATCGTGGACAAGGATCGCCCAAGTTTGCTGGGACTTGAGTGGTTCAAGCCACTTGGCATCGAGGTGACTGGCATCCATCACGTGAGCAGTTCTGACTGGGAAGAGTCCTTGAAGTCTGAGTTTCCAGAGGTCTTCAGCGAAGGACTGGGCAAGTATATGGGGACCCCTATTGCTTTCAGTTTAGACCCCAAGGTGCCCCAATTCGTTTAAAGCCCAGGAGGGTTCCATTTGCTTTAAAGGAAAAAATTGATGCACAATTAGATAAGCTCATCGCCCAAGGGGTTTTGGAACCTACTGACCACTCCAGATGGGAAACACCCATAGTCACACCAGTCAAGGCTGATGGGTCAGTGAGAATCTGTGGTGACTACAAGGGGACACTTAACCATGCGCTGCAGCAGAGCGCATACCCTGTACCTGTTGTGCATCATCTGCTCCATTCCCTTGGCAGGGGTACAGTATTTGCTAAACTGGACTTAGCTCAGGCATATCAACAATTAACAGTTGATGATGCCACTGCAGAGGCACAAACAATTGTGACTCATAGAGGTGCCTTCAAATGTAAAAGACTACAATTTGGAGTAAGCGTGGCACCTGGCATTTTTCAAAGTCTTATGGAAAGAATGTTGCAAGGACTGCCAGGGTAGTGCCTTATTTTGATGATGTGTTAATCTCTGCTGAGAATGACACTCAGCTTCAAGAGAGACTCAGAGAAGTCCTTACCAGATTCAGAAAAGCAGGTTTGAAAGTCAAGGAAGACAAATGCACTCTCAAAACAGACAGAGTTGAGTTCCTGGGGTACATGATTGATAAACAGGGCATCCACCCCACTGATGCCAAGGTTAAAGCGATCAAGGAAGCCCCTAAACCTCGTTGCAAGTCAGATCTGCAAGCCTTCCTTGGCCTTATTAACTTTTACCACATGTTTCTACCTCACAAAGCATCTATTGCTGAACCCTTACATCGTTTACTTGATAAGAAGGCTGCTTGGATCTGGGGCGGAAGGAACAGTCAGCATTTAACAGTATTAAGAGACTAATCACGTCTGATGCTGTGTTGATTCAATTCTCTGAGAATTTGCCTGTTGTTCTGACTTGTGATGCATCCCCTTTTGGAGTGGGAGGGGTTTTGAGCCACAGGCTTCCCAATGGCCGGGAAGCCCCAATTGCATTTTACTCTCGCACGCTGTCCAAAGCAGAGAGGAACTACAGCCAATTGGACAAGGAGGCCTTAGCAGTTGTTGCAGCTGTTAAGAAATTTCATGAATATCTGTATGGCAGGTCATTCACCATTGTTACAGATCACAAACCTTTGCTTGGCATCGTGGCAGGAGACAAACCTACACCTATTATCCTGTCACCAAGAATGCTGAGGTGGACTGAATTTCTTGCAGCTTACTCCTACAAACTGATTCACAGGCCTGGCAAGGACATTGGACATGCTGATGCACTGAGTCGTTGCCCACTACCTTGCCACAAGGAGGACTTTGAACTTGAGACTCACACCTTTTTCCTGGAGACCGTTGCTAAGCTTCCAGTCCATGCTGCTGAGATTGCCAGAGAATCTGCCAAAGATGCTGTGTTGGCACCTGTTATGGGCTGGATTAAGAAAGGTTGGCCTCTTCAAGATCTACCTCACTTTGCCCAACCTTTCAAATCCAGGCAAACTGAATTATCTGTATTAAGAGGATGTATTTTGTGGGGTAACAGGGTGGTTATTCCTGCAAAACTGCAAAGGGAGGTTTTGGAAATGTTACATGAGGGTCATCCTGGGATTGTAAGGATGAAAGGTTTGGCCAGGAGTTATGTATGGTGGCCAGGTATTGACAAAATGGTTGAAAACTGGGTTGCCTCTTGTCCCAATTGCCAGGTAGTCAGGCCTGCCCCACCTCACGCCCCCACACAGGAATGGGAATGTCCTAGGGGCCCATGGTCTAGAATCCACATTGATTTTGCAGGCCCTACAAGAGGGCACACGTTTCTAGTAATTGTAGATGCATACTCCAAATGGCTAGAGGTTATTCTCATGACTTCTACTACTACTGAGGCTGTTATCAAGCAGCTCAGAAAGCTCTTTGTAACCCATGGGTTACCAGATGTCCTTGTCTCTGACAATGGCCCTCAATTCACGTCTAACATTTTTGAATCCTTTCTAGCTCAACAGGGCATCAGACATGCCCTCACAGCCCTGGGCACCCTTCGCCAACGGCCGGGCTGAACGTATGGTACGCTTTACCAAAGAAAAGCTTCAGCAGTTGGGTCCTGGGGACATCACTGAGAAGCTTGAAAAGCTTCTTAGTGTTCAGCACATCACTCCTAGCCCATCAACTAACTTGTCCCCAGCAGAGTTGTTAATGGGCAGGAAACTTAGGTCTTCCCTTGACCGACTTCATCCCACTTATGCACCCAATACACCACTGGATTCCACTTCCAAAGTTCGTTCTTTTAGTGTGGGAGATTCTGTCTATGCTAGGAACCTTACAGGTGAACCTTTGTGGATTCCTGCTGAAATAACTCACATCACTGGCCCTCTTTCTTACAGGGTTCAAACAGAGGATGGCCTCCTCTGGAGCAGGCACATTGACCAACTTAGATCCCGGTTCCCTCAGGAACATCGCCCTGTCTCTCTCTAGGTCCCTCATCTGATGTCTCTTCTAGGGGAAGGGAGGAACAGGAGGAATATCAGCAAACAGGAATCAACCCTATGTGTAACGAGCCATTGCGACAGGAACCATCCCGAACCCTGTCACAATGCCAAGATCCATCCTTAGAAGTAGAGTCATTACGACAGGAACCATCCCGAACCCTGTCACAATGCCTAGATCCATCCTTAGAAGTGGAAGATTGTACATCACTACCTGACTTGGGTGTTGACATTGGAATGGAGATGGGTTGGGAGGAGAGACCAGATTCTAACAGTCTAACAGGGTCTTCTTTCACAGGAAGTCCTAACAGGGAAATGTCAGCAGACACATTTCCCTCTCACTGGGTGAGAACAATAAAGATTCTGAACCACGAAGGTCTCAACGCACGTAAGAGCCCCACCTATTTAAAGGAATACATTAGATAGGTTGGGGTTTGGTATGGACTGAACCTAGTGGGGAGGGGTGTTATGTATGTAGGTTTAAATGTTATTGGTTTATTTGAACTGGTCTTGTAAAATGTCAAATGGTATTGGTTTAAATAGTGCGGGAAGAAACCCTGCACTCCCATTGGCTAGCAGCTACGGCTGCAGGCTATAAGAAGCAGCCGTAGCCTTACCCGGATGGGTCCATTCGAGCTGTTGTCACTAATAAAGCCTTTTGCTGGAACTCCTCGCGTCTGACTCTTCATGCAAACTTAACAGATACTGTAAAATCTCCAGTCAGAGGTGGTATTTGCCGGTTCTCCGAACTACTCAAAATTTCCGCTACCGGTTCTCTAGAACTGGTCAAAACCTGCTGAATACCTTCTCTGGTACAAGCTGATCTGAAACTCCTTTTGGCTGAAAGGATTTGCAAAATCAGTTTAAATAACGGTATTTAAATGTAAATAAATAAATTGTCACTGACCAATCCTGAAGCCTCAAAGCATTAAAAGCAGCCTCAACAATAAAGAAAATTATGCTTGAAATTGGCATCAAGCCATAGATATTAAATGGCTGCTATTCTCCTGTGTACTTGTGGGAACCAGCCCTCATTCTGGGATCTCTGCCTGGCTGGGAATAAAAGATGATGCTAAGGTATAGGGAAGAGTAGGAGTCCAAGGCTGGGAGGAGGGTGGATTTGATTAAGTGGTTGTTTTTAAGCAACATGGCACCCTTCCCAAACTGCTAGAGGAAGCAGATCCTGATTAACCCTTAGAATGGGCATTTTTGGTTGTGAATTCTGTCAGGTGGAGTTTCTCACTCTGGTATGTAAAATGTTTTTCAGGCAAAAATCAGAAAGCTAAAGCAAAAATCCACGGTTTCAAAAACTGCAGCTTAAAATCTCTAGGCGATTTGTGAAATTTAAAGTTTTCTCCTTTTTCTAATTTGCAGAAAGCGGTCACGAATGAACTTGCGAAAAGCTGATAAAGGCTGGAAAATGGTTCATTTTCTGCATCCTCTTTCTCCTCCCAGTTCAAATAGCGTGCGGGGCCCATCCAAGCAACCAGCCAATAAATCCTTCAGCTGCACTGTTAGACAGAGACCACCAGGTGGCACACAGAAGCAATCACCATCCTGTGTAGCATTATTAAACATAGTTTTTAAATCTCTATTGTAAATTAAAATTTATTTATTTTTTACTTCATCTTTTCCCAGAAGTCATTTTGTGAGTATGCTACATAGCACAATTAAACTTATAAACTATGCACAAAATAAATGCTTCTTTTGCCAAATTTGGCAGATGTAAAAAAGAAGAAGCAAAGTAATTGGAAGTGGAGGGGGGAATTTTACATCGTGAAATGCAAAAAGACTTACATGTACTAATTAGGTTTGCATCTTAATAAGCTGAAATTAAGAGAACATAAGGCTAACTTTCTGATATACCTGAAAAGAAGAGATAGATAGATGGGGTTGAGACCATATCCATGTAATTTGTTTCTTTTTTAAATTTATTAATTTTTATCCCATCTTTATTACTTTTATAAATGACTCAAAGCTGCTAACTTTCCTAATACTCCTTCCTCCTCCTATTTTCCCTATTACAACAACCCCATGAGGTGAGGAGAACTAAAAGAGAGCAGTGATTGACCCAAAATCAGCTGGGTAGCTTTCATGCCTAATGTGAGACTAGAACTCACAATCTCCCTGTTTCTCAGCCAGCACCTTGACCCTTATTCCAAACTAAATCTTTCTTCCTGGCAATAATATGGAAATAGTTTGTCACTGATTTCTTCTGGGATTTTTAAAAATTATTTTACTTCTCAAGTTGTAACTAGGGAACAAGGCTTCTGTCTTGATAGATCGCAAAACGGCATTAAAATAAATAAATAAAATAAATAAAAAAAATAAAATAGCAATATATAGTTGAAAATTTAAAAATGAAAATCCAAACAAACAACCTCAGCAAAGGAAGTAAGATGCAACTTGAATTCCTCAGAGAATTTTTTTTTAAATGCAAATGCAGGATAAATGTCCATAACGTAAGCCAATACAGTAAAATAGCATTTTCATGCAGGGCTACCTTTTCTGAATCTAGCTGACTCTTATTCAGTTTTCAGAACTGTTTGGGCAAACACTCATTCTCCTCGCCCTTTTTTCCCCCAGCACTTTTTGCGTCTCTCAATTACTCAAGGAAGCTTTTCATTCTGGATTTGTTGATATTACGAAGCTACTTGCTGCCATATTTTTAAATCGCAGGAGAAATATTAGCCTCTCTTCAAAGAAAAAGGCAGAAGAAATCTCATGAACCAGACATGATGGTATGGAAAAAAAAGATTCATCAGCACCAGACGGTAGATAGAGTAGTGTAAACATGGATGGAGTTCCTCCTGAAAGACACCACTCTGGACATTTGCTTCCAGCTTTCTGGCAGGACCAGCACAGGTTTGGTGTGAAGTTCTAAGTAAAAGGAACAACCCAACCTGAGTCAAGTGCATAGAAGCAGTAAAACAATATTTAATTTAATTTAATTTAATTTAATTTAATTTAATTTAATTTAATTTAATTTAATTTAATTATGAGACTTATATGCCACCCTATCTCCCTAAGGACTCAGGGTGGCTTACAAAATAAAACAATAATACAAAATACAAATATTAAAAAACAATTATTTATTTATTTATTTATTTATTCGACTTATATGCCGCCCCCTCTCCCAAGGGACTCGGGACTTAATTAAACTCCAAAGTCTCACAACAATTCCAATTTAAAACTATATTAAAACAATGCTAAAAAACCCTACCCCCGCCATCAGTCCGGGTAGGCTAGTTGGAATAGCCATGTCTTTAGGTCACGGTGGAAGGAGCGGAGGTCAGGCGCCACCCGGAGCTCTAGGGGGAGCTGGTTCCACAGGTGGGAGCTCCCACCGAAAAGGCCCTACTCCTGGGAACCACCAGCCGACATTGCCTGGTCGACAGCACCCAGAGAAGGCCCTGTCGATGAGAGTGCACGGGACGTTGGTAAACTGTTAATGGCAGCTTCATTCATTGTTTGATGGCAGCGAGAATTGAATTTGCACAACACTGGAACAATGAGGAAACTCCTACAGATGAAAATATAATTAAAAAAATATTAGCTTATGCAGAAATGGAGAGGTTAACATTAAAGATAAAGGAGGACAAAGAAGATACAGAATATTTATTAACATGGGATTTGCGGGTACTTGCGGGAACGTCTCCTGCCGATATCAAATACCGGTCGCCCTGTGCTAGCACATAAGTTGGGACTCCTCGGGTTGCCGTCCGCACGACAATGTCGGCTTGCGGTGACCCGGGGAAGGGCCTATTCTGCATTGGCCCCCGCCTTATGGAACCAGCTACCCGTTGAGCTCCGGCTGGCTCCCGATCTCTCCTTTTTCCGGCGATCTAAAAACCTGGTTGTTTTACAGGCTGGGCTGGACTGATCTCCTAGGGGAGAGGGTGGGTTTTAAATTCGATTTTAATTCGGTTTTATACTTGTATTTTGGCTTGTTTAGTTTAATTTCTTTTTAGCTAATTTATTGTTCTGTGTTTTTATCTGTGAGCCGCCCCGAGTCCTTTCTGGAGAGTGGCAGCATACAAGTCAAAACAAACAAATAAATAAATAAATAAATTTGTTTTACCAATGATTAGATAATAGAGCTAGAAATTAGAAGTTGGAAGAATATCACTATAGACAAGTAAATATTATTATTAGATAACTAAATTGACCCAGACAGTACACTGTATACTAAGTACTTATGTATGTTAAAGGAAATGCATAAATTTAAAAAAAGAGAGAAAGTGTGTATTTAATTCCAGCATGCCTATGTAGCAATTTAAATATTTTTAAAGGAAAAGGAACCATTTCAGTAGCATTGGCATTGTATAGGAAATAATGGAATGTATCGCTGATCCAGTCTGAGTGAAAGAAAGGAAAAGGAAAAGGAAAGGAGCGGGTTAGAAGTATACCGGCAAATGAGGTGGGAAAAATATAGTGGCCTAGAGACCGTAATGAACTCCACAGTCTCCGTGGGCCATAAACTGGAAGGGGAGAGGAGAGGGGAAGGAAGCTGCTGGCAAGCTATGAACATAACAGCCTCACAACCCATAAGGATTTGCCATTCAGGGCTGTGATCAGCCACTGGAGTGGATGGAACATGCCATGTGCTGAGGTGCTATAGTCAATCAAAGGCTAAAATGAGGCACCGAACATCAGCCACTCGGAAATCCTTCGGAAGCTGAACTGCATTTGTGAGTGAGCTGAAAGTTGATGGAGAAGGCCATCATCTGTTTTTGTATTTAAGAAACAGCCAAACAATTGACTGAGGCAAACAGGAAGTGTAGATTTAAAAAATGGGGTTAAAATGAGCCTTTTCACAGGTTTGCTTGCTTTATTTTTGTGTGTGAGGGTACAGGATATATTCTGCCGTGATGATTTATCTCTGAAATTATTTTAAAAGTGTCAGTAAAGGACATCGGACAAAGCCATCTTTGCTGCAGTATGCCTCTCCTTTCCAGAGCTAACTGAAATGTGTCTTCTGTAAACCAGCATCGTTAGCTAGCTTTTCCTACTAGATCCATTTAATCTGAAAGTTGACAAGTCTTGCTGCCAGCTGTTGCAAATTCCATTCTTCCCAAAGCTCTAAGGTTCATAAGTACCCCCTCCAGCAGCATCAATTTTTCAGCGATGTGAAATGAAATTGGGCTAACAGCAGAAAATAGAGAGAATTATAGCACAGTGAAGATGTGACTTTGTTCTAGTTCCCCTCCCCTTTTCACAAACACACAGTTAAATCTTTCTGCATGTTTAATGAATATGCTGCTTGGTACCTGCAAGTACATAATTTCTTGCACTTTATGCCAAGGTTGAATTTTCTCTGAAATCAGCCCTTCTTGATACCTTGTCAGTAACTTTCCCAGCCACCCCCCAATCACTTATAAAGGAAGATAAATTTTCCTGTAAGTTTTTTTTAAAGGCTGGCTTTATTTCAGAACTTCCAAACATTAACCACATGATTTTTACAGTATGTGTTATAGCACAAAAATAGATCTGGAATAGATATTTCTATACCAGGAAGATTAAAATATGTGATAGAGCCTCTTATGGCAACACACACATCCATATGCAATACAGCCATTTTACAATTAAGGAACGTGTGCTTTTCAGCCAAGAAAACGGTTACTTTCTAATATTGGAATACTTCAATTATCTGCTACTAATGTGATTGCTTTACTGAATATTAAAATGTAGCAATTAAATGTGGCATGCATGCCTAGGATATAATTCTGGATCTTATGTTTGTATGCCAGCTCAATCCTTAATCCTTCATTTTATTGTGGAGAATAAAAACTAACACTAAAAAGGTTACATCTGACATTATGCAAATGGATATCCCTTACATTTCAAAATTTCCCTAGGCTCTCCCCTGAATTTGCTATTTGTAAGCATATTTCACAAGCCCCTTAAACACATCTAAGTAGATGGAGGAGAAGCAAGCATCTATTGGCAGGTGCCATTTATTAGTCATTACCATACCTTTAAGAAAGTACTCCTTAGATCTTGATTCCTAGATGGGTATTGTTATGTATGTAGGTTTGAATGTTATTGGTAGAACTGTTCAATGGTATTGGCAATAGGTTTGCAGCTAATGTTCCATTCTGTAGTTTTTTAATGCAAACTTAACAGGTATGTCCAGGTTGGTTTCTTAGCAATGGTCTGGCAATGGTTTGCCAATGTTTGTCTTAAGGGTTTTTTTAAAATGTTCCCACCTACCTACAGGCTAGATGTTCATAATAACACCAATCCAAATACTAATCCTTTCTAGTTTTTCTGGGGTCTTTCGAAAATAGCAAGAGAACCAGTCTGCAGTAGTGGTGAAGGTATCAATATCAAAGCCCAATTTGCCATTTGTGTTGCATTATGTGTTACAGAAATACTATTTGGAAAAAAAAACCCTATATGACTGAAGACCTTGCTCATCTGGATATTGTACACAATGCCACACATAATAAGACACAATGTAAGCAAAGAGATAATAAATCTGATTCTTGTGTTTCGGAAAGCTCAAATGATCCTACACCCACTTTCCACAAATCTTTTCTTTTGTTGTATCTGAGAGGTTGCGTACTTCATCTGCTCCTTTCAAAGGGCAATTAATTAATGGAAAACAAGTCTTGTTCTGCATGACATTTTAGATGAAAAACCATCAGATAGAATCTCAAAACGGGAAGACAAAAACCTTTGTGTATCTGTTGCCTAAGTGACCCTTTGGGGCTTGGAAAGATGAGTTGATGGGACCCATAGTGAGTTGCCTGTCATATCATGTGAACTGCTGTGCATGCTCCTCCTAAGCTATCATTGTAATCCAAACAATAAATGCATTCTCTTTTCCATTTGTTTTAGTTCAGAACTGAAAATCTGGCATCTATACCACTAGCAACTTGTGGCTTCTGCTCTTTTCCTGGAAAAGTTGTTTTAGGGCTACTGTCCAAAAGACTCTTTGCAGTAAATGTACGCATAACATTTTGGCATCACCTAAAGTTTCCTTAAAACCTGCCTATTTTTAAATACTATCAAGAAACGATTTTTCTGATCGATGTGAAGTTTCTCAGAATCATGGGGACTTCCTTTTCCACCTCTGAAACCACTTAGTGTTATGTATGTAGGTTTGAAGTCATTGGTTTAGTTTGAACTGTTCTTGTAAAATGTTGGAAATGATTGGTTTAAAAAGTGCGGGAAAACCCTGCACTCTGATTGGCTGGCAACTGCGGCTGCTGGCTATAAGTAGCAGCCGCAGCCCAGCCAAATTGGGTCCGTTCTGAGCTGTAGTCACTAATAAACTAAGAGCTTGAAGCACTCCACGTCTGTCTCTTCATGCAAACTTAACACTGGCGACAAAGGTGGGATCCCCCTGAAGAAGACTGCAACGCAGAACAGAAGGAGAGTGAGATGGCTGCACTGAACACCCCCCCAGCCCCGTTCGATCCGACGGTAGAAGACTGGGAGTCGTATGCAGATCGTTTCCAAATGTATCTGGAGGGAAACGATCTTGCAGACATTTCCGAGCGGAAGAGGGCGGACTTTCTCACGCACTGCGGTCCGGCAGTTTTCAAGATGGCGAAGGCATTGGCGGGAGCTGCAGACGTGAAGGTAATGGAATGGCCTGACTTAGAAAACTGTTAAGAGCCCATTACGCGCCACAAGTATCGTGCCTCATTAAGAGACACGAGTTTTACCATTGTGATAAAGGGGAAAGTGAAAACGTAAATGACTTTGTGGCAAGTTTAAGAGATATTGGGGGTGCATGCGAATTTAACAATATCAAGAGACTAATCACGTCTGATGCTGTGCTGATACAGTTCTCTGAGAACTTTCCTGTTGTTCTGACTTGTGATGCCTCCCCTTTTGGAGTGGGGGGGGGGGTTTGAGCCACATGCTTCCCAGCGGGAGGGAAGCTCCTATTGCATTTTACTCTCACACCTTGACTAAAGCAGAGAGAAATTACAGCCAACTGGACAAGGAAACCTTGACAATTGTTGCAGCTGTCAAGAAATTCCATGAGTATTTATATGGGACAACATTTACTATTGTCACAGATCACAAACCTCTGTTAGGCATTGTGGCAGGGGACAAACCAACGCCCACGATCCTGTCACCAAGAATGCTGAGATGGACTGAATTTTTGCTGCTTATTCATACAAACTGATCCACAGACCTGGTAAAGACATTGGGCATGCAGATGCTTTGAGTCGCTGCCCACTTCCTTCACACATTGAGGACCCTGTTCCTGAGACTCACACCTTTTTCTAGAAACTGTTGCCAAACTTCCAGTACATGCTGCTCAAATTGCCAGAGAGACTGCCAAAGACACTATATTGGCGCCTGTCATAGGCTGGATTAAGAAAGGTTGGCCACCTCAAGATCTACCTCAACTCGCCCAACCTTTTAAATCCAGGCAAACTGAATTATCTGTATTAAGAGGATGTATTTTGTGGGGTAACAGGGTGGTTATTCCTGCAAAACTGCAAAAAGAGGTTTTGGAAATGTTACATGAGGGTCATCCGGGAATTGTCAGAATGAAGGGATTGGCCAGGAGTTATATATGGTGGCCAGGTATTGACAAAATGGTTGAAAACTGGGTTGCATCTTGTCCCAACTGTCAGGTAGTCAGGCCTGCCCCACCTCTCGCCCCCACACAGGAATGGGAATGTCCTAGGGCCCATGGTCCAGGATTCACATTGATTTTGCTGGCCCTACCAGAGGGCACACTTTCCTTATTATAGTAGATGCATATTCCAAATGGCTGGAGGTTATCCCTATGGCATCCACCACAACTGAAGCTGTCATCAAACAGCTTAAAAGCTTTTTGTAACTCACGGGTTACCTGATGTGCTTGTTTCTGACAATGGTCCTCAATTTACATCCAACCTTTTGAATCATATCTAGCACAACAGGGTATCAGACATGCGCTGACAGCCCCTGGGCATCCTTCAGCTAACGGCCGGGCTGAACGTATGGTACGATTTACCAAGGAAAAACTTCAGCAATTGGGTCCAGGGATATCACTGAGAGAGTTGAAAACCTTCTCAGTGTTCAGCATATCACTCCCAACCCTCAACTAATTTAACCCCAGCTGAATTGTTGATGGGTAGGAAACTCAGGTCTCCCCTTGACCACCTCCATCCCACTTACGCACCCAACGCACCACTAGATTCCACTAGTAAAATTCGCACTTTCACTGTGGGTGATTCTGTTTATGCTAAGAACCTTATGGGTGAACCATTATGGATTCCTGCTGAGATAACCCAAATCACAGGCCCCAGGTCTTACAGGGTACAAATGGAGGATGGTGTCCTCTGGAGCAGGTTAAGATCCAGATTGCCTCAGGAGCATCGCTTTTGCTCCTCTCTGGTTCCCATACCTACTGCCTCTTCTAGGGGGGAAGGGAAGGATTATGAGAGTAATCAGTAAGTAAGAATCAACCCCATGTGTAACGAGCTAACACGACAGGAACCATCCCAAAACCTGTCACAATACCAACAACCATTTTCACAAATGGAAGATTGCACATCACTACCTGATTTAGGTGCTGACATTGGGTTGGAGATGGATTGGGAGGAGAGACCAGGTTGTAGTAACCAAACAGGTTCTACCATTACTGCAAGTCCAAGTAAGGAAATGTCAGCAGACACATTTCCTCTCTCACAAGGTGAGAACCTTAAAACATCTGAACCACGTAGGTCTCAACGTACACGTAAGAGCCCCACCTATTTAAAAGAATACATTAGATAGGTTGGGGTTTGAGTATGGACTGAACCTAGTGGGGAGGGGTGTTATGTATGTAGGTTTGAAGTCATTGGTTTAGTTTGAACTGTTCTTGTAAAATGTTGGAAATGATTGGTTTAAAAAGTGCGGGAAAACCCTGCACTCTGATTGGCTGGCAACTGCGGCTGCTGGCTATAAGTAGCAGCCGCAGCCCAGCCAAATTGGGTCCGTTCTGAGCTGTAGTCACTAATAAACTAAGAGCTTGAAGCACTCCACGTCTGTCTCTTCATGCAAACTTAACAGTTAGTTAGTTAGTTAGTTAGTTAGTTATATCTATGTGTCTGTGCATGTGTGTGTCTAAGGCAGGGGTCTTCAACTCTAACTTTAAGACTTGTGGACTTCAACTCCCAGAGCTCCCCAGCCAGCTGGCTGAGGAACTCTGGGAGTTGAAGTCCACAAGTCTTAAAGTTGCCGAGGTTGGAGAGCCCTGGTCTAAGGGGCGTTACTATAGCACTAACTACTATTATCCAAATCAGCTACAGAGAGTACTCAACTTATAATACTTCATTTAGTGACCATTCAAAGTTTACAACAGCACTGAAAAAAGTGATTTATGGCCATTTTTCATCCTTATGACTGTTACAGCATCCCCATGGTCACGTGATCAAAATTCAGGCCCTTGGCAACTGATTCATATTGTGGAAGGTTGCAGTGTCCCAGGATCACATGATTCCCTTTTGCAACCTTCAGACAAGCAAAGTTAATGGGGAAGCCACATTCACTTAACACAACTGTTACTACCTTAACAACTGCAATAATTCACGTAACAACTGTGCCAAGCAAGTTCATAAAATGGTGCAAAATTCACCTACCCGTCTCACTTCTGACCACAAGTAAACCCAAAATTTATGTTCCCAAGTCAAAGACTAACTGTATTCTGTTCAATAAAGTCTAAAACCAATTTGGTTAGTATGTACATTTGGAATATCGCCTTACAAATCGAGCGTATTCTAAATTTTCTTTGGATTGCTTCATGGGCTGCGGAGCTATTAATTTCAATTAAACGTAAAGTTGTGAGCCAGTATGTGATTTACTACTTTTTATGCCAAGTTAAAAAAATAATAATAGAGCAATTGAATTTGAGTACACATTTTTCACCTTTATGGATTCTGTTCTTTTTAAAAGATGGACTTTACATTCTGTGGGGTTCATGGAGTCAGGGAGTACATTGACTCAATAGCCCACTTCAAGGTTGTATGGACAGATACTCTTCTCTTTGCAAAGTGGGTGGAAAGAAAAAGTTATCAATAAGAAACATTTCTAGAGAAGCTGCTTTGTTCTCCAGCCACAATGATTTGCCAGGCCTTTTGCTTATGTTGGATAGCTATTGGGTGCTTATTTAATACAGTAGCATCTCTTTAATGGACCTTCAATGACTGGATAAAATCAAGTGCAACATTAGGTGAATTCCAGAAGCAGGAAGGCCAATTTTGCTGTGTCTTGTACAGTTGTATATTTCTTTTTATATGGTTCCTATGTCACTAAAGCACAATAATACAACAACAACAATATATTGTATGCACCCCTATTGTCAAAATTATCGAGGTAAAGGCAGATCTCAAAGCTCAGCAGGGGAGATACAAAGGCCAGTAAACCCCACTCTTAGACAACAGGTTGGCACCTCACTATTTCATTCCAGAGCAAAAGCTACAACCTGCCATTCAGGGAGGGCTTTCTTGGATGGCAATACAGACTATGTGTGGAAATTAGATCTGGACCCTCGGCTAGGCTAAAGCCTCATGTTAGGTTGAATCATAAGTTTAGCCAATACTTAACCTTCTTTTAAATAACCCAGTTTTGGTGGCCTCTATCTTGCTCGGTATGACACTATGCACCAAGAAATAAAATATACTGTTTCCATTGTATTACCATCGTGCTTAAAATGTCTTAGGTCTATAAAATGTTACTGTAGATTGTCAACATCTGCCTTTTTACATGCTTACATTTCTTGTCTCCCAGTGTATATTATCCACTCCTTTGTAGTATATTGGAGAATTGGAACTCATTTGCATCACAGCCCTTTCTCAAAAATCAACTCTTCTGGATTTGCTATTGAACATCTGTTGAGCCTATATTTGACACTGAGGTATGTCTATCCGGTAATGCCTCTATTGCATGTTATTTGCATGATGCACAATGTACCTGAATCTGCTTTTGAAAATGACTTAAGAAGAGTAGGTAGCTCGAACTACTGTTTTTGGGCTACTAACTGGGACCAAATATTGAGAAAAGCTACTTGGAATGTGGCCCACTTCTGAGCCAAATCCAAAATGCTGGCAGGAATTAGGAATATCCTAAGGAATTAGAAGAGTCCATGTCACTTTTGCATGTCTCCAAACAGAGGCCAATCTGCTTAGTCCTTGTTCTCCTTTTACATCAGCTTGCAAATATGTGTGTATTATAACTCTAAATGGTTTTTTTCACAAATTATTTTATTCTAAAATATGCACTTCAGTATACATTCTACCTTCAAAGTTTATATATATGAATAAAATAAATGGTTACATAATTACACTGCTAAATTCAGAGAAGTATAAAATATCAAAGGATCATCCCATGCCAATTTTGCATATTAATTTAGGACATGTAAATCAAATCAATCAGTACTGTAATCCAAATAAAATCTTCAATGACTACAGCACACCCTGTCAACAGCATAATTTATGGCTTCTAGAGAAATTAAAACCTTCTAGATTAGGCCATTAATGATTAGCAAAATCCTTCACATGATTGCATTGACCCCCCCTAATAGTCCTAAAGCTGTACTGCAGGACAGTCAAATTCCCAGCCCACAGGCCAGATGTGTCACATGCTGGCCATGCCCACACCCAGTTTAGCAAAGGGGGGGAAAGTCCCGATATGTCACATGACACCACCATGACGACATGAGTTTGACACTCCTGTTCTACTGAATTGAATACTTATATCATGAAACAAAGCTTATTCTGACTGCTTTAGAAATAAATACAGTCCTAATAAAATGTTATTTTCTGTTGAGTTCTTAAAACCAGCCAGGAAAAAAAAAGAGATTTATTAAAGTGACTGCATATTTTCCGCCTTTTCTAAAAGTTAAAAAAAAACAACTTTTTTTTGTAAAATTTTATTGGGAATATACATACCATCTTCCAACCCTCCGCAAGCAATGAAAAAGTGACCATAGTGGACAAGTGGTGTTGTGAATCTTCCTGAAAGAAAATAAAACCTAGTGAGAACATTAAATTCCTACGCACAAAGGTTTGACTACAAGACTGCAACAGAACAGAGGCATCCCCTTACAACAACTGCAGACCTGTGTAAATTATGACTTGCAAGAAGAGATTAGTTATGTGTTTGAACGTGGCCAGAGTAACTATTCTTGGCCTGCATAAAACATATTTTGCAGGGGAAAATGTCTGTTACTTAGTAAAGGGTTATATATCTTAGCATACTAGGCAGAACCAGAAGCCTTTTTCCCCCTCAGACAGCACAGAAATGGATGTGTTTGTTGCAAAATTATCAACGAAGCCTTCAAAACCAAGGCTGAGGAAAGAAAGAGATTCTGCACTTCTGAACCTGAAGAATACCCAGAATGTAGTCATGCCACCTTGCTAGGTTACTGGAGCTCTGCAAACATAAACATGAAGATGAAACAAAATAATCTTTCACTTGAATTTTATTTATTTTATTTTTAAGATTGTGAAGCAGGACATGGATTCTGAAGGCCTTTGTCATAAAAACTCCACCATCATGGCCTGATAGGTCATCTATGTGCCAAGAAGAAAAAGTTGATAGCTGCGCTGAAGCAGAGCTCATTAAAAGCTTTTGCTGCAGACTTTCTAAACCTGGGGCTCTTTGGATCATCATAAATATTTCTACCAAGCTGGGTAAATTGTATTTCACACTGGACACTTTTATTGAATTGGCAACCTTCATCCCTTGCACTGAGGAGGACGTTAATTCACTTTTAGTAGCGTCAAACATTGGGGTCAAATGGCCTGTTAGACTGAAAAGGCTGGGATGTCAAACTCTTTCTCCTGTCAGCCCTGTGTTGGGGAAGGAGAACAGGCCGCTCTGCCCCTTACACAATTCAACATGGCTGCTTCCCAAATGGCTCCTGCTTCCAAGATGTTACCACATGGCATCCACTGATTAGGATGGCTACGCAGCAGAGCAGCTACTTCCAGAAGATCTATAGTACCAATAAGGTACATGACCAGTTGATGATGGGGTGGGAAAGAGGTCTAGCAGAATAGGAAGCAGGCCCAAGGCCTGCAGGGATTACAAGGGTGGGACTCTCCATGGCCAACTCTCCATGGCCAATTTGCCATAGGACAACTCGTTGTGGGACAAGAGGTACACTAATATCGTAAAAATGTTAAAGGCTCCTTTTTAGCTGGCCTATACCCTGCAAATCAGAGTCACAGCCACAAGTGTGTGAAGAAAAAAATGGAATCGCAGCCACGTTCCAGATCAGAACCACCCTCAGACTTGTGACAGCAGTGTCATCCACAGCAATATGGGCACAACCTCCTTCAAACTGTTCACTTGTTAAGAGGCAAACTGTAAATCAATTCCTATTTCCATAACATATAAAATCAATTACTTATCTGCTACCTAGAAGTCTTTTGCAGTGATCCAAAGTGGTGGTGGAGACTTTTCACCATTTACTTATTAGATTTTTTTTTAAAGCCCACCTTCATTTCTTTTTAAGGAACTCAAGGTGTCAAATATATCTAATACTTCTTCTGCCTCCTATTTTCCCCACAAGAACTCTGTGAAGTTGAGTGACTGGCCCAAGTCACCAGCAGGCTTTCGTGCCTAAGGTGGGACTAGAACTCACAATTTCCCATTTTCTAGCCTGTGCCTTCACCATCAGACCAAACTGTTACATTCTGGCCCAGTATTACAGGATATTGCCTCTTTTTCCTTCTGCTCTTCATTCATTTTTGTCAAGACTGCAGCATTGTTTATGTCAATAAAAAAGGTTAGTCTGAAAGAACCATTTTCTTCCTCAAAACTTCAAGAGCGGATTTTATTGCAGTTTGTTGATCTTTGCCATAGAAGCTGTACCTTTCAAGTGCCCTTAAAAAGACATTCAAAAGTTTGGGAAATCTTTTAAGATTCTCATTGAGGTGGCCATCTTTAAAACTACTGTTCTTTGCTTTTCAATAGCACACAGGACCTAAAAAAGACAAAGTCAAATAAAGTAACCTGTAATTTAAAGTATCCAATTTTTTTCTGCGTTCAGGGTGCTAATTTAAAAACCTCAACAAATATAAAACTTTATTAGAGCTTTGTGTATTTCAAAACTGTACAAATAATTTTAAAATACTTTCAGTTGCAGTACAGTAAGGCTTTAGATTGCAAGAGGTCAATGCAATCAAGCAGAGAGTTATATTAATCATAAGTTCAGGGCTAGCAAGCAGCCGTTTTCTGATGGAATTAGGTAAACACATCGTATTTGGTCAGGTTCACGACCAAGGGTGTCTGCACCATGAGGATCTAAATTGTTTATTTTGATGGCATCACTGATTAAAATTACTGATAAGTTCCAATTATTACTTAGAGCATATACTAATTACCGATGGCGGTTCAACCTCTACTTGAAAACCTCCAGTGAATGAATATTTCGTTTCAATACCAGTCAAGAATCTTGCGTTCTTTTCTCTCCATTTGATTATATTTTATAACAAGATTACAAAAAGTAAATGATACAAAAGGTAAACACCAAACAATAAACAGGGCAATAGCAGAAAAAAATACTATCCAAATTAAGAAAAATACTAAGCATCAGATGTATCATATTTATATATGAAATTATGAAATGCCTAATCTGTGCTATTATACTATATATTTATTTACCTTTGTGAGCAGTATTAACTTCATCTGGTTCATGATATTCTTTTTATTTTTCTATTATGAACTATTCTGGGAGCATGAATATTTTAATAATGTCTTTTTCTTGGCCATTTTTCAAAATGAGATGGGACTATCCCATTTAAAAGTTTTCTAATATTTGGAAGCATGATTATGTTTCTTAGTTTACCATACATGAACACTTTCTAATTTTTTTGTT
This sequence comes from Naja naja, assembly GCA_009733165.1. Lineage (NCBI taxonomy): Eukaryota > Metazoa > Chordata > Lepidosauria > Squamata > Elapidae > Naja > Naja naja. The sequence continues at coordinate 147,362,613 of CM019148.1, forward strand.
TATGTTGATCTTGCTTTTAAAAAGTGATATTTTAATTGCTTTATTACCAATGTGCTGCTCTTCGTAGAGTTTTAGAAGTATATTTTATTTCTTTTTGTTGAATTTCTTTATTACTTTCTCTCTTTATCTGGAGAGGTTCCAAACAACTGGTCTATTCAGGATGGTAGAGTCATCTTCAGTTCTCCATGTCTCCCTCAGAAGACCATTAAAAAAAAATTCCCACAAGACACTAACCTTTTCCTGACTCAGATTTGCTTTGGGGATAGGAAACTGAAGGAAAGGAGGAAAGGAAGAAAGGAAAGGAAACCTGATAGGTTCTTAGCCGTGGAAATTTTGGAAGAAATCCCTGACAAGAAGAAAGTGGGGTAGTCATAAAGATGCTTTAACACTTATACCATGACTGGAAGGCAGAACATTGTTATGTATTGTGTAAATTCAGCCTCTGTAGGATAACATTAGTTATGTTTGTATTGAACTATAATAATACAGAAGATTAGAGAGCAACTTCTGATCCATAAAGATCAAAGGTCTTATTTTACTTCAATTAAGAAATTAACAGATTCCTAGGGCATATTACACTTAATGTTTAGCCTGCTCCTCTCCCATGCTTATGGCACCTTATGTCTAAACCAGCATCACATAGGTCTGTCTAGACCAGCCGTGGGCAAACTACGGCCCGGGGGCCGGATCCGGCCTGTTCGGCTGTTCTATCCGGCCCGCGGAGCCGAAAGAGCAGAGGGTTCTCTTGCTCTCCCAGAAGGCTACATGAAGTAAACTAACTTTGAATTTATATTAGTTCACACAAACACTCCATCCATGCTTTTGTTCCGGCCCTCCGGTCCAGTTTAAGAACCATTGTGGCTCTAGAGTCAAAAAGTTTGCCCACCCCTGGTCTAGACTGTAACAGTTTGGTAACAGCTTGAAAGATACTCACTTGTAACCCAGGTCACCACATCTTTTCCACTTTCCTCTGCTGTCCTTTCTGTTCCAGAAAAGCAACTGTCAATTACTTTCTTCCTGTGGGATGCATCTTTCCAGATATATATTCTTGTACTTAATATGTATGTATAGATGGATAGAATGGAATGGAATGGAATAGAATTGGATTGGATTGGATTCTTTATTGGCCAAGTGTGATTGGACACACAAGGAATTTGTCTTGGTGCAAATGTTCTCAGTATATATAAAAGAAAAGATACATTCGTCAAGAGTCAAGAATCATCAGGTACAACACTTAATGATAGTCATAGGATACAATAGGCAATCAAATCATACTAGGAAACAGTCAATATAAATCATAAGGATACAAGCGACAAAGTTACAGTCATACAGTCACAAGTTGGAGGGGATGGGTGATAAGGAGTGATGAGAAGGTTAACCATAATAGTAGTGCATACTTTGTAAATAGTTGGACAGTGTTGAGGGAAATATTTGTTTAGCAGAGTGATGGCTTTCAGCAAAAAACTGTTCTTGTGTCTAGTTGTTCTGGTGTGCAATGCTCTATAGCGTCATTTTGAGGGAAGGAGTTGAAACAGTTTATGTCCAGGATGTGAGGGATCTGTAAATATTTTCACAGCCCTCTTTTTGACTCGAGCAGTATACAGGTCCTCGATTGAAGGCAGATTGGTAGTAATTGCTTTTTCTGCAGTCCTAATTATCCTCTGAAGTCTGTGTCTGTCCTGTTGTGTTGCAGAACCAAACCAGACAGTTATAGAGGTGCAGATGATAGACTCAATAATTCCCCTGGAGAGCTGTATCAACAGCTCCTTGGGCATTTTGAGCTTTCTAAGTTGAGAAAGAACATGCTTTGTTGTGCTTTTTGATGATGTTTTTGATGTTAGGTGTCCATTTTAGGTCATGTGATATAGTAGAACCTAGAAATTTGAAGGTCTCTACTGTTGATACTGTGTTGTCTAGTATTGTAAGAGGTGGTAGAATAGATAGGTAGAGCATCAACATGTACATATATTCAGGCACATGGAATGCTCACCTTTAAAATCAAACCTTCTTTATTGCCAATCATTTTACAGTCTAATAATTCCTATAGATCCTGTTTATCACTTGCATTAAAATAGCTTTTCAGGAGTTTTGCTTATAGGAAAAAGGTTGTTGGTCATTTTTTTTAATTAATGCAAGATCCCATTGTTTCATTTTTTTAATTACTTGAAAGAAAAGGGTTTCAAGAAGCTGAAAAAATGATAAACATTTTATTTAAAGTCCTCAGCTAGATAATGAAAACTGGCAATATGATAGAATAGCAATTAAAATGTTCCTGGTTGGTTTTGAACAGCCAACAATTCATATATACAAGCCAAAGGTCTTAACCAAAGTGCTATTTTAATAAAGGCAGCAATAAAGAGAAATTCTTAGATGCTCTTAGAGATAAGAACAAATCACTGCCTCATCCAAGCAGCTTTCCTTCCCCAGCAAAGTAGTCAACAGACTGCTGAATTTAGCCTGTAATGAAATAAAGTGCTCCAGCCAAAACAGATGAAAGCACTCAAGCCTATTTAAGAGAAAAAGACTACTTTCAAATCACAGCAGAAAAACACATCTGGAGGTCAAATTTGCAAAGGGAAGAAAGTGAAAATAGGCTGACATTATCCATTTCTGCTTTCAAAAAAACCGACTATTCTCCTATTCTGGCAATGGATCAACTACGCAATGCAGAAAAAACCCTTAGAAAAATCACTAACATTCTGGCCTTGAGAAAATCTGTCACTGGCTAACCCTAAGAAGGCTATTGTAAGAAATGTAAGGCTATAGAATTGTAGTTCCTCACAATTACACATACTCCCAAGGCTGTGTGCTTTCTCCACTTCTCTTCTCCCTATATACTGCATCTTAAACGATCCATCTGTTAAAATACTGAAGATTGCTGATGACACAACAGTGATTGGTCTCATTCAAGACAACTACGAATCCACATACAGACAGGAGGTTGTGAAACTTGCCTCGTAGTGTAACCAGAACTATCTGGAACTGAACACACTCAAAACCGTAGAAATGGTGGTAAAAGGAAACCCCTCCCCCATACTACCACCTCTTACAATACTAGACAACACAGTATCAAGAGTAGAGGCCTTCACATTTCTAGGTTTTATTATATCACATGACCTAAAATGAACACCTAACACCAAAACATCATCAAAGAAGCACAACAAAGAATGTTCTTTCTGCGCCAACTCAGAAAGCTCAGACTGCCCAAGGAGCTGCTGATACAGTTCTACAGAGGAATTATTGAGTCTGTCATCTGCACCTTTATAACTGTCTGGTTTGGTTCTGCAACCCAACAGGACAGACACAGACTTCAGAGGATAATTAGGACTGCAGAAAAAACAATTACTACCAATCTGCCTTCAATCGAGGATCTATATACTGCATGAGTCAAAAAGAGGGCTGTGAAAATATTTACAGACCCCTCATATCCCGGACATAAACTCTTTCAACTCCTTCCCTCAAAATGACGCTATAGAGCATTGCACACCAGAACAACTAGACACAAGGACAATTTTTCCTCAAATGCCATCACTCTGCTAAACAAATATTTCCCTCAACACTGTCCAACTATTTACAAAGTATGCACTACTATTATGGTTAACCTTCTCATCACTCCTTATCACCCATCCCCTCCAACTTGTGACTGTATGACTGTAACTTTGTCACTTGTATCCTTATGATTTATATTGACTGTTTCCTAGTATGATTTGATTGCTTATTGTACCCTATGACTATTATTAAGTGTTGTACCTGATGATTCTTGACTCTTGATGAATGTTCTTTTATATATACTGAGAGCATTTGCACCAAGACAAATTCCTTGTGTGTCCAATCACACTTGGCCAATAAAGAATTCTATCTATCTATCTGCATATTTCTGGCACTCAAACACACTAAAAAAATGCCAGTGCATTATAGCTACCATTTACTTTTCCTGAGAGCAGAATCAAGCATTGGAGGGGGGATGCGTGTATATTTTTACAATCAGTAGCACAATTCCTTATTTCATTCAGTATTAAATGTAGGTTTCACATCGAACATTTAAAACTTGCTAATGGAACGATTACAGCAGTGGCCAAAATTGTGGAAACATTTTGGGAAAAGTGCATTTTTGAGGTTTGATGGCTTATAATACCACTTTTTTTAGTAGTACCATAAAATTATATATCAATGAAAAAATAATTTAATCAAGAATGTAATGCAACAAAGTTCATTCAATTATCTATATTCTATGAAACATCATAGCCAAAAAACCAGAAAAAGGAAGTACAACTTGCTTAGGTTGATATCAGGTAGCTTTCCTTCATTTGATTGAAGCCAATGAGAATTAGTGTTTAGAAGCAATCAGGTCTCATCTTGTTCTCTTGCAATGAGCCAATCAGATCACAGTAGGATTCAGTTATTGATGTCATATATTGAAGCTGAGAGGAGGACATTTGTCAGTGTGTTATGTGATCGCTATCAAGTTGGTTGGGGTTTTTTTGTGTTCTTTCATTTAATGAGCTTGTAAAACATAATACAATTAAAGTAGTGGTGAAAAGAGTTGACTGGTCACCCAGAAAGCGATGTAAATAGTATTATTAAGTGAACAAGGCTACAGTTATAAAGAAATTAGAAGAAAAATTGGTGGAAATTTAACCAAAGGTGGCACTTCTAAGTTTTTTAAGAGGTATAAGGAGACTCAGTCACTACAAAACCACACTGGTAAAGGCAGGAAAAGGTGCACAACAGCAAGTGATGATAAAAGAATTAAGAGACTGTCTGCGTGACAGAAGAAAATAATCTGGGTGTATACAAGATGAAATGGCGCAATGCAATGTGAAGTTGAGCGCAAGGACTGTTCTGCGCAGACTGCAGGAATTTGGCCTAAAATCTAGAATTCCATGAAAAAAGCCACTTTTATCTCTCAAACAAAGGTTGAACAGACTAAACTGGGCTAAAACCCATGTTACCTGCACAGAGGAACAATGGTACAATGTGGAGTGATGAGACCAAGATCTCCAAGTTTGGTAGTGATGGCATAAAATACCTAAGAAGACACTTTCCCCAAAAGATTTCCACAATTTTGGCCACAACTGTAAGTCTATATTTTTAAACAGCAGATTGGATTGTAGGGATCTTTCTTATCAGCGCTATTACTGAGTTCAAGTGAATCAGATTGGCTGAAATTAATATTTTTTGGTGTGCTAATTTTGGATTGTTCTTTCAGAGATGTATAGCACAACTGCATTACTCAAATGTATATACTAGCTCTTTTTTAAACACAGACGCTCATGTTCTAAAAAACACAAAAAGGATCATTGTTTAGATGAATGAAATGTTGGAGATTTTCAGCTACACATCTGCTGGAGTGGAAACACCTGCTATTCAAGGAATACATTGAAATATTAACGTTTACTTTCTAGCTTGACAAACAACCTCTTGCTTAGGATCATATAAAATATCTCTTATTTTAAAGCCCACTTAAACTTTGCATGATCCTGAAATCGGAGCAGAATTTATACTATTATGTTTTTTAGGAAGAATGAAGTACAGTGCAGATTTTGTTGTAGTGAGGAAAGAAGTCACACTGCAAAATTGGCATGAATAATAAAATTCAAATGCCTTGCAAACATGAAAGACATATATTAAGGACCAGAGGTAAAATGAAAAGAAGCATCCAATGTGAATGGAAAAGACTTAACCACAATGCTTCAAACCTTCTTTGGCTTAGTCATAAAAATCATCTCAGGTTTGTACAAAGGTTATTTTCCTTACCATAAAACTCTAAGCAAGGTTCTTTTCATTTCTTCTTTTCAGTTCTTTTGCTGTTTCTCTTATTTTCCTACTATCTCTCCTACCTATTATTTATCGGGGGTCTCCAAACGTGGCAATTTTAAGAGTGTGGACTTCAAGTCCCAGGATTTCCTGGCCTTGGAATTCTGGGAGTTGAAGTCCCCAATTGCCACGTTTGGAGGCCCCTGTATGATACCATGCTGTCCACAAGATAGAAATTCCCAGAGGGCCCAGGTCTTTAACAAGAATAGCAATGAAGTGGGTAACTGGCTCTGGACCAAATGCATACTGAAATAAATTGTTAGGAGAAAAAAAGAAATCTACTTAGAAATCACTACATCTACAGTTGTATAATTACCCACAATCTTCCAGATGTCCTGATTGCTAGAGCTGTGCAAGGATTTGATTTGGAAATTTGATTCCCAATCAAACATCAGTTAAATTCTAATCATTAATCAACCTACATGATTTGATGGCTCCTGACCAAGGGCTGATTGAATTGACAAATTTAACCAATTCATTTCAGTCATATTTGGAATCCAAAAGCTTCAACATTTCTAATCATACGCCTCTATTAAACCACTAAATCCTGGGTTTAAGGTTTTACAAGAGCCATGCTGCCATCTTTTCCATTACCCAATGTCTTAAAATGTAGTTTGAAGACACCCTGTGTCCATCTTTACTTCTGTAACTTCACAAAGCTGGTTAAGTGGGGGCCCAGAAGGTTATTTAGGCATGGTTTTGCCCCAAACTGCTGCACATTCTTGACAATTTCCCCTGCCCTCGCTCTTTGTTATGCAGGGAATTTGCAATACTTCAGACTGTCTGCCACATGTCACTTTCCGAAAAGATTTCCTTTTGCCTTAATGGTTCATACATAATCTGCCTGAAGAAGATGCTTCCCTTAAGACACAACAGAGCAAAAACCTTTCCTTCCCATCATTTCATAGAACAAGATGGTTTGTGTGGTGGGGGCTGGGAGGGGTGTCTTTTTACCTTAATCCAAGAAAGAAGTAATATATCAGGGCTAGAAAAAGGAGCATTGCCCCTGCCCCTCTGATTAATGGCTAGAATGGTTAGAATTGACTAGGTCTGAGAAATTCAAGCAGGAAATGTTTGCTGCAGTGATCTGTTTATCTCTAAGGAATAGGCAACAAGTTTAAGCTAGAGATATTGTGTAAGATTATTTGGGAATATATATAGCTATTTAAGCTTTATAGTCTTCGATGTGTCTTTTCTTCATATAAGCTGCATGAATGGGCAACTTAGGTAGCAAAACAATATCATCCTATGCTCTGTCCAAATCTTAATATTTTGTGTTTTTCCCCCACTGGAGGTTTTTGTTTTTTGTGTTTTTGTGGGGGGGGGATTGCTGTCTTCAATTTTGTGTGTGTGTCATTTTTGCAGCCATTTTTCTCCCTCCTTCACCAGAGATGTGTTTATATATTTACTTAGAATTTTAAAAAGGATTTTTATTTTTCTCTTTTCCTTTTGTTTTTTAAGGTGCTTGTCATCATCTATAAAGTCCTTCATGGCTTAGGTCCGGCGTATTTGTGGGAGCATCTGCTGCCAGCAACGATGTCCGATTGCCCAGTGCGCTTACATAGGTTGGGCCTCCTCAGGGTGCCGTCAACCAGACAATGTCGGATGGAGGCCCCCAGAGGGAGGGCCTTCTCTGTGGGAGCGCCCGCCCTTTGGAATCAGCTGCCCGTGGAGCTCCGAGTGGCGCCTGACCTCCGTTCCTTCCATCGTGACCTGAAGACTTGGCTTTTTTGTTTAGCCAACCTGGACTGAAGGGGGATTTTAATAGTTTTAATTTGTCTTATGTTGTTTGTGGGTTTTAAATTGGATTTTAGATTTAATGTTGGGGTTTTAGATTTAATATTTTCTTAAAGTTTGTATTTTCTGTTTTTATCATTGTAAGCTGCCCTGAGTCCTTCGGGAGATAGGGCGGCATAGAAATCCCAACAATCAATCAATCAATCAATCAATCAATCAATCAATCAATGCATGCCTCACCCTATGGAGTCAGCAGATGTTGCTATAACATGTAGCTCATTTTTTATCAGCTTCTTTTTCTCTGACTTGTCAACAAAGTGCACAATCTCTATCAGTCTCACTTATTTATTTTTATTTATTTTGTCAAGCGAATATAAGATAACAGGTATGAGTATGAGCATGGTTATGAATACATGAAATAGATACATATAAGAAAAAAAAGAAGAAACAATAGGACAGGGATGGTAGGCACGTTGGTGTGCTTATGCACACCCCCTACTTGTTCGGACTGAGGGAAGAACGCCAGGGAAAGTAATCTCATGGATGGCAAGCAGTAATTATCAGAAGGTACACCAAGACTGGAAGACAGGTCCACAGTGTGTAGACCCAAATTGTCTTCTTTAAGAGGGTGGAGATTTCAGCCCAGAGACAGCATCCTTGCAAAAGGGGAAATTTAAAAATATTATCTACATTCCTTCACCGTGTGTATCTTTAATATGTGTTGTGTTACTATGCAAAAAAAAAAAATCAGTTGGTTTCTACAGGGGAGGCTAAAATGCCCTGAAATCACTTTTCCTCTTAAAAGACCTGTAAGGATCATGAACTGGAAGATGATTGAGGAGAGAGTGCCCACAATCTCTATAGAGATGCAACATTGGTATGGTTTGGAATTCAGTGCAACTGAGCTAGAAATAAATATTCTCCATTTTCAAATACAGCTAACAAGTCCATTGCAGAGCTCCAGAACTGGTGTAGAGATTTCATATGAAAATGCCATTACAGACAGTTTTAATGGACCTAGAAATCAAGAATAAAATGACAAGTAGACACTTCTAAGAGATGGATCAGAAATCTAGCTCTGCTTTCTTCCTTATCTTCTGTTAGTCTTAAATCTAGAAAAGGTGTGAAAAGGATTTGGCATGACCATTTCCTAGAGTAAGATGTATAGAACATGAACATCTGACTAGCACCACTGTACAGGTAGTCCTTGGATTACAACCATAATTCCAAACCACTGTTATTGGAATTTCAGTCGCTAAATGAAACAGTTGCTAAATGTCACCAGACAATCATTTTTGCCATGGTTGTCAAGTGAATCATGCCATTGTTAAGCAAATTACATGGTTACTAAGTGAGTCACCTTGTCATTAAGTGATTCTGGCTTCCTCAATTCATTTTGCTTGTCAGAAACTGGCAGGAAAGTTTGCAAATTGAAAATTGCCAAGTGCCCAAATTGTGATCACATGAGTGTAGGGGTGGTGCAATGGTTATAACTTTAAGACGGATTGTAAGTCACTTTTTCTGAAGCTGTCATAACTGAACCTTTGTTAAATGAACAGTCATAAATGGAGGACAACCTGTACCTTGGAAGAAGGGTCATGGCTTGATTCAGTGTAAACCCATGAAAAGTGTCCGTAATGCAATTAAGAAGTTGCATGCTGAATCATTTCCTATGGGCTTCCAAGTTTTTAAATATACATGGAAGATATAAGGGTAACCAGCGGTACTATAAGTATCAGCATCCTAAGAATGCAGCAATAAATAGTTAGATATTAAGAAATTAGATCCACATTTTTATAAAACAGTGTTTGTTTGTTTTTGTTTGTTTGTATATGTGTACATGCATGTGTTTGTCTATGTGTATCCCTTCAAGTCAGTATTGACTCCTGGATTACCTAGACTAGTTCCTGCTGTTTTTTGGGGCAAGATTTTGGAAGTGATTTGTCCTTGCCTCCATCTTAGAGCTGAGAGAAAGTGACTGGTTCAAGGTCACCCAACTGGCTTTGTGCCTATGTAAAAATTGTAAAAATATAAAGTATAAAAATCTCTGTAGTTCCTTTTTATTCCCAAATGTCTTTCTTGGGGAATGTTGAGTACAAGGACAGGCAAATAATCTCAGGGCCATCTACATGCTATCCTGATTTATCCTTGAGTTCACTGTCATTTCTCCTATAGGAAAGGAAGGCCTGTTCACAACACAGAATTAAATATTCCCTTCGTTTAAATTTTAAAGATGAAATTCATAAAGACAGTTCAGAAAGTATTTTCTGAGAAGGAAAATGCCCTAACAAGAAAGAAAGAATAGACTGTAATCGTCCCATTCAAGAATGATACCACATATGCCTTTTTGCTATTGCAAGCAAAAATTATAAGTTATAAAAATGTATAAGTTATAGACGGTGTCAGGCTCTGCAAAACACCATACCATAAAATAAGCAAAATAAATCTCTTTCATCTATCCAGATATATTAAGAAATGACCACTATGAGTGGCAAATTGCTGCTTCCCCACCCCACCCCATACAAAGAGGGACATGGCTCAATAACAGAACCAAGTATTTGGTATCCTAAACCACCACCATCATCAATCATCATCTTCATCATCTCAATCACACTTTGATCTGAGAAAGATCTGCCAATACCAGGTGGATAGACAGGCAATGGTCTGATTCAAAATGGAACAGGGCTGTATTTCGTGTACTCATGAATAATTCTTAGAGATGCAATATGAGGGAGAAGCAGTCACTCAGATACTTTTTAAAAAATTTATTACATGTATATGCCGCCCATCTCACTATCAAGTAACTCTGGGTTTAATTAACTTTTTAAAACAGAAAGAAGCAGTTCTTCTGTACCTGAACAGCTGTGCCATCTCTGCTAAACAAACAGACAAGCTGTGTGAAATTGCATTAGACGAAGAAAACTATTTTTAATCCTTGACCCCTCATGTATGTAAATGCCTCTTTTCAACTGTTTTTCCCACCTGGCACTTCCCCTGTTCATCCTTTCACCAGGCATGAATGACAGGGAAAGAGGAGGAAACATGAGGTACTGAAAAGCTACAAATCCAACTTCCAGGACTCTAGCTGGGCAAACCATGCGCTGGTGACCATGGTCTCATTTCAGGTGACCTTTGATTCGCTTTATCTTTAAAGCAAGTCTGAGGAGAGTCAGCCATCAAACACACAGTTTAACATCTGGAAGGAAAACAGAAGAATACATTCAGGGCAGGGAACAACCTTTTTAATCTAGTGTGTTCTTAATGTGTTGCCTTACTCATATCCCACCATGAGTTGGGAGTGAGTTATAAATATTTTAATAGAAGAATAAATACAAGTACATTCGGAAGAGGAGAGCTACTGCTGGAAAATCAAGATGACACACTTTCCATCATTGGTGAACTTACAACTAACAGAGAGATACTGAAAGACCATGATGCTTGCTTTATCCTTGGCAGATTCCTTTTGTGATAGAAAGTCTCCTGGGACTTTCAGCAAGCAGATGGATTGGCTTGCTAGGTGCTGATGCTCAAACCTGTTGGACTCATATTCTTTCTGCCACTCTTCCAAAGAGGGAGTTTTAAATGATTTGCATACAAGAGTTACTTTCAGCATTTAAAGTTCTTCCAACCTGTTTATGATGGAAACGGTTTTATGGTGGGACATTTAAGGACAGCCACCAGAGCATATGCTAGCTTACCCAGTATAATTTATAGCCGTGCCTTAAATTGCATGGTGTAATCTTGACAACAGTGCAACTAGTGAGGGCAGTGGGGTTCCCCTTGCATCTGTGTAAAGAAGACAAAAATTAAGAAATAATCTATAAGCACCAGAAGGCGAGCATTCTAAATAACAACCCCTGTGGTGGAATGAACAATAAGATAAAAGTCACCACTTTAGCATTTATAAATGTCAAAGCAACACCAGTGCTTGTTTTAATGGCATAAGATGCACATCGCTTGTAAACTTCCTGCTCTTGACATCTTATTACTGCTATGATGTGCGGGTGGGTTTAGAATTCAATAGTAGAGTTTTATGTGTCCTGACTTTTAAAGCTATTGTCTCACAAATAAGCTTCTGCATATCAGTAGCTAAAACACTATTGACTGTGGTGGTGTGAGCTGGTATGGTATGATATCCAAGAACATTTTCATAAATGGAGTTTTTACCCTTTTATTTTATTTATTTATTTATTTTATTTTATTTATGAGATTTATATGCGCATATCTCCTGAGGACTCAGGGCGGCTTACAATACTAAAAAACAAAACTACACAAATATTAAAAGACTATTAAACCCAAAATCTCATAATCCATTTAAATTTAAAACTACAACTAAAAAACCCTCCCCCCCCCAATCAGTCCGGGTAGGCAAGTTGGAACAGCCATGTTTTTAGGCCATGGTGAAAGATCAGAGGTCAGGGGCCACCCAGAGCTCCAGGGGCAGCTGGTTCCAAAGGGTGGGTGCTCCCACAGAGAAGGCCCTACCCCTGGGAGCCGCCAGCTGACATTGCCTGGCTGACGGCACCCCGAGGAGGCCCTGCCAGTGGGAGCGCACGGGACGTCAGGAAAACATTATTGGCATCAGGGTCTCCTGCTAAAACCCCGATCCAATGCCATGAAGGGCTGTACAGGTCAACTCCAACACCTTGATACTTTTAGAATTTGACTCAGACTATTTATGTTGACCTGTAAAATAAGTAACACCTTAAATTCTCTATTAGTGGAGACCAGGGGTGGGATTCAAAAATCCCAGCAACCAGTTCTCTGCCCAGTTGCTGGGTGGGTGTGGCCATGGTAGGCGTGCCCTGCCGGAACTTCCAAGTGGGCTGTTTTTTGCCTTCTCTAGAGTCCAGAGGCTTCCCTTGGGCTTCTGGGATGGCAAAAACTGGCTCCCCGGGGCTCCGGAGGGCCTCCAGAAGCCAGAAACAGGTCCATTTCTGGACTTCTGGAACTTCTGGTTTGACCCATTTTTCACCCTCCCAGAGTCTCCACACAGACTTTGCACTTATCCATGCCATCTGCATGGAACTCCTGGGAGGGACGGACATGGACAGACGGTTGGTTCAACTACTGGTTCGGTGAACTGATGTATTTAACATCCGTTCACCCCAACAAGTCCAAACCGTAGAATCCCACCCCTGGTGTAGAAAATCTGTAAGAGGAGAATGGCCCTTGACAGAGTTGTCCCCATGCTGCCCCTCACATGTCGTGGATCCCGGAGGCTCCTTGGTACACTGGGAGCTGGGAGATGAAGCCATCAGAGGGGCTTAGAGAGCAGTGGAGGTCCACCTGCTCCGACCGACGAGCCCAGTTAAGAGCCCATATTAGGACTTACCTGGTAGCTATGAGAGCGGGCAGAGGACTTATCTCTCCGGTTGGTTCAACTACTGGTTCGGTGAACCAGATGTAAATTTAACATCCGGTTCGCCCGAACCAGTCCAAACCGGTAGAATCCCACCCCTGGTGTAGAAGAATCTGTAAGAGAGAATGTGCCCTTGACAGAGTTGTCCCCATGCGTCCCCTCACATGTGTGGATCCCGGATGGCTCCTTGGTACACCGAGGAGCTCCGGGAGATGAAGCGCCATCAGAGGGGCTTAGAGAGCAGGTGGAGGTCCACCTGCTCTGACTCCGATCGAGCCCAGTTAAGAGCCCATATTAGGACTTACCTGGTAGCTATGAGAGCGGCGAGGAGGACTTATCTCTCCGCTCTCATAGCGTCCGCAGATAATCGCCCAGCTGCCCTGTTTAGGGTCACCCGCTCTCTCCTACATCCGGGGGAGGCGGTGGACCCGCTGCGGGGTAGGGCTGAGGAATTTGGCCAATATCTGTCAGATAAGATCGCTCGGATTCGGGGTGGGTTGAGCTCTAATTTGCAGTGGTCCGATGATCAGGGTGCAAGTAGTCTGGCCAATGTGAACTGGGTTGAGTTCGATCCTGTCTCCGAGGATGAAGTGGACAGGATTATGGGGCGCTGAGTTCCACCACATGTTTGTTGGACCCGCGCCCTCCTGGTTGGTATATGCCTCCAGGGAGGTCACCTGCGGTTGGCTCTGGGCAGTGGTCAATGCTTCATTAAGGGAGGGTGTCTTTCCCTCTGCCTTGAAAGAGGCGCGTGGTGAGGCCCCTCCTGAAGAAGCCTGCCCTGGACCCAGGTGTTAGACAACTGTCCAGTCAGCAACCTTGGCTTCTGTCCAGTCCACTTTCCTGGATGACGCTTGGATCTTACCAATGGGTTTCCGCCCGGTACAGCACTGGTTGGTTGAGGATGATCTCTGGAGGGCTGGGACAGGGTTTTTCCTCCGTCCTAGCAGTCTTTCCTTTCGATACCATCGACCATGGTATCCTACCTCTGGGCATTCTGCAGTGGTTCGGTGTTGGTGGGGGCAGAAGTCGTCCCCGAGGCCTCTCACTTGTGGGGTCCCCCAGGGGTCGGTCCTCTCGCCCCTCCTGTTCAATATCTACATGAAACCGCTGGGTGAGATCATCCATGGTTTTGGGGTGAGGCATCACCAGTATGCTGACGATACCCAGTTATACATCTCCACCCCAAACCAGGTCAGTGATGCCCTTTCTGTGATGACCCATTGTCTCGATGCGGTATGGATCTGGATGGACGGAAACATGCTTCGACTCAACCCGACCAAGACTGAGTGGCTGTACATACCAGCATCTCGGTCCAGTCAGGAGTGTCCATCGTTTACCATAGGGGGAGAGGTGTTGCCCCCTGTGGATAGGGTGCGGAACCTGGGGGTCCTCCTGGATGTGCGGCTCTGGTTGGAGGATCAGATGGGGGCCGTGGCCAGGGGGGCCTTTGCTCAGGTCCGGCTGGTTCGCCAGCTGTGCCCATTTCTGGACCGAGATGCCCTGCATACAGTCACTCATGCTCTTGTTACTTCCCGACTCGACTACTGCAACGCTCTCTATCTAGGACTGTCCTTGCATACCATCCGGAGATTGCAGCTGGTGCAGAATGCGGCCGCGTGGGTGGTGATGGGAGTTTCCTTATTCTCCCATGTTACACCCCTCCTGCGTGACCTGCATTGGTTGCCGGTTGCACTCCGGTTGAGATTCAAGGTTCTAGTATTAACATTCAAAGTCCTACAAGACATGGGTCTGGGATATCTACGGGAGCATCTCCTGCCGATATCAAGTGCCAACCGCCCTGTGCGAGCACACAGGCAGGGGCTTCTCGGGGTCCCATCAGCAAGTCAATGTTGGCTGGCGGTGCCCCGGGGCCGAGCCTACTCTGTGGCGGTTCCCACCATGTGGAACCAACTACCCCTGAGGCTCCGTCTGGCCCCTGGCCTTCGCTCCTTCCTTCATGACTTGAAGACCTGATTATTTGAACAGGCCAGGCTGTGCTGACCTCCTGGGGGGGGGGAAGGATTTTTTAAATTTTAATTCTAATTTAATGTTATAAATATTGGGCTTGTGTTTATTTAATTCTATTTATTGTTGATGTTTGGTTTTAGTTGTGAGCCGCCCCGAGTCTTCAGAGATGGGGTGGCATACAAGTCCAATCAATCAATCAATCAATCAATCAATCAATCAATAAATAAATAAATAAATAAATATAAACATATGAAAATTGGGGCTTGAGTTTTATTCTTTTTATTTTTTTCACTCCAACCAACCCTTCTTCCTTTTCAGAGGAATGTTTTGGAACTGTAAAAAGATGCTTTCTTGTTATTATTGATTGGTTAGTTGTTAGGACCTTTGATCTGGTTAATATGTGAATGGGAAATTACTAGGAAACTCAAAGGCTATAGTCAAGGCAGGAAGAGAGGAGGAGGAGGAGGAGGAGGAGGCGGGCAAGCCTTGATCTATACCAAGAATATCACAAGGCTGTGCCCATGCAGTCACCAGTACAGATTAAAAAATATAGCATTTTTTAAAATAAAAAGTATCTATATTTTTAAATAAAAATGTCTTATGAACTCTAAGGAGACAGAATAACATTCCACAGTTCACACAATTTTATATCGTTTCTCTAATTTGAATGATTATCTTTCTATTTATATTTGCTTGATGGATTGAATGGATCTCTGCAATCCCATTTTGTGTTATTTTCCTTATTTGCTTTGTGACACAGGGGTCGCGTCTTAATATTTAGCTTCCAGAAGAAGGATGAGTAAGCCACTGGTGGTAAGTCTGGTATGTCTGAAGAAGGGTTAGGGCTGATAGTGAGCTTTTAATTTCCATAAGGTTTTAGCATCAACATTGTTAATGTTAGTATCTTAAGGTTAATGGTAGAATGTCAAGAGTGGTAGGGCAGGTGTCAGTATGTAGCCTGTTGGGAAAAATGAACATTCATTGAAATAAGTTTAAATGGCTGTGTACAAGAGAAGCTTCTACTCAGTTCGTTATATGGAAATGAAAGTTGTGTATGTCAGGAGAAACATAAAGGTAAATTGAATATAGTAGAAACAAAGTACATTAGAAGTAGGGTGGGATGGGTAAATAAGAAGTAGTCTCAGCAATGTATGAGACCAGGATGAAGTTTGGTGGGCTAATATAAAACTGGGTAACCAATATGAAGGAATGATTTGAGGTAATTTAATCATAGAGAGAAAATGAATAGTTAAGAGGAAGGTAAAGATTGAAAAAGTTATGGTAGAATGGGGTTTATTAAGATCTACAAAGAGAAAGAGACAAGATACAAAAGGCAATGAGTGAATTTGCAAGATCCAATATGGGTCAGTCACTGGGACTGTATCTGCAATGACTCCTGATATCAGGATGGGTGTCGCTTTTATTTGTTCATGCATTTCCTTTCTGAATGTGAAGAAGGTGCCTCAACAATAGTGAAGTAGCTTCCTAATTTGTGTCCTGGTTAGGATCTTCTGATCTGTTTTGTACTCTTCTAATTTTCTGTCTATCACCATATGCTAAGTGGGGAGGGATTGGTGTAAATAGGGAAAATCAAAGGAGACCATGATCTCATGTATGAATTTGTTATACATAGTGGAAGCAAAGTTGGTTTGCAAGGGTGAAGTGAATGGCTTTGGTATAAATTAAATTTAGTGATTTTTTTTAACTTTTTTATTTTGCTTAGTACTTCTTTTCTATATTTTATGTAATATTGCTTACCCTCAAAGGAAAGAACAGTATGATGATTAAGTATGCATGTACTATCAGCTTTTTTGTGCTGCAATAAGGACTTTAACTTTATTTTATTTCTGGGTTTTTTTCATTTTTGCTATCTAAAATTTACTACTGGTAATTTAAATGTATGTTTCAAGTTCCCATTTTATTCCTTTAGTTCGTGGCTTTTAAATATTTTTATACAGTATAGTCAACCATGAAAGGGAAGGGAATTCCACCCAGACTTTCATTCCTACAGCTCATCCATCACATAACAGAAATAAAACTTTCATGCCATCTTAATTAGGCCCAATGTTTCCATATCTCACAACCAACTAGTATAGCTTCAGTGGTCCACACTCAACAATGAAGCCCATGAAGTATCTTTTGACAGAGATGGACCATAATAAACTTCTGCTTCTCATAATAAACAAAAATTCAGTCTCCGTATTTTCAGATGCATTTTTTGTTTTTGTCTATTTCATCCACACTCTAACAAAGCATGCTGAAAACACAGTATAGTTATTTCTTTAAGATATCCCTACCATTTAATTGGCCCCATTGGGCTATTCAACTGTTTCCTTCAAAGGTAGGAATGCTCCCTGCATCCCATCAAATCCTGAAGGGAGGTGTTAATTAAGTCAGTGCCACATAACGTGGTTGCTGTCATTTTCTAGTGGCATTAACACACATCTCCAAGGCTGTTACAGAAAGAAAAATGGGAAAGGACAAGCAATGTGTTTCATTTTTAACCCAAGTCTGAAGTTTTTCATAATTCCAGAGCTAAGAATTGCCTATTTTAAGAAGGTTTATTCTGAAATATAATTTTTGTCTGTAGAAACAGAAAAAAAGGAAATTCTCCAAATATCAAAAGTGCAAGATTTTAGGAACTGAAAAGCAACATCAACAACAACAACAAAAGGTCTTTCAGTTAAACGTGATTTCAACTGCCTTTTCCCTATCAAAACACTTTCTTTCATCTTAAAAGACCAAAAGAGTGATGGAACAATGTCCTACAATTTAAAAAAAACTGGTGATTGTGATGTCTCAGGAGACAAGGCATCAGCTGTTAACTTTCTGCATCAAAGGCATTGTTAGATGTAAGCACTTAACATCACTGTACTGAAATAAAGGAAGAGGAATAAAAGCTTGTCTCCCTTTTGATTTTCCAGCTGCACAAAATTTGTCAAAGTTTGCTTATTCATTTGAACAAATAAAGAAAAGGAAATTAAACTGTCAGGCTGGGAATAGGCCTCCGCAAGATACTTAGCAGCTATTTTTGTCAACTACCAACCCAGCCTCCTGACTTTTGGAACAAGAGTGAAAGTTGATTTCCTGCCATTTCAAATGGACTGGATCTCTATGGTGAAAGATAAGTAGATCCTCTCTAGACACCTGTGGTTTGGACAATGAAATATTTGTAGTGCTTTACCTGTATGGCAGTAAGAGGTGAACAATTCCAGGTAGTCTTACTATTGGATGCATTGAAATGTCATTTTCCTCCACCTCATTCTTTTTTCATCTAAGAGTATCAGTAAGTACCAGAGCACATTAAAGAAAAAGTATTAAGGGCAATGGAAGGTGACAGTTTTGCAAATTATAATAGACTAGCCGATAACCCAGTGTTGCCTGGGTATTTATTTAGCCCAATCCTGTATTAGACAGGAAAATCCTGTAGTCGGGACTCATGCTGTTGTACTGTTTCTCGCACAGCATCACAAGTCTTCTATTCCTCTCCTTGGGAGTTTCTTATCTACACTGGTGTTTCATTTTTTGATTGCACTTGGCCAATCGCCTGGTGTTTCCTTGCAGGGCTGAGAGGGAGCCCCCTTGCGGAGTACTGTGAAGCTGTTACCATGGCAAGTCTACTGTGCTGTACAATAGAAGCCATTTTAAGGCACACACACACACTGAGGGGTGTTAAGGATGTCTTATCCCCACAGTATTTGTTTCCTCTGTGTACCAAGTTTGGTTGAAATTGCTCGAGGAGTTCCAGAGTTATGCTGGAACACACACACACACAGAGACACACACATTTTTATATAGAGAGATAAAATATTGTGGGGTTTTGACTTTAGTGAGAAGTGAAACATTTTCAAAGGAGAGTCTAGGTGCCTTTTGGATAAAGCATCTTTGGGACAAGAGCATTCAACCAGTTTAAAAAGTGGGATATAAATTAAAGAATAATGACATTAAGAGCCAGATGGTTCAGTTCCTTGATCACTTTCATATGGAACACTAAGCTATGAAACTGTTCACCTTTAGGTGTTGTCTGAGTTTAGAACATAGGTTGCATTGTGGTTAAAGAGTATCTTAATCCTAACACATAATCACCAAGTTTGCATTAGATTAATTTATTCTAAACAGGATGCTATATGTCACTTGGATCTATGTGGACGGCAGGAATGGACATAGAATGAGAGCTACTCCAGCCATAGCTGAACCATGTTCTGATTATTGGGATGAGAATGGGACTTGTTAAGGCAGGGAAGGGCCAACAATGAGTGGTCAGAATTTGCTTTTTTGTTTGATTTGTCCACCTGTCTGCATTTTACTCAGAGAACAATTAGATTTAGCTTAGCCAGTAATGCAAATATACCTTTGGTTCCAAAACCAAAACATGCTTCTTCCCTTTCCCCAGCGGCCTAGTCTAATGTTGTAAACTTCAACCCCCTGAATTCCATTGTTGGCTGGGAATTTTAGGAATTGAAGCCCACACTTCTTAAAGTTGCTAAGGTTGAGAAACGCTGCATTAGAGGATTGGTACAAAGTTCTGGTTTTGATTTTTCCTCAGGTAATGTATGGGGTTCCAAGGAACCTAGTTCTGGCTACAATCCCTATGGCCTCTTTCCTCAAAAGTTTTTTGCTCCGGATTCTCACATTTGGTTTGGTAATGATTGATTGTATATGTCATATTAACATACCGAGTGGCTTACTTGCTTTTGGCTGAACGTTATGTGTGACTCTGTATCATAAACTTATAAATACTAGTTATTTTGTGAAGCCACCCATCTTGGCTCAATCAGTACACGGTGACTAAACTAAATATGGCTTAGTACCATGTGTGAATCCAATCACTGGTTTAATCCAGAAGGCATAACAGAGCCAAGTTATCCACAACTCTGATTGCTTGTGTCCATTATTTTCCTCTCTCTGTAGAGCAGAGTTCCCCAATCAGCTTTGCGGATCGGCAGTGGGTGGGGAGAGAGAGGGGATGATTCTGCACAAGCGGTCAGCAAGTGCCTGCTGCTCATGCAAATGGAGGGCACGTGCTCACCCGCTGCTTGGCAAAGTGAGGACACGTGTGTGCGTGCTCATCAACCGTTTCCATGGCCCAGTTGCAAGCGCCTCACAGCTCACAGGTTGGGGACCCCTGCTGTAGAGACAAAAGCTCCCTCAGAGTTTTATAGACTACAAGGAACTGGATTAAAAATAGTTATTGAACAACAAGTTGCCTCCAATTATTCACAGTGAGCTTTTTGAGGTATTTTTTTTAAAGAACAGTGCTGAAGGAAATGCTTTCTAACATTAAACCAGTAGCAATCATTCTCAATCTAATATGAGATCACCCAGCAATATGCAATTTGATTCTATGAAGGGGTGTTATATAACATACTTTTAGTCATTCAGTTGTATATTATTGGACTAAGACTGTCAAGTAAAAGTGGCTATACTTACCTTTTTTTTTACTTTCAGAGTGCATTAATTTCACTATTAATGTTATTTCAATACAGATTTAAAACAAAATCCTTGCAAAAACCTGACTGACTATGCCAGAGGATAGTGCAATGTATTTATGGTAAATCTGGCACAAATCATGTTATCACATTTCCTATATTAATATAGAAACATACATTTAAATACAAATTAATTACCTGTTAAGCTGCCTCCTTAAAAACCCTTAGCTCTTCTTTATATGTTTTCCATTGCTTCCTTTCAGAAGAACCTCCCAACATTAATCTATAACAATTGTCAAATTTCTAAAAGGTAAGAGGAGCAGCAATGGTCCATTTAAGCAATATACATTTTATGTTTCATTCATTTTTAAAAGTGCTAAGTGTTAAGTTTGCATGAAGAGTCAGACGCGAAGAGCTTCAGTGAAGAGTTTATTAAATGACTACAGCTCGAATGGACCCGACTTGGCTGGGCTACGGCTGCTTCTTATAGCCAGCAGCCGTAGTTGCCAGCCAATCAGAGTGCAGGGTTTTCCTGAACTATTTAAACCAATCCTATTTGACATTTTACAAGAACAATTCAAACTAAACCAATAACATTCAAACCTACATACATAACACCTCCCACTAGGTTCAGTCCATACCAAACCCCAACCTATCTAATGTATTCTTTTAAATAGGTGGGGCTCTTGCGTGTACGTTGAGACCTTCGTGGTTCAGAAGTTTTAACATTCTCACCCAGTGAGAGAGGAAATGTGTCTGCTGACATTTCCCCACTGGGACTTCCTGTGAAAGAAGACCCTGTTTGATTGTTAGAATTTGCTCTCTCCTCCCAATCCATCTCCAGCCCAATGTCAGCACCCAAGCCAGGTAGTGATATACAATCTTCCACTTCTAAGGATGGATTTTGGCATTGTGACAGGTTTTGGAATGGTTCCTGTTGTAATGGCTCGTTACACATGGGGTTGATTCTTGCTTGCTGATTTTCCTCCTGTTCCTCCCCTTCCCCCCTAGAATTGACATCAGGTGAGGGAACTAGAGAGGAACAAGTGCGATGTTCCTGAGAGAACCTGGATCTAAGTTGATCAATGTGCCTGCTCCAGAGGAGTCCATCCTCTGTTTGCACCCTGTAAGAACGAGGGCCTGTGATCTGAGTTATCTCAGCAGGAATCCACAAAGGTTCACCCACACTGAATGTGCGAACTTTGGAATTGGAATCTAGTGGTGCCTACCCATCAACAACTCTGCTGGGGATAAGTTATTAGATGGGTTAGGAGTGATGTGCTGAACACTAAGAAGTTTTTCAACTTTCTCAGTGATGTCCCCAGGACCCAGTTGCTGAAGCTTCTCCTTGGTAAAAGCATGCGTTCAGCCCGGCCGTTAGCCGATGGGTGCCCAGGGGCAGTAAGGGCATGTCTGATACTCTGTTGTGCTAAATAGGATTCAAAGAGGTTGGATGTAAATTGAGGGCCATTGTCAGAGACAAGAACATCAGGTAACCCATGGGTTACAAAAAGTTTTCTGAGCTGCTTGATGACAGCATCAGTTGTGGTGGATGCCATGGGAATTACCTCTAGCCATTTCGAATATGCATCTACTATAATAAGAAGGTGTGCCCTCTGGTAGGGCCAGCAAAATCAATGTGAATCCTGGACCATGGGCCCCTAGGACATTCCCATTCCTGTGTGGGGGAGAGGTGGGGCAGGCCTGACTACCTGACAGTTGGGACAAGATGCAACCCAGTTTTCAACCATTTTGTCAATACCTGGCCACCATACATAACTCCTGGCCAATCCCTTCATCCTTACAATACCAGGATGACCCTCATGTAACATTTCCAAAACCTCTCTTTGCAGTTTTGCAGGAATAACCACCCTGTTACCCCACAAAATACATCCTCTTAATACAGATAATTCAGTTTGCCTGGACTTAAAAGGTTGGGCCAGGTGAGGTAGATCTTGAAGAGGCCAACCTTTCTTAATCCAGCCTATAACAGAAGCCAACACAGTGTCTTTGGCAGTCTCTCTGGCAATTTCAGCAGCATGAACTGGAAGCTTGGCAACAGTTTCTAGGAAAAAGGTATGTGTTTCAGGTTCAAAGTCCTCCTTGTGGTAAGGAAGTGGGCAATGACTCAAGGCATCAGCATGTCCAATGTCCTTGCCAGGCTTGTGGATAAGTTTGTATGAATAAGCAGCAAGAAATTCAGTCCACCTCAGCATTCTTGGTGACAGGATAATAGGTGTAGGCTTGTCTCCTGCCACAATGCCTAACAAAGGTTTGTGATCTGTAACAATGGTAAATGTTCTCCCATACAGATATTCATGAAATTTCTTAACAGCTGCAACAATTGCCAATGTTTCCTTGTCCAATTGGCTGTAATTCCTCTCTGCTTTGGTCAAAGTGCGAGAGTAAAATGCAATAGGGGCTTCTCTCCCACTGGGAAGCCTGTGGCTCAAACCCCGCCCCCAAAAGGGGATGCATCACAAGTCAGTACAACAGGCAAATTCTCAGAGAACTGTATCAGTACAGCATCAGACGTGATTAGTCTTTTAATACTGTTAAATGCTGATTGTTCCTTCCTGCCCCAGACCCAAACAGACTTTTTGCCAAGTAATCTGTGCAATGGTTCAGCAATGGTTGCCTTTTGAGGTAGGAACATGTGATAAAAGTTAATAAGTCCAAGGAAAGTCTGCAAATCTGTTTTGCATTTAGGTCTAGGGGCTTCTTTGATTGCTTGAACCTTGGCATCTGTAGGGTGGATGCCATGCTTGTCAATCATGTAGCCCAGGAACTGAACCCTGTCAGTTTTAAGAGTGCATTTTTCTTCCTTAACTTTTAACCCCACTTTCCTGAATCTGGTAAGGACTTCTCTGAGTCTTTCTTGTAACTGAGTGTCATTTTCAGCAGAGATTAACACATCATCAAAGTAAGGCACTACCCCTGGCAGTCCTTGGAGCATTCTTTCCATAAGGCTTTGAAAGATGCCTGGTGCCACGCTTACTCCAAATTGTAACCTTTTACATTTGAAGGCACCTCTATGAGTCACAATGGTTTGGGCCTCTGCAGTGGCATCATCAACTGTTAGTTGTTGATATGCCTGTGCCAGATCCAATTTGGCAAAGACTGTACCCCTGCCAAGTGAAAGTAATAAGTGATGCACCACTGGAACTGGGTATGTGCTCTGCTGCAGCGCATGGTTCAGTGTCCCCTTATAGTCCCCACAGATTCTTACTGACCCATCAGTCTTGACTGGTGTGACTATGGGTGTCTCCCATCTGGAGTGATCAGTGGTCTATTTAAGCAAAAGATATGTCAAATCTACCAAATGATGGCTGGGGAGATAGCCCAAATATTTAAATTGCTTTCTTTTTCATCTTCTTTCAAAGTTAGTGTGAGAAAATGGTCAACGTTAAGCGAAGTTCTCATTGATTTAATTGAGAACTAATGAAAAAAATATCTTGTTGGCTCCAGTACAATTTATTTTGCACAATTTCTGCAAGTACCTAGGCTGTTGGCATGAATAATAGTCCAGCTTGCATCTCAGGTTATCACATAAAGATGGTCTGACATAAGCAAGTCAAGCATTAGAACTCTGTCCAACAAATGTGTGAACTGGCCCCAAGTTCTTAGAATTCCTCTTCTATCTCTTTTTAAGAATGATTGCACATTTAGGATTCTGAACAGTATCCACAACTCTATTTTAAAATGAAATTTTCAAGTGTTTTTATAATGCTGTTTTTCATCTATCTGTGTCAAAAATGGAAAGATGTCTGTATATGCACACATGCACACGTCTATATATTACTAAAACTCTTGGGTCTGTAACCTTCAATTCAGGGGTGTCAAACTCAAGGCCTGTGGGCCCAATTTGGCCCATGGGGTGTTTAGATCTGGCTCTCAGGCCTGCCCTGGATACAGCAAAGGACCGGCCCATGGTGCCTCTGCCTGTGAAAACAGAGCTCAGGAAGGGCAGCCCTCCTGAGCTCCATTTTCACTGGCAGAGGCTTGCAGGAGGCGCCACAGCCAAAACGGAGCTCAGAAGCCCTTTCGCTGGCAGAGCGCTCGGGCCGCCACAGGCTCCCCCAATACAAGTGACGTTGAGCTGGCCACACCCACCCTGGCCACGCTCACCCCAAACCCCACCCCGAGGTCAAATACAACCCTGATGCGGCCCTCAATGAAATCGAGTTTGACACCCCTGCTTTAATTGGATGAAACAGTGCATCTGCTAGAGAACTCAGAAATCAAGCCTGCCTGCCTGTCTCCCTTTCTCTGTCTGTCTGTCAATCTTCATATTTTAAGATTTTTTTTTCTCCAACCCTTTCAATGGTCAATAGACTTTGGGCCACTTCTGAGGTCTTTTTAGATGCACCTGTTCTGTCTTTAGCCAATGATTTACCTGTTGCCAGTTATAGCCCTGAGGCTTCATGTTTAAGGATTACATTGGGATCCTATAACATCTATATCAAGATTTAAGAATCTCCTTATCCTATGCACTGAGATATACATCACAAGCACCCCCAATGTCCCTTAAACTTGCCACGAAGTCGTTAACATTTTCGCTTTCCCCTTGATCCCGACGATAAAACTCGTGTCTCTTAATGAGGCACGATACTTGTGGGGCGTAATGGGCTCTTAAAAGCTTTTCTAAATCAGGCCATTCCCTTACCTTCAAGTCTGCAGCTCCCGCCAATGCCTTCACATTGAAGACTGCCAGACTGCAGTGCGTGAGAAATACCGCCCTCTTCCGCTTCTTGGGGATATCAGCGAAGTCGTTTCCTTCCAAATACATTTGGAAGCGATCCGCATACGATTCCCAGTCTTCTTCCACCGGATCAAACGGGGCTGGGGGGTCGTTCAGCGCAGCCATTCCGCTCTTCTGCTTGTCTTCCGCTCGTCTCTTCTTCAGGGGAATCCCATCCTCGTCGCCAGTGTTAAGTTTGCATGAAGAGTCAGACGCGAAGAGCTTCAGTGAAGAGTTTATTAAGTGACTACAGCTCGAATGGACCCGACTTGGCTGGGCTACAGCTGCTTCTTATAGCCAGCAGCCATAGTTGCCATCCAATCAGAGTGCAGGGTTTTCCCGCACTATTTAAACCAATCCTATTTGACATTTTACAAGAACAATTCAAACTAAACCAATAAGATTCAAACCTACATACATAATACTAAGTGCTTAAATTGCTCCCATTTGACATTAGTGTAACTCAAAAGTGGCCAATTTGGGTTGGTTGGCTTGTACCCAAGGTTATGTCACATATTCATTTTCTTTGCTACCTTTTAGAGATTGTCGGTATTTTTGTCATCCAGTTCTGAAAGTCCTACAGCCTTTTAAATTTCTAAGTGACCTTTATAGTCTCTTTCAGTAATACTAGAGAAGGAAAGAGGAGAGAAATGGAGGTGGGGAGCAGAAGTGTTGGTTTTTCCCTTCACAGCAGAGTTCATGTACTGCTAAACCTTCATCAAAGTGTGTTCATGGGAAGAGCAGTCAGAAGAAGGAACTGTGTGATGAGCTGGAGGAAGCATAAAACAAGAGTTCTCTTCCAATTAAAATCTAAATCAAATAATTAATTTCCCCCATCTACTCCATGTTCACCAACTCTTTGACGAGAATGCAGTATTGCAGACTACTTCTGCTGATTGCCAGCTGACTGCAGTTTGGCAGTTCGAATCTCACCAGGCTCAAGGTTGACTCAGCCTTCCATCCTTCGGAAGGTCGTAAAATGAGGACCCAGATTGTCGGGGACAATATGCTGACTCTGTAAACTGTTTAGAGAGGGCTGTAAAGCACTGTGAAGCAGTATATGAGTCTATTGCTATTACCAAACCTGGACATATCATCGACGTCTTTGCTGTAAGTATATCAAACCTTTTCTGATTCTGTAATTTCATTTTAATTCATCTGTGGTACAAGACTTCCTGCACCCAAACTGTGCTGAAGGCAATTAACTTGGACATATTTCCGAGAATGTTGGGTCCTTCCTTCATAGTCATCTTTATAAAGACTTTATAAATTGTAGATCAGTGGTTATCAACCTTTTCTTCACCATGGACCTCCTTTAAGTACCTTTTGTGGCCATGGACCCCCAAGACTTAAGATTTAAATCATAACATTTCTTCAAACCTTTTCAGACCCCCTTGTGATGACATCACAGCTCCCCCAGGGGGCCACGGACCACAGGTTGAGAACGATTGTAGATCATTAGCAACAAGCTGAAAAGAAACCTCACCTTGTGATTTTACTACCTGAAAAAAAAGGATTGACACTGAAACGATAGTAAATCCATAACCTTATCACTGTGGATAAGCTAATTTCTTCTTTACCTACCTTTTCAGGCCATTTGAAGAACAAACCACCATTTTGACTTTTTTTTTCTCCTCATGGTCTTGTGCTTAGCTCTTTCTTTTGCTACTCCAACCCCCTATTATTCTTTGTAGCACCTAAATCTCAACTGCTTTACAAGCTGCTGTCAAGAATTTAGTACCTTAAGGCTGGCTTCAACACCTTTCTTTCATGTTTTATGTTTTAGCTCTGTTTTATAGTCATTATGCAGCTGCAGTAAATGGCTACAAATCAGGAGGAATGACTTAAGAGCACCACAAGAAGTGGGGAAAGGAAGAAAGCAGTGAAATCTGTTGCTTGGTTCGGTGTTGCTCTCCACAAAAGAGTGCAACACTTTTTAATGTCGTAAGTCATGATCTGACCTGCATCAAAGCAGGTTCTTCTTTCTGCCTTCTTTGAATAAAAAAAATAGATTATATTTTTATGAATGTACCTAGTAAAGCCTAAATTCCAACCGCCATCAAAAATTTAAAGTAAAGTTCTCCTGTCTCTGCACACAATGATGAAGAAGGTGACTTTATGTATGCCTCCCAGTCCAACTGTAAAGATGAAGAGGGAGGGGGGAGAGGAAGAGTCGATCTAGTAGAAAGTTTTAATGAAAAGGGAATGCTGATTTAAATCTAAAACATGTTTTGAGACTTAGCTCAATTCAGCTTTGCTAAGAGGGATCATTTTATATTGCAGATGGAAGAGGTGCAGCTGGGCTGATTGCTTCTGCATATAAACCACCAATTTTGCCTTCAGATAATTCGTAACAGCATGTCATTTGGGAAGGTGTTTATACGAGGTGATGATAGAAATGCAAGCAGAACTTATCAAGAGCCTGTGGTACTATAATGGCTGTGATTGTGATCCTCACACATTTATGACAAGGGATTAAGCACATGCTGTGTAAACATGCACAAAGAAGATGATGCTGTCAAAGCAGGATTGAGAATCTGAAAATTTTATGCCTGATAAGTCATTAGCTAACTTCAGGCCAGAATAGCAAACTTGGAACCCTTCCAAAGCTCCTAGCTTCCTGATCAGTGAGCATGGCACTGGGAGTTCTCATTTGGGTATCTGCAAGTTCCCCTTCACTACTTAGAAAATGCTCTCACTTAAAATGGATTGGCCACTTTACAAAGACACAGCTCACTTGTTATGTTAAGCCCTGATTATCTGAGTTATTGTTGAAATTTAATTGGCTAGGAAGGTTCATGAAAGATACCGTAGTGAGGTCGAAGCCATTGCTTATAATTAATCACAATGGCTGGGTTCCCATTTCACACTGGATTAAGACTAAATGAACCACATTACAGGGAGTCCTCAACTTATGACCACAACTGAACACAACATTTGTGTTGCTAAGTGAGACATTTGTTAAGTGAGTTTTGCCCATTTTACAACTTTCCTTGCCATAGCTTTTAAGTGAGTCACTGCAGTTTGGCTTCCCTATTGACTTGGCTTGTAAGAAAGTCGCCAAGTTTAGTGTCCCAAGCTGTTGCATGACCCTGGGACACTGCAACCATCATAAATATGAACCAGTTGCCAAGTGTCCAAATTTTGATCATGTGACCAGTTTTGATCTTGCTGTGATGGCCATATGTGGAAAAATGGTGATAAATCATTTTTTTCAGTGCCTTTGTAACTTTGAATGTCACTAAACAACCTGTTGAAACTTGCATATTACCTGTAATCTGATCTGTGAACATAAAGAGAGACACATATAATCTACATTGGCAATAAAAAGGAAGTTGAACCATAAACTGAGGAACAAGCCTCTGTTTTTTTTTTCTGGGCCTCTTCTGCACATTTCAGGAGGGATGGGGGGAAAAATATCATTTTAACTCTTTGAGGGAGTGCATCTTTTCAATGTTGTGAATAATTCCTGGTTGGATACTATTACATACCTGACAAAAATTGAGAATCTGGTAGCAGTTTTTTTCAACTAATAAATTTTATTAAAACCATAATCTTTTGAGAGCTGTAACTCATCAGATGCACAGAGTGACTAGATTGATAGGATTTAAATTGGAGGCAGAGGGGTAGATATGTTACATATACAGATTCAACTTACATATGAGATAGCAAGTACTTTATCAAATAATGTGCTAAAAGCCCATTGTATTTGAATCCAGTCAGGATGATCAAAAGACATTGCCATCCTAGTATCTCTGGAGAAAGCCAGATTGGGGAAAAAAATTGATGTAGCTATGGGTGTGGTTGAGATCTTCTGAGATTGCCTGGAACTATATGATATTTATAAATTCATTAGTTTCTTACTCCAAAAGTTTATTATTTATTAAACAAATTTACTAAAGTAATAAATTTAATAAATTCACCATGGCAAATAGGTGGCAATACAAATCTAATAAATAAATTAAATAAATAACTGTCAAACTCACATACAGTAACTCTAAGAGGTATACATAAAGTGGTGCTAATGGCCAAAACAATCACACTGATTTTGCTACAGAATTTCTTGTGAAATGTTCTAACATTTGTGTCTATGGAGATTCTCAATCATCTACCTTGTTTCAAAGGTGCTTTTCTCATAGGCAGCTGGACTTTAAGAAAGTCCAGGTTGCCTTTTGAAAAAGCACCTTTGGGTTCTTTAATTTGTTTTCGTTTTGAGTCCTGATGTCAAACTGAATGCCTGGTTTATTTCCATCAGTTGAGTATTTCTGTCAAGTGGGTTAGAACAAATGCTGTTGTTATTTGTAGCTATCAATAATAGATTTGGTTGTCTGTTCTGAGTGGAAGCTGGAAGCATGGAGCTTCTGTAAGCTTCTTTTATATAGTGGTGTACTTGTTTTACCACGATATAAAAGAAGTGGAGCTGCGTAGATAGTTAATGGTAATGTAGCAGTTGTCAGTGTTAAGTTTGCATGAAGAGACAGACGCGGAGTGCTTCAAGCTCTTAGTTTATTAGTGACTACAGCTCAGAACGGACCCAATTTGGCTGGGCTGCGGCTGCTACTTATAGCCAGCAGCCGCAGTTGCCAGCCAATCAGAGTGCAGGGTTTTCCCGCACTTTTTAACCAATCATTTCCAACATTTTACAAGAACAGTTCAAACTAAACCAATGACTTCAAACCTACATACATAACAGTCAGGTTGGGATTTGAAGAGAAATGCATTTCCATTGATCCAGAATGATGAAAGTATTATCAATGAATCTCAGGTTAAGGAAGGGCTTCAGAGGTGAACCTCACCTGATGTTACTTTTTGCATATTTAAGAGTGCTAAGCTTTGAGAGTTTAGATGTTTTCTCTCAGAAACTGAGTACAATAAATATCTGTCTCAGAGTCAGTAACTTGGAAGAACTGATGTGGTAGTTCCTTCATTTCATATAATATTATATTGATTACCCCATTAATAGCTCCCATTTTCTAAACCTGTCCCTCAGATGCAACGAAGACGGCAATTCTCCGAATCCAGTCAGGATGGTCAGAAGACATTGCAATCCTAGCCTCTCTGGAGAGAGACAGGTGGGGAAAACTGATGTAGCTATGGGTGTTATTCTTCCCCCATAAAGTGGCCATCCCACACAAAAAAGGGTGGTCTATAAGCCCAATCAGTATTACAGGGAGATGAAAAGCATACCACACATTGATGCTTCTGCAATGTTTGAAAGGCACCAAGTACGACCAGCACTGTGGCTTTTGATCAAGCATTTCTAATCTTTACCTCTGGTAAAGTTCATTAGATGTGGAGATAGGATCTCCCCGAGGATCATCTTAAGTTCAAGTAGACAGCTGCCTATGCCAGACATTTGTTTGGGTTGGGTATGAAAGGAGTGAGTGGGTGGGTGGGAAAAATATCTAATGTGAAAGTCTTCTTGGCCAGCGGCAGACCTCTTAAGACTCATTTTACCTGTAAGCCCCTTTCTGACTGAAATAGGGCTTGATTTGTTTTTCCAGTTCCCAGAGGCAAAAATCAAAGCATTCCACTTTATTTTAAGAAGGTATTTAACTTGTCTCATGCTCTTTCGTGCCACATCTCAAGACATTTCTCCGTGCAACTTTAAAGAGCAGACATTCGCTGGAGTAGCACGTTAAGGAAAAATAGCTGAGCCAGGGTGGGGAGAAGAAAAATGTCTAACAGGTTGAAACAGCATATTTCAGCACATTTGCTGGTCTTTTCTGAGCCTGAAGCTAATAGATGAAGAGGGGGGGATCCAAAATGTAAACTTCTAACAAGGAGCAATAACCCCTTTCATATTTTGTCAAACAGATATGAAAATATACTTTAAAGTTCCATCCTTTTTGATTCAATATGGTAAATAAAATCCAATGTTAGCAGGAATACCACATAGATGCATAGGTAGCACTCGAAAACTTGTAGTTCAATACCAGGGGTTACCACCAACCTGCCATTTTTAAAAGAAACTGAAGGAAAAACACATAGTGCTAAACACATAGTGAATAAGCTCGGTGACGCTTCTTAATTCATGTTGATTAAATGTAAAGTTTCTGTCCTGACTCCATTGATTTTTTTTAAATTTTTTTTGGCAGTCAAAATCCTTGGCACCCCTGATCTGAAACTAGGCAAATGTGAGTTTTGTGTATACTAATTTCATGTATGCACTGAAAAAGTCCCAGCTACCGATGACCAATCAGGTAAGGGAAGTTGATGCCTTGCCTAATAAAAATATTGATGAATATTGAGGTGACTCTTATGAGAACAAAAATCAATTCTATGTTGTGAATCATTGCAAAGGATATTGAAAAATAAAACTGCCAATATCTTAGAAATATATTCAAGCAGAAGGTTATCATGTAGCCACTGCAAGAGCATATGGAAGGCCTGGAAAAATGCACAAAATAGCAGTTAAAATGAACCTAAGGTTTGAACCAAATCCCGCTCCTACATTCCCCTATGCTAGGAAAGGTTAGAAAGCTTGGAGTTTGATGATATAGACGTAACAATGGTGAATTTGTGGTTAGTTTAATCTCAGTGGACATTTTTCCTTTGTTTTTTTTATGTCTGCTGTTTTATTGCATTTTGTGATCGTAATGACATTCTTATGGTATTAGCTCCCCAGAGTCACTTGATATGAGAAGGACGCTCATATAAATCTATTAAATAAATAAGTTTGATTAGTGCAGAGAAAGAGGTAAGAATCAGGGCTGCTTCGCTCTGTCTCTCATTGATTGATTGTTGCCATCAAGTTGATTTTGACTCCTGGTGACCGCATAGATTATCTTCACGACAATCTGTCCCTACGCTGGTCTTTTGGCTCTTGCAATGGTGCACCCATGGCTACTACAGCTGAATCAACTTATCTTGCTACTGGCCAGTCCTCCTCTTCTCGTTCTTGTCATCTTTCCCAGCATTGGAGCCTTTTCCAGAGAGCTGAGTCTTCAAGTAACATGTCCAAAGTAAAACAAAAACAAAAAATTGACCCTGCCATCTCTCATACCACTAGCACAAAGAAGCATCCCCTGAACTGGAATTGTAGGGAAAACAGAAAAGAGTCAAAAGCAATAATTCCTTATGCTGCATGCAATTGAGTTGTGCAATCATCCCCACAAAAAGTGACACCTATTTGGGATGCCTTTAAAAACATTAGGCAAATCCTTGGCAAATGGGGCAATCCAGGCTTGTGGTGGTCTAGAAATATTCTGGAACATTTCTAATTCTGCTCACCTCTCCTCTCTTCATTGATGCATCCCAAGGATCAATTCTGTGGGAGAGAATTATGTACAGGTAGTCCTTGACTTACAACAGACCGTTACAATGGCACTGACAAAACTGGCTTACGGACGTTTTTCACACTTACAACTGTTTCAGCATCCTGAAGGTTATGTGATCAGAATTCAGATGCTTGGCAATGGACTCATATTTATGACATTTGCAGTGTCCCGGAGTTATTGTGATCACCTTTTTCAACCTTCTCACAAGCAGTCAGTGGGGAAGCCAGATTCATTTAACAACCGTGTTACTAACTTTTAACAATTGCAGTGATTCACTTAACAACTGGGGCAAGAAAGGTAGCCAAATGGGGCAAGATTCATTGAACAACGGTCTTGCTTAGCAACAGAAATTTGGGGCTCAATGGTGGTCGTAGGTGGAGGACTACCTGCAATTGGCTTCATCCACATGACTGCAACAGTGAAACTGTCAGAGCAATGGGATGAAGTCAGAGGAAAATTCCAGGAGAAAGACTAGGATGAGTGACGGCCATCAACACAAGCCTAAGCATTAGGACCCATCAAACAAGAGCTATTCTGTCACACTGCTTCTGTTGTGATTTCCTATGCTGCTGTAGTAGAGGCTCATAAGCAAGGGTCACTGAGGTTTTCCATGCTGGGTCACCACCCTTCACTTGGCCCTCTGTATACTTGCAGAAGAGGAACAATAAAACAAGAGCTTTTCAAGAGGCAGGTCAGACAACTGTGGCACATATCCTTTTTTTATTTAAATATTATTATCAAAGCATTGACTTAATTAATCAAGTTGCTAGGGGTCAGGGTTAATTAATATTGCACAGAGCAAAGACTGCTGACTCCAGGGTCTGCTCTTGATTTGATTTGATTTTTTTTTTGCCCCCACAGGGAGATATATGATTAACTCCTTATCATAAAAGTTGTTTTCTCAGGCTTGGATATTTTAAGAGCTTAGGAATGCTCTCACAAGGACTAATAATATTATATTCTGCAGGCCCAACATTGGAAGGAGCACAGAAGCAACATGGGATATCTTTGGATACAAATGCTGGCGACAAACCCAGATGCAGGAAATGAAATGGAGTTGCACATGGTTTCCAGCTTCATATCATTAATGTTTAAAATGCAGATGTAAGTGTCTGTCAAAGTAAAGGGAGATGAGAATATTCCCCAGATCACCACTTGGGGAAGATTAAAGAGATCCTCAATTTGAATGTTAATGGGCTTAAATACAGGAAGCATGGTTTTGCTGAACCTCTGGCATTTGTACATACGATACATCATGTTTGGTAGCTGCTACTTGGATATCAACAGTGAATATAGGAATAGGAAAGAAATTGAGAAATAATCCAAATATAACCATTGTACCAGAAATAGAGTCTATAAAAAGGTCAATTACATAAAATAAAGAACAAGAAATGAACTAGAGGACAATCAAAAACAAAGAATGAATTGGTAGATAAAGTGATATTTATAAGACTTTTTATATATACTTTTATTAATTATGATTCCAAGTTATTATATATATGAATACACTGACATGTTTAAATGTTTAAAGCAAACATTTAGGGAAGCAACACATTATGCTAGTCCATAAAGCAAACTTCATAGCCAACTAAATATATACAGATTCAAGAAACTGAATTTGTTAGCTTCTCAATAAGATGAGTAAAATGTTTCAGAAATTACAGCACAAGATGTTTTCAAACTGATCTACTCTATCCCAAATTAACTGAATAGAAGAAGAAGCATGTTTAGTCACTCTGAAATCCAGCATTTTTGACAGACATTTCTTCCAAAAAATAGCCATTTTTGCTTTGAAATCCCCATCATGCATGTTCTGAACTTCCCCAGCACATAACTTTCTCAGGTGGGTGGCTCCTAAACCTCTTTAGATTCCTCTTCCTGTAACAATTCGTTGTTAATCTTCTTAAGAAGCAAGCAAAATAAATCTTAAACAAACAATTTTCCCTTTGCTTTTCTACCCTGATGCCTTTGGCTGGGTTTAACATTCCATTAGTGACCTTATCAGTTAATCTTAAAAAGTTCATTTTTCCCAAAGGTAATGTGAAATCAGAAACTCCTCTCTGGATAAATTAGCTTGAATAATTAAAAAAGAGAGAGAGAGATGAAGATGGGAAGGCAATATCATCTAAATGAGAAAATTGTCACACTCATAAAGAAGTTTTTAATTTAACATATTTGAAAGACTAAGGCTGGAATTTACATTTAATTTATCAGTACAAATAAACAAAATCCATGTGCTAACGGACAAAATTAAAATCAAGCTTACTTTGGTATTCATTAAAGTATTTGTCATTCAGGGTTCAGGATTCTACATCTTTAGGTTGCAAAATTGTTGATATAATTATTGTCCTAATATATTCAGTATAACACTACAATCTGACACTTCCCAAACATGCTGGATGCTGTAATTCCTTGCACACTTGCCCAAAGACTGTTTGAGGAGATGGAATCTGTAGTCCAGCACATTGCTCAAAGATGCTAATGTTAGGTGTATGCACGCAAGGAACTAACTAGTTGCCCAGTGTATAAAACACACAGGGAAACCCAAAGCAAAGGTGGGGAAATCAATAGATTAGATAATAAAGATGAACAGTGAACTTAAAAGTGAGCCCTTGAAACAGATTCTCCTTCTGGCTTCTTTTAGAAGTTTTGAAAACGTCTCTGCTGCTATTTAGTAGTTGTATAAATTTTTTATAGCCCAGTTATATGTCCTTTTTTAATAGCCCCTGAAAGTCACATTCTCTATAAATTTTAACTCATCAGATTTTTCAGAATTGAAAAATTAAGATCTCTCTATGCAGTGATGAGATTTAAGTACAGTGAAGTTGGGTTGCTAATAAATTTAAATAAGTAAATCTTTCTTGTCACCATGGACATTTGTGGACAAGAGAACT
The DNA here is from genome assembly GCA_009733165.1 of Naja naja. Lineage (NCBI taxonomy): Eukaryota > Metazoa > Chordata > Lepidosauria > Squamata > Elapidae > Naja > Naja naja. Next base: position 147,397,844 of record CM019148.1, read on the forward strand.
ATGGAGTGTGACAGAACATTCTTCATGATGTTGATGTGCAACCGTTGCTCCTTCTGTACTTGTGTTATCAGATGCACAAGTGTGTGTAAAGGAGCAGAGCTTGGACAATAATATCATGAAGCACATTTCATCCTTTGGACAATCTTGGTGTACTTGTCTCTGAAAAGCCTGTAGGAAGTTAGCACCCATGGGATTCAATATTTTTTTACTACCAGTTCTGTGGGCGTGGCTTGGGGGCATGGCAGGGGAAGAATACTGTAAAATCTCAAGTCAGAGGTGGTATTTGCTGGTTCTCCAAACTACTCAAAATTTCCCCTACTGGTTCTCCAGAACTGGTCAGAAGCTGCTGAATACCACCTGTGCATCCAACCCCCTCCTAGAAGAATGAAATATTCTAGGAAATATTAAAAAGGCAGAATATTATATTTCCCTGGATGAAAAATGGAGAAACATATTTTTTTAGGCAGGAAGCAGACTCACTTTTATTAGCCCCCACCCTCCTCAATATCCCACAGCAGATGCCAGCACTTAAGAGATAAAGAGATGGCTAGGTCTATTCATAAGCAAATGCCCCCACACAAAATCCTTCAGGGCAAAGCCATAAATATCATAAATTATCTGTGAGCCACCCCGAGTCCTTTTGGAGAGGGGGCGGCATACAAGTCGAATAAATAAATAAATAAATAAATAAATAAATAAATAAATAAATAAATCCATAATAGGAATTGCCCAAAGCCCCTTCATTACATCACCCAGCAAGATTCAACCAAGCTACCCCTACATGGCCCCATGGGAGTCTGACAACCAATCAGGATACATTTCTTGCCACAGGAACAGGAAGCAAGTTCAAAGCCCAACAGAGGTTATAAATCTCCCTCCCTCTCTCACCCAAGTGCTCCCTCTCTCACCCATGTGGTCCTGTCCACCATTAAACCATCTTTCCAAGCAGTCACCATGTTTCCAGTGTCTTTCTTCCCACTTGGAACTGAATCCAGATGGACATTTCTTCCAACAAGCCTTCCAATAATGCAGTTGCTGTTACTCTAGAAGAAATGGGCTGAAGCGTCATGTGGCTCTAAACTATCAGAGTTTGTGGATGGTTTAATATTGAAAAGATTATTCTATTTATGATCTTTTATGTAATTTCTTCTTGGAGTTGGGATCTGCATGCCATTGATTTGTTGGGATGTAGATGGCAGAAGTGGACTCCGTCAGGTTCCATTGGGACACCCAGCTGCATTCATTACCAATGGTCATATGACTAGCACATGATATCAGGAACATTCTGCATTGGTTTTGTGACCTTGCATTGTTTGGCAATAAACTTTTAAGTGGTGGTTTGGGCCTCTATCTATCATGGCTTGGCACTATGGTGCCTTCAGGAGAGCCTTCTCCAACCAGGATCAATTCACCTGATACAAACATCCCATGAGAAATTGCTGGTAATCTCTTATTTCCACAGTGGAAAGATGAGTGGAGTTAGAGAAAATTATTCTCTGTCATGGCCCTTTGGTTTGCATTTTACCCTTTGGGGTGAGACTTGTCCCCAATAGTCATTGCCTTCAAGAAGGTGATAAAGATGGGGGGGGTTAATTTAATTTAATCAGGATGGTGCCATTATATGATTGCTTGAGGGGGGATTATAGTATTGTTTTAGTATTCATGTGTGTTGTTTGGTGGAATCATTTAATTGCTTTTTTTGGTCTTTCATTTTAAGACTTTTTTAAGACTGACGTTTTATTCCTTTATTTTAAAAATATTTAAAGAGTAACAACAAAAGAAAGAAAGAGGAAGAAAAGAAATATCAAAATGCCCAAAGAATTTAGAAGAAGAAACGAAAGAAAAAGAAATGCTTCTCTACTATAATTCTTACAAAACATATTCAATTGGAGAAAAAATAAAGAATTTAGCATTTAAGCACTGACACTGTATTAGTATCATATTCAGATCAGAGGTTAACAAAATAACCAAAACGATAATAATTAACAAGAATTTATATACAGTCAGAAACAATCCATCTTTAACTTTATGACCAGACCAGAAAATACCCTTTGCTTCATTGTACTTAACATCTTTAATCTTTTATTGATTTTATTGGATTTTGTTTGATCATTGTGAGACCTACAGAATCATTATGAGCCAGGAGGCATAGAACTTTTTAAAAAATCATTATTATTTCAAAAGGTGCTCAAAGTTTGGAAATGGCAGAAGGCTACATGCCAAATTATAGTCCACTAATGATTCCTGACTAATGATGACAGAAGGATACAGAAAATCCCCCCCCAAAAAACCTTCAGAAAGTAGCATTTTTTGCATCCACTGTACCATTTATTTGCATTCTAAGAACATAATCCTAAAAGTAAGAGAGCTACATCATGAAGCTAGCATTAAATATAAATTCATTTGGTTCCAAAATATTATATGCTAAGTACCACAATCCTGAGCATATCACTGCATTTTTTTCAATCCCTTAATTCCTTTAACTGTGATAAGCTTTAAGAACATTAACTTCACACAGCGCCAGAACCAAAAATAGAAGGACTATGCTTATTGGTATGTGTTGTGAATCCACAGCTACTTGGAATATTGCTAACTGGTCTTCCTTTGAAACCACTTTCTCCTTTTCCTTCCCCATCCCCGCCCCTTCTGTGTGTTTTCCTTTACTGCTGTGAATGCCTCTTGATTGAAATTCATAACCTAGAAGAGTGTGAGAGAATAGATCTTGTGGGAGTCTCACACTTTGGGCAAACTCCCCGGGAAACAGGAAGAAGCAGCCTCAAGCCACTGCCTTCGCAGCTGTCACTGTCTGCTCTGATTGTCACAGCAGCTTAGGCCAGATTTGAGGGAGTCGCTTTTGAGGAGCTTATTAAAACCAAATCAACTGCCATTAGCATACTCCACTAAGTCAGCCTAAATCATGCCAGTCCTCCCTGGCAGCCAAGGAGGGCTTGCCTTTGTGTGATTAATGCATCATGTTAACAATGAAGAGCAGGGCACAGGATAAATCCAGGGCATCCTCTACCAGGCCTTTCTGTCTGTTGCTTGGAGCTAATGAAGAATAAACACAAAGCTAAGATAAAACGGGTTGATAATCCACCAAGCTCCTAATGTGCTCCCTTTGTGTAAGTCCCTGAAATCTGTCTTTGGACAAGCAGCTGAAGAGAGATTTATTTGTTTGCACAACTTGATTAATAATTTTGCACTTTTGACTGTGTCCAGTGTTTTCTTTACATTCACCCAGGTATTTGAACCAGATAAGTGGCAAATGACAGTTTAAAAGGCCCTAAGTAGACAAGTACACAAACACACCCTTGCTGTATCTGATGCAGATTTTTTTAGGTGAATGGCAGGTGTCACCCTGATCAAGGTAGAAGGGGATGAAATGATTTACTGAACTGTGTGTATGCTAGCAGTTTAAATAAATCAGTTTGTCAGGGACAGTGTAAAGAAATGGTTTTAAGTGTTAAATAGACCAGTGGGTTCAGAAAGCCTTTGTTTATTTCCATCAACTCTCACCTTGAGGTCAAGTGGGCAGAGTCCACCACCAGTTTAAAAGAAAAAAGAGGACTCCCCCTTGTGGTTCTGGATTTTCATCTCATACTTATCAAGAACTTCTGGATCAGTATTCTGTGAGGATTTCCAGAGAAGGCAAAGTGATCTTAACTGCAAATAGTAGGCTATCTGTGGAATCGTATTTCCGAAGGGCCTATATTTATATTGGCCAATCAAGAGACAAAGGTGGAATCCAAGTCTGAAGAAACTTGAGAAATTTCCAAAGGAAAATAAAATGTGTGCAAATTCAACTTTTTCTCACAATACTTTCAGGACAATACTGAAAGAACCTCAGATCTTCTCCCATTGTACTACTAGTGGGATACTTTGCACATCTGACAGTATGTTAGATATATTGCTGACTTCATGTTTCAATGTTATTATTTTCCAATGTCTTTTCTACTCCAGAGATGTCCAGCCTTAGCAATTTGAAGACCTGTGGATTTAAATTCCCAGAATTCCTCAGCCAGCCATGGGCTGGGGAATTCTGGGAGTTGAAGTCCACAGGTCTTAAAGTTTCCAGTGTTGGATACCCCTGCTCTGGCCACACCACGCCCTATGTAGGAAGAGATAATAAGGAGGAAGATTGCCAGGAATGGGGGTATCTTATCTAAAGTACATTTCATTTGGAATCCCAAAGATCCATTAACACTTTTGATTCAAAGCAGTAAAATTAATCAAATAAATTTAAACTCTTAAATTAATTATATATTTTGAGATTCCTGAAACAATTTTCTTTGGTGTCCAAAGGCAAAATACAGTGAGGAAAAATATTTGTTGATTCAGAATACAGTAGGGAGGAAGTGAGGAGGAAGAACTCAAATAAACATTGAGCTGCTGGATTTTGTGTATTTTTGAAAATGCCTGGATCCAACAAATGGTGTCTTACAGCTTCAGAAAGAAAATTAAGGATTTTTTTACCAGATAAAACAACAGGACAGAAAAAGCAAACGTGTTCATTGCAAGCAGTGGTTATTTCAGCATGAGATGGAGTGCACTCATAATATCTGGAAGCAATTCTTCTGATAAAGGAAATTCATGCTGTTTGCTAATTCTTCTTTGTGATTAATTACTTGAAGCTCCATGGTGAACAAATGCTTGTCCTCCTAAGGAAGTTGTTTAGACAGCCAATCATTCATTTGTCCTGATCAGTAAAAGGATACATCCATTTCTAGAAAATTAATCATTTCCTGAAGACAGAGTTTGGGTATGGAACATAAATATACCTAATCCTTTGCAAACATGCAACTCCCATTTGCACTACAACATTGGAAGTGACCATATAAAAATCTATATACATTAGGAATCTGGGAGAGGAGTCTGTGTAAAACTTAAGTCACCCTCATTTGACAAGCTGGCTATTGGCAATTCTGTTCAGTTTATTTCAATAATATCATAACTAGAACATACTGCAAAGCAGGCCAAACGAAAATCTTTATCTTGCAAGGAGGCAACCTAAAAAAGGTAGATCAACATCTTCTGTGACTACAAACCAAATCACAACACATCAGAGTGAAAATCGGGGTCCATATCAATGCTACCTACAGTATATTCAGATAGCTTTCCCACTCTGTTTAATTATTCAGAGAATCATTTCTTAAAGAAATAGCTAAGAAAATTCACACATGTACTTCTATGGGCTTTGTATGTATTTTCCCTGCAATTTCTATAGCAATAGCACTTAGTTTAGTTTAGTTTAGTTTATTTGGACTTATAGGCTGTCCTCTCTCCCGAAGGACTCAGGGCGGCGTACATAAAAACAATCAATACAAAAATTAAAACAATTTAAAAAATATTAAATTACAGCCAAATAAACATTCCAAGTTAAAACCCTGATCCCCTGTCAGTCCAGGCCGGATTGTGAAAATAACCATGTTTTAAGGTCATGGCAGAAGGAGCAGAGATCAGGGGCCAGGCGCAATTCCAGGGGTAACTGGTTCCAGAGGGTGGGCGCTCCCACAGAGAAGGCCCTCCCCCTAGGGGCCGCCAGCCTACAATGTTTAGCTGACGGTACCCCCAGGAGGCCCCATCTGTGGGAGCGCACTGGGTGATTGGTGTTCGTCGATGGCAGGAGACTTATATACCGCTTCACAGTGCTTTTACGGCCCTCTCTAAGCAATTTACAGAGTCAGCCTATTACTTCCAACAATCTGGGCAGGGGTGGGATTCAAATTTTGTAACAACCGGTTCTGTGGGCATGGCTAAGTGGGCATGGTCATGTGACTGGGTAGGCATGGCTTCTTCTTTGGCAGCACTCCCCCCCCCATTTTTGGGCCTTCTGGGACACAGGGAATCCTCCTAGGGGGGTGTTTTTGCTCCCAGGAAGCTTCCCTGGGGCCCAGGAAGGAAAAAAATGGAGGCCCCCCTCCATTTTTTGCCTTCCTGGGAAGCCTCCTGGGTGAAGCAGTAAGTAAGTGAGGGGAATCTCAGCACAGCTGATCATAGGAATAGCTGATCGTTGGGAGATGGAAAAAAATAAATACCTTAAGGAGTGACTGGGTGGGGAAGAATGCAGTCAGCGATGTCGGGCATGCACACAATATTGCGCATGTGTGATAAAGACTGACTGGGTGGGGAGGGGAGGGGTGGGCAGAGTGGAACAGGGTGGGGCCAGCCAGGGGCATGATTTGCCAGTTCTCCAAACTGTGCAGAATCGTAACAACCAGATCTATAGAACCAGTCCGAACCGATAGAATTCCCTCCCTGAATCTGGGTTCTCATTTTACCCACCTTGGAAGGATGGAAGGCTGAGTCAACCTTGAGCCAGTTCAAGTTGAGGGAATCGAACTCCTGGCAATGTGAGCAGTCAATGGCAATGTAACCTGCAATATTGCATTCTAACTACTACACCACTATGGCTCTATACATCTTCGTGCAATATCTATAATCATCCAAATTTACACTTTTCTTCAATGTACATGAAAAGAAAAGTAGTCCAGCATAATTTTTAAGGCAATATTTCCAAATCTATACTAACTGTTATGGACTTTTAGGAACCCACTGGTGTTTTGCATACCAAAGGTTATCCTGGCAGATTCTAATTAAAAGAGTTGGGCGATGGATGCCTCTTACTTCTGTAACACCAAAGCAATATCTGTTATGGCTTGAATAGAATATTCCATTTCTTCAAAGGAAATTAAATAGTTGAGGTTGCCTTCAGTAAACACCATCCAGCCCTGAGTCCAATTGCAGAAAACTGAATGTCAACTAACATCGTAGCTAGGATGGCTTCTACATATATTTGCATAGGCTTGCAGATCAACACATAATGAAGGAGCTATTGATTGTGCATGGATCACCAATATCTGCAGGTCAGGATTTCTAAACATAATAAGAGAGTGTATATATGTTCAAAACCAAGCCCATATTTGAACAATTCAGCTTCTGCTTCAAATGGTTAGGAAATCACATTATTGTGTGATTAAGATTTTTTTCTCAGAAAAGCATTCCCACCTACATAGCAACCAATTGCTCCACAGGCTACATTTCCTTCCATTATGTGCTACTTATTCATGTTGTATGATTAATGTTTTCTAATTTGTCCAATAGAAATGATCCTAAGGAATTGTTCATCTACCTTCTGTAGTGCAGTGCGTTTATTTAGAAAGAGTCCGGATTATAGTGCTGTAAGTTATTTCTTTCTGCTAGGACCAAAATAAAGGCACAGAATACATAGTAAATCAAGAATGCTCCAGGCCAAATGGGAACAGAAGATAGCTTGGTCTCCCAGTGCCTTTATCTGCAGCTGCTGAAGCAAACATTCCCACCTCCCCTGTAGCTCACTCAATAGAAAGATTGTATTTCAGGCCATTGTTTTGTGTAGACACTTATTAACCCTGTTGAATTTAGAGCCTAGGGTTACACTCAATACCTATTGATTAGCAGTCAGAGGTGTAGTAATCCTCCAGCCATCATCAATCCCGGCTGTTGACTAGCCTTCGGTACACAGCAGTGCCCTTTTTCAGCAGCCATAGATATGCAAGCAAGGATGTGCAGGAGGAAGGAAGGAAGGTGAGCCTGAAGTCAAGGATTTATACATGACAGAACATTCCTGCTGAGATGATGGCATCTTTTATCATAGCCCAACACAATCCAGAGCATACTGTTTTCCTGGAAACAAAAATATTGTGCATAGCAACCTTGCATCAAAACAAAGATATTTCTTCAGATAGAGTTGGAGGAACCTACAACAAAGCAATCGTATGTGGAAAAGGGCTATATGCTTTGTTCATTATTAAACAGAAACAGCTTGCATCCAAAATAGTCAAGCAAATGTGAGTTGTATATGTATTCCATTGCTCCCACTCTAATGTTGATCATATTTGCTGCCAAATCTCACTGCATCATTTTTATGGGGAGGAAATCTCCTAAGGAATTCTTTCTGTATAGATAATTGACAATCATAATATCACACTGTTCCATTAAGAAAAATTACACTTAAGCTATGAGATAGAGAAGATGTAGCATGACCTGGCTCAATATTCAGATTCCTTTTTAAAAAAAATCTTTTTCTCCTGTCTTCAAATTATTAATTTTGTACATACTATGGCTTCTTTTATTCAATGCTCTGCTATGATGTGGAATGTATCCCTTTTGTAATTTCCATTCCAAAAGGAATACATTTCCAGTGAATAATAGCTTGTCCATTCTTGTGACTTTATTTGATGGTTGTGCATATGAATTATTCCATTTATATCACACTATTGCTGGCCTACAACATTTTACAAAATTATAGTAAGGAAAATCTTAGTCATACATGTGCTTCCTTTTATTTTTGTTTTAGTTGAAACAGTTTTGTTCAGAAATACCCAATAAAGTCTGCAATTATATCAGGAAAACAAGTTATATCACCACGTGATGGCCTAGAGAAATTAACATGTTATAATTCTTAATACAGATGATCATAATAAATTAAAATAAATATGTATATTCAAAAATGCCATGGATTTTTTAACTTTGCTTTTTGCTTTTATTGCTGATGTTGTGTAGCCATGAAAGCAGATATCTCACTAATATGAGATCTTTTCCCACAAATGAAATACTTTTGGAGGCCATGATGACAAAAACAACTTTGCACAGCAAAACACAAGAGTATCTATGGTTCTCTTAGGTTGTAATAGTAACTTGGAAGACACTAGAATAAAGAAGGAAGAATGAAAGTATAAATTTTAATTGATTACAAAACAACTAAATAGCAGGAGAAAATAGAAATCATACCTTAATACCTTGGTGGAAGATTTATAAAATAAGATACTATGGAATTTCTTTAGAAATAAATTATTTATTAATTATATATATTCTATGTAATTTTATACTTAAACCTTTATTCAGCAATTTATTGGTAACTACAAGAATGTGCAACTTTCACCTATTACCTTATCAATTAACCTACCTTCAAGAGTTGTTATTTATTATATAAACATATTCTAAAAATAAAAGAGACTGTATTGTTGATATTCAAAATTCTTCGGAGAAAGGAGAGATGTAGATGTAGATATATATCTGAATTGATCTCAGCAATCAGCAGGGTTTTTTTTTACCTGTGCAAGAATAATTCTTGTTAAATGTTGCACCTGCTTGAAGTATCAGCATATTAAGAAACTGGCAGCGAGTTTTTTTAATATAACCTTACAAGATTTTTCCAGAATTGCTCTTAAAATTAATTTTTTATGATGATGTTATTGATCAGTATCAGTGAATTTTCCTCTAAAGTTCTTCAGCTATAGATAAGCTGGCAAGAAATGAAACTGCCTGTAAAAACAAATCCCTTCCTGGATTTCAACCCCTTGTTCCACTGTGGCCAGATGGGGATGGCCTGGGGTTCAGTTCGGCCCACATTTGGCATGGCTTCTAATTGGTGAATTCCCGTTTCTTTATCCTTCTCATCCATGCAGAGAAAGCAAGAACCAAACACTTTGCTTTCCTTGGATGCATCTTTAAAAGACTGTTAAAAAAACATATAGTTTTATAAGTAGTCCTCATTTAGTGACTGCCACATTTAGTGACTGATTAGGACAAAAAAGTAATTTTGCAATCTATGCCCACATTTATGACCTTCACAGGTCTGCAAAGGAAAGAAAATCTGAAGTCAAATCGTAAAATTGTGATGTTTCACATAGTGATTGCATCACTTAACGACTGAGTTACCACTCCCAGTTGTGGTTGCTGAAAGAGGACTACTTGTATAGTTGTTTCTATTACTTCAGTAGAAGAGAAACTGGCAAAACCTGTGTCAATTTCATCCTATTAAAAAGGGTGGAAATGGACAGGTTCCTCCTTTCTATGGTCCATGACTCATCAGTAAATTTGGACAACAAAATAATCAGAAATATTTAGGTTCCGTTTACAAAAGAAAAAAAGAGGGGGGACATGGAAGGCTGTGACTCCAAACTCAAGAGAATGGGGCATTCCTGCACAGTTCATGGTAACTGGTTGTATCGGAAGCATTTGCCCACAAAGAAAAACCATGGGGTGGGACAAGGAGGTGAGTAAAAGAGAATTGGACGGTGGCCTTCTGGAGCAAATTGGTCATGTAAATCAGCCTGAAGTAAGAATGTGTGAGAAATAATTTTATCATATAATGTCTAGGGAAAGAGCAATTTTTTGTTTTTTGTTTTTATTTAATGATACCCTGCCTGTATTATTTTTACAAATAATTCAAACATATTCAACCCTCCTCCTATTTTCTCCACAACAGCAACCCTGTGAGGTGAGTTGGACTGAGAGAGAGTAACTGGCCTAAGGTCACCCAGCTGGCTTCCATGTCTAAGGTGGAACTAGAACTCACTGTCTCCCAGTTTCTAGCCTGACGCCTTAACTACGAAACCAAACTGACGATGCCATAGAATGTACCTCTAGCCTATTTTGCCCTGTGATGGTGAAACTTTAGGCCAGCCCATGTCTATTGTTAGTAGTAGCTCTACCACTATTAGTAGTAGTAGCTCTACCCTTGAGATTCATCCTAAGAATCTCCAGGAATTCTGCTTGTCTCATCCAGCTATTCAAGAAAGGCATAAAATTGCAGGTTAATAACTTTATCTGTGCAGACAGTTATTAGGTAATGATTTTCCTCTTATTTTTCCAGGGTATATTTTAAGGACCCAAAAAACATGGAGGACCAATGTTGAAAGCTAAGCTGGTAGAAACAATCCACTTTCTGCTCCTGCCTGCAGGCACAGATGCGTGACTGTTTCTGATGCCCCAGTGATCAAGCCCCATCCCCTCTAAGGAAAGTAGAAAAGCTTAATCATAATGCCTGCATCACCATGGCAACCACTAGAGCCTCACCTTCCTCTGGCCTTTTATTTTCTTAGCCTGCCTCGACTTCATTCATCCCCCTTCCCTTTTTATCAGGGTTTTTCTTTCCAACGCTGCTTTGGTTATCTTTATGCACCATACAGTGTATAGCGTACCAGTAAGCCTTAAAAAAACATTAATAAATACCTTGGGGGAAATCTAATTTGGTTGTTGTGGATAAATCTACATTTTGCAAGAACATGGAGTGAATGGCAGAGATATGATAATAAAAGCCGTGCATTCACGTTTATTATAAAGTGCGTTTCAGTTTGTGGGGGTGGGAAACCTACTCCTAGAGGCTCATCCAAGCTTGGTGGGTTTGTGGCCTTGATGATGTATTAATAAATTACTCAATGCCTGAGCTTTTTCTTCTGATAAATGAAGGGATTGAGTCAAATTCAGATCTCATTTTGGTACCTCTTCTACTAAAAAGACAATAAAATTACTTATTTATAAGGGTGGATGGACATTTGATACTGTATATCAACTTGGCTTTCCTGTTAGTTGGTCAACTATCTCAGCTGCTCAATATATTTATTTCTGGATGTTTTTCTTCTTTCTCTGTTTTATAGTTTAAAATTGCAAGCTGCCGAGAGTCACTTGGCTGGGATGGGCAGCTTTAGCAATTGAATGAATAAATACATCAACTTACTTCGAATCAATAAAATAGGTTTATATTTAAATTGTATGCTTAGAGAGTCTGACCAACAATAAGGAATTGGGGAGCGGGACAGAGATATTCATATTTTGAAATGGTTACCTGTAATAGATATGAGACAAATTAGCTTTTAAAACTTCTGGCATGCTCCAAATGTATAATATCAATTACCTGTCAGCTATTGGTTACTGATGACTTTGTGACCCTGTGTTATTCCTGCTGGGAATTCAAAGCAGAAGTTTATAATGGGCGGCTCACTATTTCTTCTGAGTTAATAATGTATTAGCTGCTGAAGTCATTTTATCAGCCAGAGACTCCTGGAAGAGGAAGATAATCTCTCTGAAATGGTCAGCGATTGGAACTGCTGTAATAGTTAGGATTAAATCTAAGCCAGTTCTCTGCTATTTTTTTTTAAATCTCACAATGTTATCCATGAGCTTCAGAGTCTCTGCTACAGTGATAAATATTTGGCACTGACAGTCTAGGAAAAGGTCACCTCTAAACATTTAGAAAGCAAAAATTGTCCTCAGTGTAATTTTAGAATCTGGCCAAATTTTACTGCTAAAGAGCAACATTTGGATGCAATTGCCAGCCTGCAAATCTGGTACCAATTGCTGGAGATGCGGATATCAAAGGCACTCAAATGTACAAAAATGAAGACAAAAGATTGTGAAAGGAACCACAACCAGGAGAGGAGGGGCACACACTCTCCTCATGTGCTGAACACATCTTTAGAAGAGTGTGTATTAACCTCATTATAACTACATAAAGCAGAGGTCTTTCTGCATTTGTATGAAGGGTATCCTACATCCATTTAAGAACATGGAGGCACTCTTGCACAATGGCCAATGGCCTGAATGGCTTACAAAATGGATGCCCACACCACAACACTTTACAATGCATCAATTAACTTGAAAAATACTGTTATCTCATCAAGACCCAGTTCCTCTTTTATCCTTTTTAAAGGAGGGACCATACTTTCAAGGAAAACATAAAGCTACTTCTTTGTTTGTTTGTTATCAAAGAAAGTTTTGGGAGTCCAGAGGTATTCTTAGAAAGGAAGAAACTGGAAGAGAACCACTTACTTTTCAGCAACATTTGGATTTTGGGGGTGTTTTTTGAGAGGGGGGAAGGGGGGAGAGGGAGAGGGAGGGAGGGAAGGGGAAGAGAGAGAGAGAAAGAGACAATCAGTCAATCAATCAATCAGTCCTGGGAAATTTTAAGCTTAAGGGGCACACTGACTCCTCAGCTACCATGTTGATCATTTCAGACAGTCAGTGATAAATGAAGAATGGAATCCTGGCCTTATGAATAAGTGCACCCAAGATACACAATGGCTTTGTTAGGGTCATGTTTTTGTGAGGGCCTCCAACACCACCCCATAAGCTGCAAGGCCAGATTCTGGGGAGCAGTAGCAGCACCAAAAGGGGGAGTTTTCAGCATTTACCATAACCGCTGCTTTTTCCGCTTCATTAAACATACAAATTTTTGTTAGGTAGATATGATGCTCAGCTAAACATTTCAAGAAGAACAAGTAAAATAAATTCTTTCAAATTCTTCCGGTAGTCTATGAATGGGGAAAAGAAGGGGACAATGAGGACACTGGCAGACAAAAGGAAAGAGGGCAGAAGATAAAACAGGAGAAGGGTAAGTAGCAGCAGAGAAAGGGGACAAGCTGCTGAAGGTCTGTGAGATCATGGTTTTCATGCTTTCCTAAATCTGGCACTTTGACTGCACATATACACAGATAAATAAGAAAACAAATAATAATTTGCAACATTCCCTTGGAGACCCTTTTCATGGAACATCCACACAATATATGGAGAATTAGTATAAATCTATGCAAAATGATTTTTTCCAAATATTTGCCTGATGTAATTTCTTTTTAAAATGTAAAGTTTTTTCTTCTTCTAAGCAAATCTTAAAACTGTTTTGTTTGGTGGGGGCTAACTGAAAAAAGACGGATACAGATTCTTTTCAATAGAGTCTATTTTGATGAATTGTATATATATTTTACTCATAGAATATATTGTGGGTTTCTTTTATGTTATGTATGCAGGTTTGAATGTCATTGGTTAAGTTTGAACTGTTCTTGTAAAATGTCAGAAATGATTGGTTTAAAAAGTGCGGGAAAACCCTGCACTCTGATTGGCTGGCAACTGCGGCTGCTGGCGATAAGTAGCAGCCGCAGCCCAGCCAAAGTGGGTCTGTTATGAGCTGTAGTCACTAATAAGCTCTTCACTGAAGCACTCCGCGTCTGACTCTTCATGCAAATCTAACACTGGCGATGAAGGTGGGATCCTTCCCGAAGAGAAGGCAACATGGAGAACAAGCTGAGAGAGATGGCTGCGCTGAACACCCCCCCAGCCCCGTTCAATCCGATGGCAGAAGACTGGGACTCATATGCAGATCGTTTCCAAATGTATTTGGAGGGAAACGATCTCGCCGACATTTCCGAGAAGCGGAAAGGCGGTTCTTTCTCACCCACTGCGTCCGGCTGTTTTCAAGATGGGAAGGCATTGGCGGGAGCTGCAGACGTGAAGGTAATGGACTGGCCCTGTTATGTATGCAGGTTTGAATGTCATTGGTTAAGTTTGAACTGTTCTTGTAAAATGTCAGAAATGATTGGTTTAAAAAGTACGGGAAACCCTGTACTCTGATTGCTGGCAACTGTGGCTGCTGGCTATAGTAGCAGCACGCCGCAGCCCAGCCAAATCGGGTCTGTTATGAGCTGTAGTCACTAATAAACTCGGGAGGGAAGCCCCTATTGCATTTTACTCTCACACCTTGACCAAAGCAGAGAGGAATTACAGCCAATTGGACAAGGAAGCATTGGCAATTGTTGCAGCTATCAAGAAATTTCATGAGTATTTATATGGGAGAACATTTACCATTGTCACAGATCACAAACCTTTGTTAGGCATTGTGGCAGGAGACAAACCTACACCCACTATCCTGTCACCAAGAATGCTGAGGTGGACTGAATTTCTTGCTGCTTATTCATACAAACTTATCCACAAGCCTGGCAAGGACATTGGACATGCTGATGCCTTGAGTCATTGCCCACTTCCTTGTCACAAGGAGGACTTTGAACCTGAGGCACACACCTTTTTCCTAGAAACTGTTGCCAAGCTTCCAGTACACGCTGCTGAAATTGCCAGAGAGACTGCCAAAGACACTTTATTGGCTCCTATTATAGGCTGGATTAAGAAAGATTGGCCTTTTCAAGATCTACCTCACCTTGCCCAACCTTTTAAGTCCAGGCAAACTGAATTATCTGTATTAAGAGGATGTATTTTGTGGGGTAACAGGGTGGTTATTCCTGCAAAACTGCAAAGAGAGGTTTTGGAAATGTTACATGAGGGTCATCCTGGTATTGTAAGGATGAAGGGATTGGCCAGGAGTTATGTATGGTGGCCAGGTATTGACAAAATGGTTGAAAACTGGGTTGCATCTTGTCCCAACTGTCAGGTAGTCAGGCCTGCCCCACCTCTGCCCCCAACAGGAATGGGAATGTCCTAGGGGCCCATGGTCTAGGATTCACATTGATTTCGCTGGCCTACCAGAGGGCACACCTTCCTTATTATAGTAGATGCATATTCCAAATGGCTAGAGGTAATCCCTATGGCATCCACCACAACTGATGCTGTCATCAAGCAGCTCAAAAAGCTTTTTGTAACCCACTGGTTACCTGATGTTCTTGTCTCTGACAATGGCCCTCAATTTACATCTAACCTTTTTGAATCCTATTTAGCACAACAGGGTATCAGACATGCCCTGACTGCCCCTGGGCACCCTTCAGCTAACGGCTGGGCTAAACGCATGGTAGGTTTTACCAAGGAAAAGCTTCAGCAATTGGGTCCTGAGGACATCACTGAGAAAGTTGAAAAACTTCTTAGTGTTCAGCACATCACTCCTAACCCATCAACTAACTTATCCCCAGCAGAGTTGTTGATGGGTAGGAACCTTAGGTCTCCCCTTGACCGCCTTTATCCCTCTTACACCCCCAACGCACCACTTGATTCCACTAGCAAAGTTCGCACATTCAGTGTGGGTGATTCTGTTTATGCTAAGAACCTTATGGGTGAACCTTCATGGATTCCTGCTGAAATAACTCAGATAACTGGCCCTCGTTCTTACAGGGTACAAACAGAGGATGATGTCCTCTGGAGCAGGCACATTGATCAGGTAAGATCCAGATTACCTCAGGAACATCGCAATTGTTCCTCTCTAGTTCCCATACCTAATGCCTTTTCTAGGGGAAGGGGAGGAGCATGAGGATAATCAGCAAGCAAGAATCAATCCCATGTGTAATGAGCCATTACGACAGGAACCATCCCAAACCTGTCACAATGCTAAAATCCATCCTTACAAGTGGAAGATTGCACATCACTACCTGACTTGGGTGCTGACATTGGGCTGGAGATGGGTTGGGAGGAGAGACCAGATTCTAACAATCAAACAGGGTCTTCTTTCACAGGAAGTCCAACTAGGGAAATGTCAACAGACACATTTCCTCTCTCACTGGGTGAGAATGTTAAAACTTCTGAACCACAAAGGTCTCAACGTCACGAAGAGCCCCACCTATTTAAAAGAATACATTAGATAGGTTGGGGTTTGAGTATGGAGTGAACCTAGTGGGAGGGGTTATGTATGTAGGTTTGAATGTCATTGGTTAAGTTTGAACTGTTCTTGTAAAATGTCAGAAATGATTGGTTTAAAAAGTGCGGGAAAACCCTGCACTCTGATTGGCTGGCAACTGTGGCTGCTGGCTATAAGTAGCAGCCGCAGCCCAGCCAAATCGGGTCTGTTATGAGCTGTAGTCACTAATAAACTCTTCACTGAAGCACTCCGTGTCTGACTCTTCATGCAAATCTAACATTTTACATCTCTGCCTGCTTGTCAGTAAGATTCATGCATTCGCTCTAAGGGGGATGAATAAGTGGCATTCAGTGGACATAACTGTGGACACTTAGTTGTTTCAAATGACAATTTGACCATATGGCAAACCTCCACAGTCCCTCAGTTCATCTCAGATCGGATGGTATTCATCTGGTCATACACCTGTTAATGCAGAAACATCTGCAGGAATATGAACAAGGCCATCCCATCTTGTTGATAAACTTGGTAGTAAAAGCAAGCAGCTTGATGGGCTGCAGTATACTAAAACAAAATATAGGAAAAATATTATGAAGCCCTGCATGTTCTCTTGGGTAATCTTTCAGGAGCTGCAGGTGGACAACAAATAAAGCAACCAGAAAGGAATGTTGGAAATGTGTTTTTGGTTTGTTCTGAGTGGGGAAAGCTTGGCACTGTCAGTTTGACTTTCATCCACAATAGGATAATCCTTCAAAACAGAACTAAGCAGCACCAAATTTGAGGAGGGAGGAGGAGGAAAATGGAGAAGCTCAGAATGCTATCACTTCCTCTTTTCCAGCCCTACTTCCTGGATTCCTCTTAGGACAGAGAGAACTATTTTTAAGAGGTTAAAAAGAATTCCAGACAGCTCTCTCTCTCTCTCTCTCTCTCTCTCTCTCCCTCCTCCCTCCCTCTCCTCTCTCTCTCTCTCCTCTCTCCCTCCTCCCTCCCTCCCTCTGACTGTTCCCTCCTCCTCGGTCTCTGTCATTTCCCTTTTTGTCTCCCACCACCACCATCCAAGTAGCAGGACTGATGTCACTGGATCTCTCAACTTTTGCAGATAGACTGGAGTTCCATTGGATAGGATTTTTATCTGCATTGGTTTCTCCCCACTGAGTCCAAGCATTCATTCAGGACTTTTACTTGCATCTCTGGGAGACACCCTTGAATGGCCTCAGCTAACAATGAATGGCATTTAAGTACATAAGTGTACTGATGGCACTTCATCCCAAATTAACAGAGGACTTCTCAGCTTCATATGGATGTTAAGTAATTATAATTAGCATGAGCAAATTCTGTGTGACTAAATGTCTCCAACACTCCTAACTTGATGTTTTAGGCCTTAACAAATATTTCTTGGTCACTGCAATATCTGTAGATAGCTACTATGGATGAATAATCATCACAGACTGATCTCTGCTGATTGAATTAAAGTAGCACTTGATCTTTCGGAGAGTGTTTGAAAGTGTCCACCTGCACATATACTTTCTGATGAACATGTTTTGAGGAATTAAAGGATGCATGTGCAAAAGTCTTTGGTTATTATGCGATAATAGTCATCCTATGGAACAATTCTTAAAGCACATTCTGTTAAGTTTGCATGAAGAATCAGACGCGAGGAGTTCCAGCAAAGAGTTTCTTAAGTGACTACAGCTCGAATGGACCCATCCTGGCTTGGCTACGGCTGCCTCTTATAGCCTGCAGCCGTGGTTCAGCCAATGGAGTGCAGGGTTTCTTCCCGCACTATTTAAACCAATACCATTTGACATTTTACAAGAACAGTTCAAATAAACCAATAACATTCAAACCTACATACATAACACCCCTCCCCCCTAGGTTCAGTCCATACCAAACCCCAACCTATCTAATGTATTCCTTTAAATAGGTGGGGCTCTTACGTGTACGTTGAGACCTTCGTGGTTCAGAAGTTTTAACGTTCTCACCCAGTGAGAGGGGAAATGTGTCTGCTGACATTTCCCTGTTGGGACTTCCTGTGAAAGGAGACCCTGTTAGACTGTTAGAATCTGGTCTCTCCTCCCAACCCATCTCCATTCCAATGTCAGCACCCAAGTCAGGTAGTGATGTGCAATCTTCCACTTCTAAGGATGGATCTTGCATTGTGACAGGGTTCGGGATGGTTCCTGTCGCAATGGCTCGTTACACATGGGGTTGATTCTTGCTTGCTGATTTTCCTCCTGTTCCCCCCTTCCCCCCTAGAAGAGACATCAGGTGAGGGACCCAGAGAGAGACAGGGGCGATGTTCCTGAGGGAACCTGGATCTAAGTTGGTCAATGTGCCTGCTCCAGAGGAGGCCATCCTCTGTTTGTACCCTGTAAGAACGAGGGCCAGTGATGTGAGTTATTTCAGCAGGAATCCACAAAGGTTCACCTATAAGGTTCCTAGCATATACAGAATCTCCTACACTAAAAGAACGAACTTTGGAAGTGGAATCCAGTGGTGCGTTGGGTGCGTAAGTGGGATGAAGGCGGTCAAGGGAAGACCTAAGTTTCCTACCCATCAACAACTCTGCTGGGGACAAGTTATTTGATGGGCTAGGAGTGATGTGCTGAACACTAAGAAGTTTTTCAAGCTTCTCAGTGATATCCCCAGGACCCAGCTGCTGAAGCTTCTCTTTGGTAAAGCGTACCATGCGTTCAGCCCGGCCATTGGCCGAAGGGTGCCCAGGGCAGTGAGGGCATGTCTGATACCCTGTTGTGCTAGAAAGGATTCAAAATGTTAGATGTGAATTGAGGGCCATTGTCAGAAACAAGGACATCTGGTAACCCATGGGTTACAAACAATTTTCTGAGCTGCTTGATGACAGCCTCAGTTGTAGTGGATGTCATGGGAATGACCTCTAGCCATTTGGAATATGCATCTACTATAACTAGAAAAGTGTGCCCTCTGTAGGGCCTGCAAAATCAATGTGGATTCTAGACCATGGGCCCCTAGGACATTCCCATTCCTGTGTGGGGGGCGTGAGGTGGAGCAGGCCTGACTACCTGGCAATTGGGACAAGATGCTACCCAGTTTTCAACCATTTTGTCAATACCTGGCCACCATACATAACTCCTGGCCAAACCTTATCCTTACAATCCCAGGATGACCCTCATGTACATTTCCAAAACCTCCCTTTGCAGTTTTGCAGGAATAACCACCCTGTTACCCCACAAAATACATCCTCTTAATACAGATAATTCAGTTTGCCTGGACTTAAAAGGTTGGGCAAGGTGAGGTAGATCTTGAAGAGGCCAACCTTCTTAATCCAGCCCATAACAGGTGCCAACACAGCATCTTTGGCAGTCTTCTGGCAATCTCAGCAGCAGCATGGACTGGAAGCTTAGCAACGGTCTCCAGGAAAAGGTGTGAGTTTCAAGTTCAAAGTCCTCCTTGTGGCAAGGTAGTGGGCAACGACTCAGTGCATCAGCATGTCCAATGTCCTTGCCAGGCCTGTGAATCAGTTTGTATGAATAGGCTGCAAGAAATTCAGTCCATCTCAGCATTCTTGGTGACAGGATATTAGGTGTAGGTTTGTCTCCTGCCACAATGCCTAATAAAGGTTTGTGATCTGTAACAATGGTGAATGACCTGCCATACAGATATTCATGAAATTTCTTAACAGCTGCAACAACTGCTAATGCCTCCTTGTCCATTGGCTATAATTCCTCTCTGCTTTGGACAAAGTGCGAGAGTAAAATGCAATTGGGGCTTCCCTTTCCACTGGGAAGCCTGTGACTCAAACCCCCCCCACTCCAAAGGGGATGCATCACAAGTCAGAACAACAGGCAAATTCTCAGAGAACTGTATCAACACAGCATCAGACGTGATTAGTCTCTTAATACTGTTAAATGCTGACTGTTCCTTCCTCCCCAGATCCAAACAGCCTTCTTATCAAGCAGGCGATGTAAAGGCTCAGCAATAGATGCTTTGTGAGGTAGAAACATGTGATAAAAGTTAATAAGTCCAAGGAAGGCTTGCAAATCTGTCTTGCATCTAGGTTTAGGGGCTTCCTTGATTGCTTTAACCTTGGCATCAGTAGGGTGGATGCCATGCTTGTCAATCATGTACCCCAGGAATCAACTCTGTCTGTTTTGAGTGTACATTTGTCTTCCTTGACTTTTAAACCCGCTTTTCTGAATCTGGTAAGGACTTCTCTGAGTCTCTCTTGAAGCTGAGTGTCATTTTCAGCAGATTAACACATCATCAAAATAAGGCACTACCCCTGGCAGTCCTTGCAACATTCTTTCCATAGGCTTTGAAAAAATGCCAGGTGCCACCTTACTCCATTGTAGTCTTTTACATTTGAAGGCACCTCTATGAGTCACAATTGTTTGTGTCCTCGCAGGGCATCATCAACTGTTAATTGTTGATATGCCTGAGCCAAGTCCAGTTTGGCAAATACTGTACCCCTGCCAAGGGAATGGAGCAGATGATGCACACTGGTACTGGGTATGCCTCTGCTGCAGCGCATGGTTAAGTGTCCCCTTATAGTCACCACAGATTCTCACTGACCCATCAGCCTTGACTGGTGTGACTATGGGTGTTTTCCATCTGGAGTGTCAGTAGGCTCTAAAACCCCTTGAGCAATGAGTTTATCTAATTGTGCATCAATTTTTTCCTTTAAGCAAATGGGACCCTCCTGGGCTTTAAACGAATTGGGGGCACCTTGGGGTCTAGGCTGAAAGCAATAGGGGTCCCCATATACTTCTTGCCCAGTCCTTCGCTGAAGACCTCTGGAAACTCAGACTTCATTCCCTTCAAGAGCTGCTCACACGTATTGATGCCAGTCACCTCGATGCCTATTGGCTTGAACCACTCAAGTCCCAG
>CM019148.1:147419814-147595550 GCA_009733165.1 Naja naja
CAAGTTATTTGATGGGCTAGTAGGATGTGCTGAACCTAAGAAGTTTTCAAGCTTCTCAGTGATATCCCCAGGACCCGCCTGCCTGAGCTTCTCTTTGGTAAGCGGCCATGCGTTCAGCCCGGCCATTGGCCGAAGGTGCCCAGGGGGTGAGGGCATGTCTGATACCCTGTTGTGCTAGAAAGGATTCAAAAATGTTAGATGTGAATTGAGGGCCATTGTCAGAAACAAGGACATCTGGTAACCCATGGGTTACAAACAATTTTCTGAGCTGCTTGATGACAGCCTCAGTTGTAGTGGATGTCATGGGAATTACCTCTAGCCATTTGGAATAGCATCTACTATAACTAGAAAAGTGTGCCCTCTCGTAGGGCCTGCAAAATCAATGTGGATTCTAGACCATGGGCCCCTAGGACATTCCCATTCCTGTGTGGGGGCGTGAGGTGGGCAGGCCTGACTACCTGGCAATGGGACAAGATGCTACCCAGTTTTCAACCATTTTGTCAATACCTGGCCACCATACATAACTCCTGGCCAAACCTTTCATCCTTACAATCCCAGGATGACCCTCATGTAACATTTCCAAAACCTCCCTTGCAGTTTTGCAGGAATAACCACCCTGTTACCCCACAAATACATCCTCTTAATACAGATAATTCAGTTTGCCTGGACTTAAAAGGTTGGGCAAGGTGAGGTAGATCTTGAAGAGGCCAACCTTTCTTAATCCAGCCCATAACAGGTGCCAACCACAGCATCTTTGGCAGTCTCTCTGGCAATCTCACAGCAGCATGGACTGGAAGCTTAGCAACGGTCTCCAGGAAAAAGGTGTGAGTTTCAAGTTCAAAGTCCTCCTTGTGGCAAGGTAGTGGGCAACGACTCAGTGCATCAGCATGTCCAATGTCCTTGCCAGGCTGTGAATCAGTTTGTATGAATAGGCTGCAAGAAATTCAGTCCATCTCAGCATTCTTGGTGACAGGATATTAGGTGTAGGTTTGTCTCCTGCCACAATGCCTAATAAAGGTTTGTGATCTGTAACAATGGTGAATGACCTGCCATACAGATATTCATGAAATTTCTTAACAGCTGCAACATACTGCTAATGCCTCCTTGTCCAATTGGCTATAATTCCTCTCTGCTTTGGACAAAGTGCGAGAGTAAAATGCAATTGGGGCTTCCTTCCACTGGGAAGCCTGTGACTCAAACCCCCCCACTCCAAAAGGGGATGCATCACAAGTCAGAACAACAGGCAAATTCTCAGAGAACTGTATCAACACAGCATCAGACGTGATTAGTCTCTTAATACTGTTAAATGCTGACTGTTCCTTCCTCCCCCAGATCCAAACAGCTTTCTTATCAAGCAGGCGATGTAAAGGCTCAGCAATAGATGCTTTGTGAGGTAGAAACATGTGATAAAAGTTAATAAGTCCAAGGAAGGCTTGCAAATCTGTCTTGCATCTAGTTTAGGGGCTTCCTTGATTGCTTTAACCTTGGCATCAGTAGGTGGATGCCATGCTTGTCAATCATGTACCCCAGGAACTCAACTCTGTCTGTTTGAGTGTACATTTGTCTTCCTTGACTTTTAAACCCGCTTTTCTGAATCTGGTAAGGACTTCTCTGAGTCTCTCTTGAGCTGAGTGTCATTTTCAGCAGAGATTAATACATCATCAAAATAAGGTACTACCCCTGGCAGTCCTTTCAACATTCTTTCCATAAGGCTCTGAAAAATGCCAGGTGCCACGCTTACTCCAAATTGTAGTCCTTTTACATTTGAAGGCACTCTATGAGTCACAATTGTTTGTGCCTCTCCAGTGGCATCATCAACTGTTAATTGTTGATATGCCTGAGCCAAGTCCAGTTTGGCAAATACTGTACCCCTGCCAAGGGAATGGAGCAGATGATGCACAACTGGTACTGGTATGCGCTCTGCTGCAGCGCATGGTTAAGTGTCCCCTTAGTCACCACAGATTCTCACTGACCCATCAGCCTTGACTGGTGTGACTATGGGTGTTTCCCATCTGGAGTGGTCAGTAGGCTCTAAACCCCTTGAGCAATGAGTTTATCTAATTGTGCATCAATTTTTTCCTTAAAGCAAATGGAACCCTCCTGGGCTTTAAACGAATTGGGGCACCTTTGGGTCTAGGCTGAAAGCAATAGGGGTCCCCATATACTTGCCCAGTCCTTCGCTGAAGACCTCTGAAACTCAGACTTCCCATTCAGAGCTGCTCACGTGATTGATGCCAGTCACCTCGATGCCTAGTGGCTTGAACCACTCAAGTCCCAGCAAGCTTGGGCGATCCTTGTCCACGATGGTCAGAGGCAAACGTTTGGTGTGGCCTTTAAACTGCACGTTGAAATCTCTGCTCCAACTACTGGAATCTTGTTCCCTTGGTAGTCTTTAAGAGTCAGTGCTTGCTTCTGGAAATGCTTCTTCTGAATGTTGGGAAAGAGTCTGTGGATAGTGTCCCATGACACCATAGATAAATAAGAGCCTGAGTCCACTTCCATTTGGCAAGGCCTTCCTTCAATAAACACCTTCACTGTACTTTTCTGCTTTTAAGGGTGAAGAATGACCAATAGTGATTGTTTGGTGAGTTTCATTCTTGCCATTTGCTTCTAAATTTCGCCCCATCTTTTCAAGGAAATTGTTGGGCTTAAAGTCTTTATCAGGAATTTTTTTCCTACTAGGTGGAGTTCTGGATGATTTGCAGACTCTGGCTATGTGACCCCGTTCTCACAACGTAGGCAAATGGAGTCAAAGAACTTGCATTCAGTGCAGGGGTGGCCCCCCCCAGCCTCTGCAATAGAATCCTTGCCTGTTTTTCCCAGAGTCTTTTCTCTTCTTCTCCATTCTGAGTCTAAAAATCCCCTCCTCTGCCTCACTGCCATCTGAATCAGAGTCTATTTGTTCGCAATGGGCTGTTGTGGATTTTTCCCCATCAGAATGGCTTGAGGCCTGGCTTGAGGCCTTGTTAATCTTTTTCATGGCCGCTGCTGAGGACTTGGTGGCTTCCGCTGAAACAGCTTCTTCAATGGCCTCTTTAAACGTGATCTTAGGTTTCATTAATAGTTTGCTTTGTAAGACCTTATCTTTGAGGCCTAAACAAACCGATCACGCATGGCCTCTTCTAAGTTGGTAAAGTCACAAGCACCCCCAATGTCCCTTAAACTTGCCACGAAGTCATTAACATTCTCGCTATCCCCTTGATCCCGACGGTAAAATTGGTGTCTCTTAATGAGGCACGATACTTGTGGGGCGTATGGGCTCTTAAAAGTTTCTCTAAATCGGGCCATTCCATTACCTTCAGCTCTGCAGCTCCGCTAACGCCTTCGCCATTTTGAAGACTGCCGACCGCAGTGCGTGAGAAAGACCGCCCTCTTCCGTCTCTCGGGGATGTCGGCGAGGTCGTTTCCTTCCAGATACATCTGGAAGCGATCCGCATACGATTCCCAGTCTTCCGCCGCCGGATCGAACGGGCTGGGGGGTGTTCAGCACAGCCATCTCGCTCTGTTGCTTGTTCTTCGCGTCGTCTTCTCTTCAGGGAAATCCCATCCTCGTCGCCAGTGTTAAGTTTGCATGAAGAGTCAGACGCGAGGAGTTCCAGCAAAGAGTTTATTAAGTGATTACAGCTCGAATGGACCCGTCCTGGCTTGGCTACGGCTGCCTCTTATAGCCTGCAGCCGTGGTTGCCAGCCAATGGGAGTGCAGGGTTTCTTCCCGCACTATTTAAACCAATACCATTTGACATTTTACAAGAACAGTTCAAATAAACCAATAACATTCAAACCTACATACATAACACATTCCTGCTGGAAACTGCAATGCATTAGCCAGTTCTGTTTTCTCTGTTCTTGGAAAGGGAACAGTTTTATAACAGGGTAAGTTGCACGGTGCAAAAAAGCCTAGGAAATCATGATAAAGATGATGTATAAATATATCTCCCAGTTATATAGGAGTATTTCAAATACGTAAAAAGCATTTACATTTGTCAACTATCAGTACTTTCTTTTTTTTCCCCTTCCAGATTCACAATGCTCTCGCAGGGCTCACATAGATTTTTCAGCCATTAATGCGGCATCTTGATGACAGTGATGCCTGAACTGTTAAATTGAGTGTAACAATGCTCTTCCCTCCAAGCTATAATAGAATGAGTTTTGCTCTTGCTGAAGCTAGCAGCTAAACACCTTTGAACCTAATGTGTCACTATTACTCATTTGGCAGCCTGCTTGCCTTACAACCAGAGAAGCCATGTGCTATTATTTCAGCACTTAGTATGTGAACTGAAGAATTCATTGCCAGTGCCCGAGCTTTAGCCAAAAGCTTCATCTTGCATTTGCAGGCCTCTGCTTAGCATAACAATATTAAATTGTCTTCCTTCAAAGGGTTTTGCCCAGGCTGAGGATGTAGAACTGATATCATCAGTTATCTTTCCTGGAAACTCTCAGGTATGATGGTGCTGATCCATTCAACAACAACAACAACAACAACAACAACAACAACAACAACAAGAAGCAAATGTTAAAATAGCACTGCTGAAATATTTCCAGACTCCACTGTAGCCTTCTCCAATCTAGCGCTTCCAAGATAGGTTGGATCACAGTCTCCATCACCTTCACCTGCATGGCTCAGCCAACACCGTATATCTGGGTGGCACTGAGTTCATGAGGAAGAAACCACCGACATCACATAAGTTAAGAGTGCAAGTCAGCAGGGCAAGATACCACAACAGGGGCTGGTGGTTTCCCCATTTCCAGATGAACTGATTTACATGGTACAATCCTTAACAGGTTTACTGAGAAACAAACTCTCGTCTGGTCCAAGATGGAAATCCAATCCATCTTCCTTGCCTTTTTTCTTAAGCTCCTAGGCAAACATGCTTGGCAGATTTCATCCCCAACACCAACAGATGGGAGCAGTTTTCCTAATGCCCAGAGAGGAGATGGCATTATAAAGAAGGCTATTAAGGATCCCTTGGTAGCTGAATGAGAGAAACACACACACACACACACACACACACACACACACACCACACATATATATATATATATATATATATATTATATATATATATATATATATATATTATATATCTTGGTGTATTCGGGTCTTGTCCCGTGTAAATTGAAATACCTTGGCAACGTTCGACAAATCTCACCCGTCATCTTCAGGCTGGTGTCTTTAGCTTCGTTCTTCTGGGATCTACGAAAATATATATATATATATATATATATATATATATATATATATATATCTTTCCATGTTTAATTTTGTTTCAGAAGGGCCCTTGGTGGGAATCCCACTGCTGTCTGATTAGGAGCGAGAGAGGCAGAGTTTCCAAAATCTCTTTATCCTTCCTCAGCAGATCATGAAGAGCTTTGACTTCTCTTAGCTCAGACGCAGCTGCACAGGTTTTGCATAATAACCAATGATGCCACAGTAATTAACTTCCAGATAAACGTGATACTCTGTTCAGAAATGCTTTGCATTTCAGCCATCCTTTTAGCAAGCAACTGTCAGCCCTGGACAGTTTGACTGAGTGGGTCTTGCCAAAAACACCCTCCCTGACATCTGCTCTGAAACAAATACAAACTCAAAAAGATGTTTGAATAGCTTCCCTGCATATTAACTCACCTTGACTCTCTGTCCCTCCCTCCCTCCCTCTCCTCTCTCCCAAAATCAATTGGGCTTTCTCAGCTATTGGTTTGATTCCCCAAGATCTAAAATATAAAAGCTGCTTTTTATTGCACTAGATCATTTGTCCATTTAATTTAAGGCCAACTGACAGATTCGATCCATCAGGATTTTTAGAAGAATGACTATTTCTGCATGTTGAAATTTGTACCTCTCAGACTATTGTTCTGTAGTCTGGAATTCCAGTAATATATTAAAATGTGTTCAAGAATGTATTTGAAAGGAATGCATACATTAGATATACCCAAAAACCTGTGTATAATTATATCAGTGAATGTTTTCTGACATGTTAAAAAAATGATCAGAATCACTTATTCTTAAACTAGTCTAATGTAGATCGTCCTTATTTAATGACCACAATTGGGATGGCCAACTTGGTTGTTAAGCGAAATATCACAATTTTACTATCAGCTTTCCTTTATTTTACAGACCTGTGAAGGTTGTAAATGCAAGGGTTATTTGCAAAGTTACTTTTTCATCACTTTTGTAACTATGAAGGTCACAGAATTATCTATCTGTGATACAGGTACTACTACAAGAGCAACATATCCTAATATAAATCCACACTTGACATACTGAGGACAACTACTGTAAAATATAAGATTATTCCGCCCTGAAGAATTAAAGTGGGTATCCACTTTAAAGTGGAGCTCCATCCTTGAGTTCACATGAAATGACATGTAAAATATGACCACCATCACCAGTCCGTGTCCTGCCTCTAGTGTGCCTGTTTGGATTCATTACTGAATGATGCTGCCTTCATGTATGCAATGCATGACGGGCAAAGCGATAGGCTGATTCCTCCAGTTTTGTTGCCCTCCTTTTCTGAATTTCAGCATCTGGAGTGGAAGGTGGGGAGGTAATCGTTATACACTGCAGCAGGAATGGGATGGGTCTGATTGTAGAATTCTTTTAATTAAATTTAGGCTCTTTTCTGGTCTCTCCTCCTACATCCCATTCTGGCATAATTCATGGTGAATAAACAGTTTAAAAAAACAGAACACGATCACAAAAGGAATTGAGTTACCACCAAGACTTTTCCTTAAGATTCCCCATTTCATCCCATTTCTTCCCTTGGGGGAATAACAACGCCACTTCCAGTTTCCTCTGTGCTCTGCCTTGAGAGGCCGATGGGAGGGGATGGGCTGCTCTTGGTCAGGAGAAACCAAATGCACAGGTACAGAATAGACAGTACCTGGCTCAACAGAGAGGGATCTTGGTGTTTTATTGGCTATACCAATGGTAAGACCACACTCAGAATCCTGCATCCATTTCTGGTAACCTTGATACAAAAAAAGATGCTGAGGCCCTAGAATGATTGCAGAGAACAGTCCGAAAGAGGCCAGACCAGTGGTGCTATGCTACCAGTTCAAACCGGTTCGGCCAAACCAGTAGTAAAAAAAAACAAAAAGCCTCCAACGATCAGTTGAAAGGAGGAAAAAAAAGCCTGAACAATCAGCTGAAAGAAGAGAAAAGTGCAGGATCGGCCCTCCTTTTCTCTTCTTTATCCTCTCAGCTGATTGGTGCTGCAAGCCTCAACTGGTCTAGGGAAAGCTACGTGCGCATGTGAAGTGCGCGCACATTAGGAATGCATGCATGCACCCGTGATCACCGAACCAGGAGTGGAACAGGTAGGATCAGGGGTGGGATTCAAATTTTTTAACAACCGGTTCTGTGGGTGTGGCTTAGTTGGTGGGCGTGGCTTGGTGGTCATGTTATTGGCTGGGCATGGCCAACTCAACATTACTCACATCGAGGCACGCATCTCCTCGCCTGGCCTCTCGTGACTGTGGGGATGCTGCAACAGTCGTAAGTGTGAAAAATGGTCATAAGTCACTTTTTTCAATGGTCACTCCACACAAGCAAAGTACCAGCAAAGGAGGGGAAAAAACTCCAGAGAAGTTCCAGAGATAGGAAGTCTAGTCCTGCCAAGAATGTAATAAGGGTTAACGGAGAGGCAGTTTCTGTAAGCAACACCAGAATGTTTCTTTCCTGCCTTCCTTACAGGATTAGGCTGGTAATTTCTTCTAACAACCGGTTAGCCGAACTGCTTAGAATGTTAACAACTGGTTCTAGCGAATAGGTGCGAACTGGTAGAATCCCACCCCTGGGTAGGATCCCACTGCTGGGCCAGACCTAATGGCTAAGGGAACCAGGGATGTTTAGCCTAACAAAGAGAAGGCTTAGGGGTGATGCGATAGCTGCCTTCCAATACTTGAAGGGCTGTCAGAGGAAAGAGGGGGTAGATTTACTCTCCATAGCACCAAGGGGCAGGACAAGAAGCAATGGGTGGAAGCTTGTTAAAGCAGCGGTCCCCCATTTTTCCAGCTCCATAAATTGACAGCGGTAATGGTGGGGGAGGGAAGGGATGGTTTTGTGTATCTGGCCACTGCTTACGCAGCCCAGTTCCCAATGGATCTCAGCCCACTGTCAGGCCATGGACTGGGGATTATTGGGGAGCCCTGTATTAAAAGATCCAACCTGAAAATAAGGAGGAATTTCCTGATGGTGAGAACAATCAATGGAACAGTTTGTCTCCTGAAGTTGTGGGTGCTCCATATCACTGGAGGGTTTCAAGAAAAGATTGGACACCCATTTTGTCTGGGATGGTATAAGAACACCTGCCTTGGTCAGGGAGCCGGACTAGAAGAACTCCAAGGTATCTTCCAGCCTTATGATTCTATGGTTTTACTAATTAATGCTATTTCAGCCTTGCATTAAACCAGCAAGAGCTTAAAGCACCTGTCAGAACCACCAGCTGAGCAGTGCAGTGCTCCTCTGTATTTTGATTTCAGCATTTCAATTTAGCAGCTGCTGTCTGCTTCTAGCATTCATTCCACAGAGGAAGCACAATGGCAACATCGGCAAGTTTGTCTGGGCTCTGTACAAGCAGGTGTGAGATTGCAGCAGGGAACCCTTCGCCTGTAGCTGGAGTGGGGGTTGCCAGACAAACCCAAAGGGAGGCAAATCCTGGGCTAAAAAAACTAGATCTGCGCTGCTCGTGCACAAATCCAGACCGATTGCAATCTGTCTTGGCTGGCAGCCGAAAGCAAAGGCCTGCAGTTCTGGCCTAGCCTTTACTGGCTTCATGATGAGGCAAGCGGCTGTTAGCATGGAGGAGGGTGAGACTGACAAGCTCAAAACCGGGTTCTAGTTGTTTATGGGGTGCATTTGTCTTCCACCCTCCAAAAGAAAAGATTAGTGGCATCTCTCACACACACCCTTCCTCCAGCACTAAATACCTGGACTTCATTTTGTGAAGTCTTGTTTACTTATACCGTGTTTCCCCGAAAATAAGACACTGTCTTATATTTTTTTTGGCTCCCAAAAACACACTAGGTCTTATTTTGGGTAGGTCTTATATATTTATGGTGCCAAATAGTGGGTGTAGTGTGTAGGGGGTGTTTGGTGCAGTTGCTCCCTGAAAAGTCTTCCTGGAACTGGAGATTTACACTAGGTCTTATTTTGGGTAGTCTTATATTAGGGCAGGTTTAGAAAATAGTGCTAGGTCTTACTTTGGGGGTATGTCTTATTTTCGGGGAAACACGGTATCTATACTGTTTCAGGAGCGTAAATGGAAAAAAGAACTCAGAGGTGGGTATTCAGCAGGTTCTGACCAGTTCTGGAAAACCAGTAGAGGAAATTTTGAGTAGTTCAGAGAACCAGCAAATACCACCTCTGACATCTCTTCTCTGTCTCCTGAGACACAGCTGATTGATTGGGTCTTCTTTTGTTGCCCTGCACAGGAGAATGGAGCTGGAAAGCAGGTTAGTGGGGTGGGGAGGGAATGGAGATTTTACAGTATCCTTCCCCTGCCATGCCCACCAAGCCACTCGCACAGAACCGGTATTTAAAAAATTTGAATCCCATCACTGCACAAGCTGGCATCTTGGTGAAATTTCTGTGGTCTATAGGGAGAAATGACAAGATAACAGGTGTCCTCAACTTACTGTTGTTAAGTGAATTTTGTCCCATTTTACCACCTTTCTTGCCACAATTGTCAAATGAATCTCTGCAGTAGTTCAGTCAGCAACACTACTGTTAAGATTCACTTAAGTGAATCTGGCTTCCCCATTGACTTTCTTTGTCAGAATTTCATAAAAGATGATCACATGACACCAGGACAGTGTAACTGTCATAAATATATGCCAGTTCCCAAGGGTCCAAATTTTGATCATCTGATCATGGTGGATACTGCAACGGTCGTAAGTGTGAAAAATCGTCTGTTTTTTTTTCATTGTAGCCATTGTAACTTCAAATGGTTACTGATGGGTATAACTTGAGGATGACCTGTCAGTGTTTTCTTCAGGAGTGAAAAATAAATAAATATATTAAAAATAGTATTCTTAATCATTTGTAGATAGGTAGGGATCAGAAGGACAAACAAACAAAATTTGGTCTTGATGACAGACAAATGCAGAAGGATGAACACACTTCCTATCCATGAATACTGAAACATAAAATAAAAATGGCCGCTCTTCAAGAAAACTCTGTTGAGCCCAACCTACTGCCTCAGGTTGGGCTCGCCAGTTAGACTCACTTCTCCTCTTGCTCCCAAGAATCCCTGCAGCAGTACAGTTACACGGTTGAATAGCATCTACTTCATATCAGTCTGCAGTTTTCCACAAGCCAGTAGCTTCTGTTGGTTGATAATGAATGGAACACTTGAGAGCAGGGATGAAACACTTTGGTTTTGCTAGGACACAGTGGAATGACCTTGTTTCATCTCCAGCTGCCGATGCTGTTTGAAATGATAAAGCTAGAAATTGTGTACCAGCACTTGATTTTTCCTAGTAAACAACTGTTCTCTCTTGCCACCATGCTTCTAGCATTTGTCCTGCGCTGCTGCAAATATTGCACATTCCATTTCATCAATATGCAGAACCAATTACACTAGCCAGCATTCAGAATAATGAATCATTTCAATGCCATTAAAAATTCCTGACAACATTTATTTCTCATTAATGAAGGAGTGGGAGGAGTTTTCCAGGGAAGAGTATTAGATTATCTATATGTTGTCAGGACTGTGATCCTAATACACATGTACGCTCTGTTGTGTGTGCATGTTTGTGTGTGCATAAGAAGGCAGGGGAGGTAGAGAGACATTGCATGAGCATTTTTTTCCCAAGCTTATACTGCTTCATTATTAGCATATTTTATGTATTTTACAGCTCAGTTAAATAAGCAGTTGGGAGGGGAGGGATGCTTTAGAAGGATTAGAGACTTTAATATCTGAAGCACAGATGGCTTTTGAATAACCAGTACAGATTTTTAAACAAGTATGCTTCCAGTTTTAGGGTGTTAATTATGTCTGCAAGGGTAAACACATTGTAGAAACCCACAAAATGAAATCAGTAGATGGTGTATGTTGAACGGGGAAAGTGTGTGCGGTAAGGAAGAGTTCAGTTCTCATTATTCCTGCATATATGCATATGACTGTGTGCACACACACACACACACACACACACACACACACACACTGCTTTTCTTCCTAAAACTGTCCTGTCTTGAAACTGCTTATCTCTCCAAATTGCCAGCAGAAACTTCTACAAGGACTTCTAGCCTTTATCTCTCATTTTACATCTTGCTCTTTCCAAATTGGCAAGAATATATCCATACTTCAAAAGATAGCTCACGAACAGAGCTGTATAAAAGATTCAGCAACTACCAGGGCACTTTGCTAAGTATGACATGCCAAGGTAAGAGCTTGAAGCCCATTCAGACAATCAGTTATTCCAGACTCAGATCTTTTCGTTAGTTTAACCTTCTGCTTTTAAGATTTTTCCCATCTCTTCACACACTGAAACCACTGAGATTATAGCATCTACCTTTCCTCTTGTATGTGGCATATTTACAAGATCTGAGAGAGTTTAGGTCAACATATAGTTAGTTGAGCTCATTTCTGTATTAAAAGTGGAAGTAATGGCGCAGTCATAGATATTTATTCAAGTTGTTACTTCTTCATTTTCCTAAGAAATAGACAAGAGAGAGTAACTATCCAACTTAAAGTAACACTTGACAATAACTTTACCACATTCTTTGATCAGGACAAGGAAAAGGAAAATACTATGACAGAAAAGTGGGTAGATAGAGGGATAGATGATAGATGATGGATGGGTGGATGATAGATTAGACAGACAGACAGACTGACTGACAGACAGACTGACTGACTGACTGACTGATTGACTGACTGACTTGTTAGATTTGCATGAAGAGTCAGACGCGGAGTGCTTCAGTGAAGAGTTTATTAGTGACTACAGCTCATAACAGACCCGATTTGGCTGGGCTGCGGCTGCTACTTCTAGCCAGCAGCCACAGTTGCCAGCCAATCAGGGTGCAGGGTTTTCCCGCACTTTTTAAACCAATCATTTCTGACATTTTACAAGAACAGTTCAAACTTAACCAATGACATTCAAACCTGCATACATAACATAAAAGAAACCCACAATGTATTCTATGAGTAAAATATATATACAATTCATCAAAATAGACTCAAAGTAAGGCACTACCCCTGGCAGTCCTTGAAGCATTCTTTCCATAAGGCTTTGGAAAATGCCTGATGCCACGCTTACTCCAAACTGTAACCATTTACATTTGAAGGCACCTCTATGAGTCACAATGGTTTGGGCCTCTGCAGTGGCATCATCAACTGTTAGTTGTTGATATGCCTGGGCCAGATCCAATTTGGCAAAGACTGTACCCCTGCCAAGTGAATGTAATAAGTGATGCACCACTGGAACTGGGTATGCGCTCTGCTGCAGCGCATGGTTCAGTGTCCCCTTATAGTCCCCACAGATTCTTACTGACCCATCAGTCTTGACTGGTGTGACTATGGGTGTCTCCCATCTGGAGTGGTCAGTGGTCTATTTAAGCAAAAGATATGTCAAATCTACCAAATGATGGCTGGGGAGATAGCCCAAATATTTAAATTGCTTTCTTTTTCATCTTCTTTCAAAGTTAGTGTGAGAAAATGGTCAACGTTAAGCGAAGTTCTCATTGATTTATTTTTATTTATTTATTTATATTTGAACTTGTATGCCGCCCCATCTCCGAAGACTCGGGGCGGCTCACAACTAAAAACACAGAACAATAAATATTTAAAAAGACATTAAACCAACAAGCCCAAATATAAGACACAACAATACAATAAAATACATTAAAAAAAATTGAGAACTAATGAAAAAAATATCTTGTTGGCTCCAGTACAATTTATTTTGCACAATTTCTGCAAGTACCTAGGCTGTTGGCATGAATAATAGTCCAGCTTTCATCTCAGGTTATCACATAAAAATGGTCTGACATAAACAAGTCAAGCATTAGAACTCTGTCCAACAAATGTGTGAACTGGCCCCAAGTTCTTAAAATTCCTCTTCTATCTCTTTTTAAGAATGATTGCACATTTAGGATTCTGAACAGTATCCACAACTCTATTTTAAAATGAAATTTTCAAGTGTTTTTATAATGCTGTTTTTCATCTATCTGTGTCAAAAATGGAAAGATGTCTGTATATGCACACATGCACACGTCTATATATTACTAAAACTCTTGGGTCTGTAACCTTCAATTCAGGGGTGTCAAACTCAAGGCCCGTGATCCCAATTTGGCCCATGGGGTGTTTAGATCTGGCTCTCAGGCCTGCCCTGGATACAGCAAAGGACCGGCCCATGGTGCCTCTGCCTGTGAAAACAGAGCTCAGGAAGGGCAGCCCTCCTGAGCTCCATTTTCACTGGCAGAGGCTTGCAGGAGGCCGCCACAGCCGAAAACGGAGCTCAGAAGCCCCTTTTCGCTGGCAGAGTGCTCGGGCCGCCACAGGCTCCCCCAATACAAGTGACGTTGAGCTGGCCACACCCACCCTGGCCATGCTCACCCCAAACCCCACCCCGAGGTCAAATACAACCCTGATGCGGCCCTCAATGAAATCGAGTTTGACACCCCTGCTTTAATTGGATGAAACAGTGCATCTGCTAGAGAACTCAGAAATCAAGCCTGCCTGCCTGTCTCCCTTTCTCTGTCTGTCAATCTTCATATTTTAAGATTTTTTTTTCTCCAACCCTTTCAATGGTCAATAGACTTTGGGCCACTTCTGAGGTCTTTTTAGATGCACCTGTTCTGTCTTTAGCCAATGATTTACCCGTTGCCAGTCATAGCCCTGAGGCTTCATGTTTAAGGATTACATTGGGATCCTATAACATCTATATCAAGATTTAAGAATCTCCTTATCCTATGCACTGAGATATACATCACCATTTTTCTTCCAAAATGGAGGTGTTTTGATCCTGCTAAGCCATCATTGCTGCTAAACTACATAAGCTAAAGCTATATAAATCATAACAAGATTTATTTTAGCATTCACTGTCAACTTTGGTGCTGCTTATGTATTTCCGTTTGCTTGGCAGCCTCAGCTAGACTCAGGTGAGTTTTTGCAATGCCAACAGGCAAAAGAAAGAAGCAGATAATATAATGTCCTGTTTCATTAAAAATAAAAGAATTTGGATCTAGCTGCAGATTTAATCAAGAGAATGTTAAGCTGCAAGGTTTTACAGCACGGTGGGGGTGCAATATTGTAATATAAGAATAGACTTATTTGACAGGGAAGCAAGCACCTTTTATTTGTATACAAATTATTGTTCCTTACACACACACACATACACACACACCATTTCCAAAAGTTGATAAGCAAGGCTTGTAGTAAGTTAGCTTTCTTAATAGATTTGCTTACTGGTTAAAATATTTCTTTCCTGGGGACAAATTATTATCTTTTTATGAAGGAGGTACAGGTTTTAATGCTGCCCAAAGACCAGCAATTATTTCTGAATGCAGTTTCTAGATATTGCAACCAAGTAAACCAGGTTGCTTTGCACATAATATTCAGGTGCTATAATATTTTGGCAAGGAATGATCTTCATCTGTACGGCATTTCCAGAGTTTAGTGGTAGCTTTCTAATTTTCTCTTGCTTTGCATCTCTTTAAGATTGTGTGAGGCAATGAAACATTAACTTCAATTTGGCATTTTTTTTACAATGTTAACATTTCACAAATGCAGAAAATTGCCTGGTAGCTGCCTGGTGTGTCCCTGTGTTATCAATTGATTGGATCCCTAGGCTAAGGAAGGAAAGTGGCTTTGAGGTCTTTCCAATGGTCCATATGTCACTTCCTCAACAGTCAGTTCAACATTTACCACACAGAGAAGGTGTTTTCAGTAGAAATATTATTCAATAGAAATAAAGCATTAGGTTTGCTTGTGTTGGGGGTGGGGGATATTTATGTATCTGTTCACATATAGACAAATGATTAGTGTATTTCATCTAGGAAATATTTGCCATTTAAAAGCATTTTAAACATATTTGAAATATTACATGAACTATTGAGGAAGAAGGTGGAAGGTAATTTCAGCTATCAATACTCAACATGGGGTTTCCTATGGGAGATTCAGAAACCAGAAATATGCCAATGTTGAAGCCATAGGCTAGAGAGGATATGGATTTTTTTCCCAAATGATGAAACACACATCAGTGTTGAGCCTTCTGTCCTTGGGTGTGATGTTTTGAAGCAAGTAGGCAAGAGCAGAGCTGGCATTGTGGTATTTCATCATTCATGCGTGTTTCATGTGTGTTTCATCATTCAGGCATCACTGGTAGTTTGGGTTGACTGCCTGTGGATTGAAGAGTTTGCTATGCTCAAAGTTTGAAACGGAAATTGGCTACCCTGCCAACAGTACCCACAAAGAGATTTGCCAACAAATTGTTTTGCTTACTGTTGCTTTCCTTTTTCTTAGAGCATTTTGCTGATTTTTTTGGTCTCATATCCTTATATAATTCGTAAGAGGAATCATAAACCTAAAACCTCAAATGTAGACATAAACCCAGCTGAAGTAAATGAATGAAACCTTTTCTAAATAAATAGGTTTAAGAGAAGCAGTCTTTTTCACTTTTAAGGCTGCCTGGATGTGTACATGCAATTAGATGTATAATTTTTCTTGTTTTTCCTACAGAATCTTAAAAACCAGGGGCTTAGAGGATTTGACATCAGCTCTGCTAAAGGAATGAGCCCTAATTAAGAGGGGAATTTATTTTTATTTAGACTGCTATATTTAGACTATATATTTAGACTAGTTTATTTAGACTGTTATATTTAGATTGAACATTCTTCATTCCTGATGTGGATGTCATTCACACATGTTTCACTCCTGCAAAGTACACTGGGCAAAAATACTTTGGAGAGCTAAGTTATTCTCAAGCAACGTCTATACCGTAGACTGACAGGGTCCTCCTTGAAGTTACCAATTCAAATCTAAGGACAAACAAACTGTATCTTGGAAAGCAGGCCACACAGATGGTGGACAATGAAGAAGAATGCTGATAGGCATTCTTTGATTTGAGCCAAGAACCTGAACCAGTTGACCTTCTGCAACTCCATTCCTCATGCCTTATTCTCATAGTTGGGCAGCTATCTTTGACTGAGAACTGAATATAGCTGAGGACAGATTGGGAGAGGGGAGGTGGCTAAGCGAGTGTTGGGGAAAAGTGTTCAGAAGTTTTGTTGGGAAACCACGGTGCCACGGTGGCGCAGTGGTTAGGCTGCAGTACTGCAGGCTACTTCTGCTGACTGCCAGCTGCCTCCAATTCAGCAGTTAGAATCTCACCAGGCTCAAGGTTGACTCAGCCTTCCATCCTTCCAAGGTGGGTAAATTGAGGACCCAGATTGTTGGGGGCAAAATGCTGACTCTGTAAACCACTTAGAGAGGGCTGTAAAGCATTATAAAGTGTTATATAAGCCTAAGTGCTATTGTTATTGCTAAACACCTAGTGCCTGGCTTAAATTGTGTCATTAAATCACACTAAGTATCTCAGAATTATTTTCTTCTGCTACTATATGTATTTTCTGGCAATGCTGGCTGCAGGAAAGAAAAATAACCAATTGTGTCCATGCCACCATCATCATAGCATAGCATATACCATTCTGCTTTTTATCCTTTTTTAAAAAAAATCACTGATATTAAATACACACAAAACCCCCAAGAACAGTTAAGCTAAACAGATTTGGCTAGGTGGTGATACCACCAGCAGATTCACAATCATCCCAAAATCACCCCCCATGCACAGTAACACCATCTTGCAAATGCTGCTATTACAGACTTGAATCCAATGTCTAAAGTCTAAGAATTTTACATGAGAACATTATCACCCATGTTTTGGTATTTGTCCCCACAGATGCCCAAGAATATCTCTCAAATTATTGTTGGCTGTACAAAGGTCTGCCTGTTTCAGAGGTTGGAAAATCTTTTTTAAAAAAAAGTCAAAGAAATAGATGAAGCTGATTTGTATGGAAAAAAGCAGCAAACAAGCATGGAAATGGTGAGAGTAAGAAACTGAGGATTCACAAACATGAAAGTCTTACTGTGGTTAGTTCATCTTACTCCCTCACAAATATATTTAGGAATACTGCCTAAATCTCTATTTCTACTCCCCAATTTGAATTATCAGCTACTCATGAAATTAAGGCGGTTTAGAAAAAGCTTGGGTGCCACCCACTTAAAAATACTCAGCAATCTTAACAAATGAG
Organism: Naja naja; assembly: GCA_009733165.1. Lineage (NCBI taxonomy): Eukaryota > Metazoa > Chordata > Lepidosauria > Squamata > Elapidae > Naja > Naja naja. Next base: position 147,437,063 of record CM019148.1, read on the forward strand.
AAATGGGCACAATATCAAATGTAATCACATTTATATTCAGTTGATACTGAGAACAGGCCCTGCTATATGATCTATCAACCACCACCAGATTTCTGGCTCCTTTATATACATATGAATGAGTGGAGAAACAGATCAACATACAATGAAATTATGTTGGAAGTTACATGGCACCAAGCCCACAAAATATCTTAGACTGATTAAATTTTGCAGAAAACTATGTGGCTTTTTCTTTTCCCAGAGAGGATCTCACAGTCCATTCTATTTTATAATATCAAAATAAAGAAAGCAGAAAACCTCTATGAAATATGCAGCTTCAGTATTCTGTTCCTTCAGTTTGGCAGCTTCTCAATCCTTCTAAATCTCTACAAACTACAGAAAGCTGAGAAGTTCCTCAGCTGCCTTTTGTTTTTAAATAATCTCACAACACAGAGCAGAATATTATTTTTAAAAAAATAATATACTCATTGACTTTGGGATTTAACTCAGCACTGCAGAACATCAAACTGAGGATGCCCTGCTAACCATTTTTAAAAAATCAGGTCCACACAATACATCCTTGGTCTCAAACCCAGCCCACAAGAGGCAGCTATAGTTTGCCTTTGGTGTTTCTATTCTCAGGCAGTGATTCTCTTATTTCCCAACACAAATATTGTAGAATGAAGATGTATAAAGGCTCATTGATGATGCCAATAAGGCTGTTATCTGCTGTCTAGCTCCTATTGGCCATTTGAAGGGTTTTTTGGGGGGCAGGGCAGACCATGTTTCTTACCACCTAGGTCCTGGGCATTCCCCTCCATTTTGGGCTGAGCTACTGAAAAGATTGGATAACTGGGTCCTGCCAATGCAATGGTTTATGTAAAATACATACATACATACATACATACATACATACATACATACACCTCTCTCTCTCGCTCGCTCCCTCTCTCTCTCTCTATCTACATACGTACATACATACATACATACATACGTGTGTGTGTATGTGTGTAATGTCTCGAGCAACTCAAATGCCTCGAGCAATTTTAACCAAACGTCATAGACAGATGACTTACCCTCTGGAAAAAAATACTGTGGGGGTAAGACACCCCTAACACCCCTCGGGGGTGGGGGGTGCCTTAAAAACAGTGGAGTTGCCATGGTAATGGCTTCACAGTACTCCACAAGGGGGCTCCCTTGCGAAACTGCGTGAGAGAGCTACTACATCTAGAACTTCAGAAACAGTACAACAGTGTGAGGCCAGACTAAAGAATACGAGAGATAGAGCTATTACATCTAGAGCAGGGGTGGCGAACAAGTTTGACACAAAGAGCCACAATTTCAAACTGTGCGAGTCAGAGAGCCACACCACGCTCGCTGGCTCGTGCAGTTGTTTCCGAGGGATGGGAGACGGGATGACGCAGCTGGGGGCGGGACTACGCGCTCGGAAATCTCTCCTCAGAGATCCCTCCTCAGAAGCAGCATAACAAAATCCAAACTTGGCAAAGAGCCACAGTATACAAAATAATATAATATAATAATAATATAATAATAATATAAGAGGCAAAGAGCTGCATTCATTTTGGCCAGAAGCCGCATGCGGCTCGAGAGCCGCGTGTTCGCCACCCCTGATCTAGAGCTTCACAGACAGTACAACAGTGTGAGGCCCGACTACAGGATTTTCCTGTCTAATACAGGATTGGGATGAATAAATAGCCGGGCAATGTCGGGTAATCAGCTAGTGCTGGTATATATTAGGTATGGTAGTTTTCTGGAAGATCCTAAACTTGTGTCGAGAACTCAGGCACAGCACTCATTTGAAAGAAGCTATTCCTCGGTTTAAAATTAGTTACGATAGCAACAGACCTATCTCTGGAAAGATAGAATGGCTCTGGACAATCCATTTGCTACGAACGACATTCAAGGCAGGTTAGGTAGCACAACTGAAGCGTCTTCATGTGGAGGAAGCTTCATTTGTTTGAACAGCTATTTCCACAGCCTGTCACAAAACACAAAAATCATTTGACTAAAATAAATACTGCAAAGGGCAATCTTCCAGCTTTAAAACTTTAAATGTTAAGCAAATGCCCCCTTTTAAAGACTGTCAGGGCATCTGAGTGAAACATCATTCTTGTAAACATCCATTTGCAATCTGCAGCCTGATAGCATTTATGGACTCAGGGACTCTCTCTCCTCCCTCTCCAGATGGTAAACAAACACTTACTGTTATCCTGTATCAGGGTTATTCTTGAATCATTTTCAACTGATAGCTAGAAAGACACCATGTCAGTGACTCTGCTGAAGTAGACTCATTTTTAATGCATTTCAAATTGGGTTATTATTTTAACAGATTCCAGACAGTAATAAAATGCATGTGGATTCTTTGCACTGTCTTTATTTTTAGAAGCAGAATTCCCATGTAAATGAGTGTTTGAAACAGGACCGAGTAAGTCTTCTTTTGAAATGTATTTTTTATACTTCAGGTCTGGCAGGAAAATCATCCAAGGGGCAATCCAATGCTCTCTTTTCTTCATTTAAGAAATACAAGTAGTCCTTGCTTAGTGATGCTAACTGGGACTGGAAATTCCATAGTTAAGTCACACGGTCATAAGTTGAATAACCCCATGACTGTGCTGTTTACAGATAGCAGTTCCAGCAGCTGAAGTTGCCATTGTTAAGGATTGTATGGGTTGTTAAGCGAGGACTTTATGTGTGTGTGAATTTGCCACTGACATTGCTTGAAAGAAACCACCAGGAAAGGTCAGAAATCACTATTGTGTGACTGTAGGAATGTTGCACCAGCAATAAGTAGGAGGTTCATGGTGACTACCACTCATTCAGAATTACCATAAGTTCAAGCAGTTGTTGAACAGTGGTCTTTAAACAAGGACCACTTGTATGTCACTCTCTTTCTCTCCCTTTCTCTCATGAGAGAGAGAGAGAGAGGGAGAGAGAGGGAGAGGGAGAGGGAGGGGGGAGGAAGGAAGGAAGGAAGAAAGAAAGAAAGAAAGAAAGAAAGAAAGAAAGAAAGAAAGAAAGAAAGAAAAGAAAGAAAAAGAGAGAAAGAGAAAAGGAGGATGGGGGAGAAAGAAAAATTATTATGAACATGATCTGGAAATATTAATTTATCCATAATCAGCTTGGCACCATTTCTCTGAAATGGTAGAAACAAGTAGAAAGAGACTCCTTAGTCTTCCCATCCCCTGTCAGAGGGCCACTGGCTGCTAGACCAAAAATGTGTATAAAAAATGTTTCTCACAAGCTGCTGAAAGGATCATTAGATTGAGGATTTATGTTTATGTGCCTTTCAGTTTTGAAACAAAATATCGTCAAAGAATGAAAAAGGACTACACTTTCAAAACCCACCCAGAACATTCTGATGCCTTTTAGCAGGTGTTTGTGTAGTGTATATTATAACCATTGGAAATACACATACATACACTAACTATGGGCAGCTAATCAACAGCTTTCTTGTGCCAGAATGAAAAGTGACTTCACTTATTGCAATTAAGAATGTAGAAGAAAAGCCAGTGGGTAGATAGCATATGAACTAACAGGGTTGTAATTAAGTAATGCAGCATCATATATAGAAAGGCTGAAAGGAAAATGAGCAATGGAGATGGTACATTAATGAGCTAATATTCCATTATCAAACAAGAAACAGGAGCAGATAAAAAGCGAGGAGTTTGAAATTAAACCACTCCATATTTCATCCTTTTTCCTAACTGACCAAGACTAGGCATTGCTTAAGTCCTTCTTTCTTCATTTCTGTTGGAACACAAAATAAGCGAAGCAGGTGAAAAGGCTTTGGAAGATGCAATAAGGGAGGCAATATACAAATATATTAAATCAATCAATCAATATTGATTGACCTGAAAGGGCAGTAGGTATAGCTCCAAATATATTAGAAAGTTATTAAGACAAAGGATTATGGAAATATGTCTTAAAGAAGAAAAATGCAAAGTATGTGATAGGAAGGAAAACACAGGGTTCAGTTCATGGCGTACATAAATTATTTTCATGCTGCATTCTGAGAAAAAAAGGCATTTTTCAACATACAGCTACAAATTGTCTTTAGCAATTCTCATTAGGATTCCCCCCTATGCCTGGGCTAGGATGTTCTGTAAACTAGGTTTACGTGATGTCTTGCGCAATCGAGAGGTTGTCAGACCTCAGCAACATAACATTATATTGGTTGTGGTTGTTGTTTTATTTGTTGCATTGTTCTTGTTTTAAATTGTCCTTAGTCGCCCAGAGATATGCACTGAGATGAGTAGCCACTGAAGGTCAATAAATCAACGGATCCGTTTTTTCAAAGAGCTATTGTGTTCACAGAAAATGTTTAGCCAGCATGCAAAATTTGGGGCTTGCCAGCAGCAGGATACAAAGAAAATCCTGAATGGATGTTACACATTACTATCTACTGAGCCCCCTGAGATCTCCACCTGCCTCCAATAATCCTTGTGCAGGTGCAATAAGAAACATCCAAGGGGAAGGAGAAGCTGTTTCCTCCTCTAATTGTGCACACGGCCTCTAAGTCATTACAGACCCATAGAAGTCCTTTATGCCTGAGTAAAGGCATTATAAACACAGCCAGCTTGTCCTTTGATTCTGTCTCTCTGCAGTAGCTTTCCACAGTCTTGAATGCAAGAGTGTAAGATGTAGCCAAGCAACAATGAAGAAAGTAGTAAAGAGGCCGTAGTTGTTCACTCCTGTCCTAGAAAGTGCTGTAGATACAAGCAGAGAAGGTTCACGATGTGAGACCTCCTTATTCTGCTCAACCAAAGTCCAAAGGAATAAATATCATTCTGGATCATGTTAGAAGGATCTCAGAGACTCTGAGTGCACATGGAATCATAGGCCTCCTCATTTATTGGATTCCCCTCCTCTAAAGGCTAAGAACTATCCCTTATTTGGAACTGGAGTAGTTAATTGGATGTCTATGGATGTCAAGGGTGGGGAAATTAAAAAATAGCCCCTATGAGGATTGTAGAAATGACACAAACAAATGCATTTTCTGCAGTTTAAGAGGAAGCCTTCCTTTTCTATACCTTTCTTGCAGACAGCATACTTTCACCTAACCTTTCATGCTGTTGCCATTGTATTGTTGTATTTATTATTAGAGTTGCTCTATATGATTATGCTACTTGTAAATCTGATATTAATAATAAAAATTCCCTTGGCACCCGAAGTAGTAAAAGAGGAAGTAAAGAAGAACAGTAACAATGGAATGACAATTTTATTTTTAGAAGAGTAAAGCAGAAAGTGGGATTGATTGACATATTTGAAAGCTTTTTCTGAACGTGTTACTGTTTTAAATCTGGCTTATTTAGAAGGATCACAATTTCACTGAAATAAGTATGCTAAAACAAATAAAATAGGAGAAAGATTGAAGTATTATTCTAGAAAGTCTCTGAAATATAGAGAGTCCTCGATTTACAACAGTTCATTTAGTGACCATTCAAAGTTACAACAGGACTGAAAGAAGTGGCTTATGACTGTTTTTCATAAGTCACACTTATGAAACATTTTTCACATGACCGTTGAAGCTCCCCATGGCCATGTGATCAACATTCAGACGCTTGGCAACTGACTCGTATTTATGACGGTTGCAGTGTCCCAGGATCACCTTCTGCAGCCTTCTGACCAGAAAGTCGATGAGGAAGCCAGATTCACTTAACAACATGTCACTAACTTAACAGCTGAACCATTTAACAAGTGTGGTAAAAAAAAGGTCGTGAAATGGGACAAAATTAACTTAACAGAACACTTAACACTCATTTAGCAACAGTAATTTGGGGCTCAATTGTGGTCATAAGTCGAGGACTACCTATAGATGAAAAGGCAAACATAAGGCAAAGCAACTTAAACTGAGACATTATGAATGGTTGTTTTATATGTTTATTGATTTATTCTTTGCATTTATAGTCTGGCCTTTGTTCAGGATCTTAAAAATGGTATATACAGTCAACTTCCTCCATTCTTTTTCTCACAAGAAGTTTCCTGTGAAGCAGGCTGGACTTCAGCCTAGGTCCCCCTGGGTCTTTCTTTAATTTCCAAACCCACACTATCAAATTGGCCACTTACACAGATACATAATTTCTGTATTTTTACACAAAGCACAACTGTGATCTGGAACACAGCAAAAGTAGGCAATCTGCTAAGGAGAAAGATGCACCTTGTACTCCAGACGTAAAACTTGGCTCTCTCACATCCAGTTGTTTGGAGAAGGAACTTCTTGTGCTTCTCAGAACCATTTCAGAATGAAGCTCAAAGGCTGCATTAGCGCCAGATTCTGGAGAATTTAATCTCTGGGGATCCAGACGCTACTCTGCACTTCCATACTAAGGTGTGGAGGAGAATGAAGTGGTCTAGTGACTCTTGGACTTCCCACATGCTCTGACAGAAATATTCAGTTCAAAAAAATAATTCATCATTTGTTTTAATATGCATTTAATATATATTCCTCTTAACTTCTGTATTGCTCCAATTTGAGAAACAAGACCTTTTCTTGTGCCTTTACATTAGAGGGATCTTTGCCCATTAGTGTTTGGATAGGGGCAGGTGGGCAGATGGATCAGAGTGTCAACAGATCCCATTGTTCAGCAAATTGGAAGTCCAAAAAGAATTTTGAAAAATGGAGCCTACCGAGTATCTCTCAAACAAGCCATGCCACCTCGAAATATAAACCAAGAATCCAGGTTTTTTATAAAAATAAAGGATGCAGAGCAGCACCAAGAATATTGAGGCTTCAAATTCAGACTAGAATACTTAATTTTCAAAAATATTTTTCTACTGCATTGATGAAGAACAGTTGCATTACAAACATATTTACTGTAATTTCACTGTACACCAGCCAGAGTCCCTCCCCAAGGGAGATGGGTGCTTCAAAACAGAAAGGAAGGAAGGAAGGAGGGAAATATTTCTTCAGATGCTATTGCAAAAATGAAAGAAAATATGATTTGGCATGAACATTGTAATCTCTTCGTTGAATTGTTGATTGAAGAGACTTTTGAGTTCATCTAGTCCAATGCCTTGCTCTGTGAAGAATCCTCTAAAATATGTCTGGCAGGATAGAAGCCACTGGAAAGGTGTTATACCATTTAAAAGAGTGATTCTAATAATCATTCCACTGTTCTGACCACAATGTTTTTTCCTTAAAAGTTTCTCCAGCTTTTCCCATCTTCAATTCTAAGACTTGAAATTTGTGACAGGAAAACTGAATATTATAATAGAGGGTCTGATGATTTGGCTGTATAAAGTGAAATAGAATAACCCAGGGATATAGGTAATGACAGCTGGAGAACTCATGAATCATGTCCCATTTGCACACGAAGGGCCATAAATAACTAATGGGATATTGCTGAGAATAGTCAATCTTTCTCTTAATGACTGACTGCACCGCAGAAAGATTGTCAGACAACACTCTTTAGAAAAGAGCAGACACCTTGGTGCTCATGACCAAGGAAAACAAGTTTAACTTCCAGTTTAATAGCCAAGAGAGCTATAAATTCCTTGGCAGCAAGCCAGCACTCTCTAGATAAGCAGCAGCAAGCAAATACAAACAGAGAATTCAAAGCAGGATTTCTTTTGCAAGAATCAAGTCCAAAAGGCTGGTTGGGGAATTCTGGGAGTTGAAGTCCATTTGTCTTAAAGCGATCAAGGTTGGAAAACCCTGTTCTAAATCAGGGGTCTCCAACCTTGGCGACTTTATGAGTTGTGGACTTCAACTCCCAGAGTTGAAGTTTACAAGTCATAAAGTCGCCAAAATTTGGAGACCCCTGCTCTAAATGATTGTGGCTTAGAGGAATGGCTCTTAGCCTCCATTTTGAGTGTAGCTTGCTGTGGAGATTTATGCCTTGTGGAAATGATGAAAAACAAGGAGCATAATGCTGTGTAATAGCTAACATACATGCAAAATGGAATTTCCCAGCAGGCTCTAACCAAGTCACTGACTACAAAAGGGGAAACTTCTCAATAAGAAAGGAACTGGTAGGGAATAGTCAAGAAGGCCAAATGTCTGAAGGGTATTTAAACCACAGGAATGGAGGTTCAAGTGGAATATATTCCACAATATAAGTGGTCAATCAATCCCAGGAAGAGGCCAATGTAGTTTTTGAAGTTTGCTTCACAAATGGAACTATTGTCTTAACAGGGACCTCAAAAAGAATAACAGAAAAAGGATAAGGTACTAAGGAATGCAGCAAAGGAAACTAAAGAGCATGTGGACAAAAAATAAATGAAAACGAAGCATTTTGTTATATGCTTACTAATAGGATGGTCCCTGGTAGTCAATAGCAAAATTATAATAAACATCAAAGCTCAAATACTCCCTTCTAGTGAATTATCACCATCACAGAACTATCAGAAACAAATTATAACATTAGAACGATTGAAAATAAAACACACAATTAACTACAACATCAGACACAAAAAACAGGTAGCAAATAATAAATATAACTTCTACAAGGAAAAAGCTAACAAAGAAGGACACATTTTGAGAATATTTTTTTACTAAAATACAAAGCTGACTAAATAGACTGAGGAAGGGAATTCCAAAATATTGATGCTAACACACCAAAAAGACCCCAATTCTGCTTGATTCCATGTTGGAACCTTCCCATTTCTATTTGTACTTCTATTTCTACAAATGGAAAACTATCTACAGATCATCCCATATGGAAGAGGCTGTTATTTGCAATGAAAGGACTTTCAGACAGAAGCCAAGGGTGTTTAGCTGGCACATGCATAATATACTCCCACCACAACAATCCAGACAGGAACCTATCTATGATTTGGTACTTCTGCCAAGGGTATCCTATTATAGAGCCTGTAACAATAATCTAATTAGATAATAATAGTTTGTGGGTAACAAAAGCCATGTCAATCCTCAATAAACAGGGCACACTTGGTAAATAATCTCTCCCCCCCATAAGTGCTCCCCAGTTATACTGACCTGAGCATTCATCACAAGATGTAGTATCATCCCTAAACTGCATAATTCAATCTCTTATGGGAATATTATTTTACCCCACTCCAAAGTCCTTCAAACTGATTCAGACTCTTTCCATGTGACATTATTCTTGCAGTGCACCCTTGACCAATTCAAGATAATCTCTAAGATGCTGCTGGATTGCCACATATTATCTTTATTTGGCTCCGCAAAGTCCCTTGAAGGGAAAACCCACACAAACTCAGACAAGGCAGGCTACAGAATTCACACCAGTGTTAAATTTGCAGGAGCAAAGCAAAGCAACAAAGGTAAAGAGAAATGACATCACACTAGCCACCAAACTCTTGCCCATTATGCTTCACCTAGATCTCAGTGCAGTCCCAACAGGAGACCATCAGGGAAATCAGACAATCTGATAAAAATGGAAAAGAGAAATAGATTTGGGTATCATCAACACAGAGATGGCACCCAATCCCATATCTTTAATAACGGCACCCAGCTGTCTCGTAAAGATATTAAATTACCTGATTTAATCTTGTTGCACCCCACAGCCTAATGATCTCAGAGTGCCTTAATCCCAAGGTAGGAGTGCAACTACCACAAAGCAGAAGCTCAATAAGGACCTCTTGAAATTTCTTCTTCTTCCTAGTGTTATTCCCATGTTATGGCAGAGTCTGCTTGCCAGCAAAGCTGTCTCCATTTAGGTCGATCCAGGCTGTCTTCAGGGGCGGATGACCACGTATCTCTCAAAATATATTAAATGCAAAAACAAGCCAAAGTAGTGGTTGGGCTGTTAAGTGGCCAAGATTATAAGTGATTGGCCCAAAGTCACCCAGCTGACTTCATGCCTAAGGAAAGACTACAACTCTCCCAGTTTTTAGCCTGGTTTCTTTAACCACTATAGCAGTTTGGGTCTTCTACGCTATTTAGGGGTCTTTAATTTAGGGGAAAAAGTACCCAGGGGGTAGATGCATAAGTGAGTGACATGAATGATGGGGTATAAAATTCTGTGTGACATAGAGAAAATGGACAGGCAGACATTTCCTAATTTCTCTCAAAGCACTAAGATCAGTGCTCATGTCATGAAGCAGATTGGAAGCTTGGAATAAAAATAAGTAAACACTTCTTTACAAAAGGTGTATCTAATATCTGGAAATTATTGCCATAACGTGATAATGTCTATTAACTTGATTGCTTGAAAAAGACATTGGCTCCAATAATGGAGAAAAAGGTCTATCAAGGGCCATTAATCTTGAAAAACAATTTGGTGGCCTGCATGCCTCCAAATATCAGAAGGATGGGTCTGAGACCCATGCTTTTATGTACCCCAGAGGAATTTGGTTGCCTATTGTGAGAAGCAACATTTTGAACTAAGATGGATCTTATCCTGTGGTCTAACAGGACTCCTCTTACTTTCTTAGTAGGTTGCAACCTATATTTGGCATTCTCCTATGAAGTCCCATTTTTATACTGTCTAGACATGTCAAACTATTTATAGTTTGGGATTTTAAAAAAGTAAAATAATGCTCTTTATAAAATTCATTGTGTTAATGCTAGCTGTGTTTGTTCTCACAAGAAGGGCCAATAACTGATACCACTAATTTGCAAGCATTAACAAAATAAGATGCAGCTGCAGAAATTATAATAGGATCATCTTTGTATTTTATGCCAGCATGTCTCACGAATGTTCAAAGAAGCAAAATGTCATTTTTGACAGCAAAAAGAGTAGCTGTTGGAAGTCTGAGAAATAATAACCAACTTTGCTGTTTGTTTTAAGTTTTTGTATTCCACTATTCAGTGTAGTATTCGTTAGATAAGAAAGGCTGCAAGACTCAGCAAGGAAGCTTAATGGATATAAATCTTTTTGTAATACGAATTCATTTTATAATTACAGTTACATCAGAAAAAACAGTTTTTTTTCTTCACTACAAAACCAAAGAAATAAAATTGTTATAACCACCAAGTGTCTTCTCTCTCTCTCTCTCTCTTTCTCTCTGTCTGTCTTCCACTGTAATTTTCTAACCTGTTCCTGAAAAAATGGTAGGCACCAGCCAAAGCAGAATAGAAGGCAGTATTATCTCTTGCAATCAAGATATTAAACTTTTCAAAATAAAAGTATGTGTTGCCAGGATAGCTCCCTTAAAGCTGTTCTGTAAAAGCTGTAAATTACTAATTTATTTTCCAACAGTGCAGAAGAGCACTCTGATAAGCTTGAAAGAAAGATCTAAAAGAATTATAATGTAAATTCCCTACAATAAATTGAGCATTGCATTCCCACAAGATCTCACAGCAGATCATCTTTCTCCAATAAAAAGTCCAGTATTGATTTTTAAAAAAGATATAAATAAGCTGTAGATGTATAAAATGTGTGTGTATGTGCGTGTGTGTGCGTGCATGCGGGCATATTTACATAAAGTTTGTAGCAGGAGAATTTGCATTTTGAAATATTGCAATAGGAATAGATTGTCATGAAGAAAATCTACCTATGTGGTCATCAAGAGGTACATCTTGGTACATACACCAAAAGGACTTGATGGCATATAATCAATCGATCAATCAAATATGGCAAGGATGAAGAAATGGGGAGAGATGGACCATTACTTTAAAAATGAAAGGATTTTCAAGAAAGACGTTTTATTGTACAGTTGCATCTTGTGATAGCTATTTAAATGTTTTCATATACATATGCAATATATTTCTGTAAAAGGCAGCTTTAGGAGACAGATCAAAAGCTTTATCTCAGACTAAAAGCTCTGCTCTTCAGAGTGGATAGTTTCGGAAATATCAAATAACCTTATTGTTCCTATGAAACTAAAGGTAGAAGACCTTCATACCTTATTTTGAGACTACTTAGTCGAAAGCTTTATTCAGACTGAAAATACACAGAGGAATTATTTTCACTATCAGTTCAGAAGACAATCATAATAATGGGGGGTGGGAACTGCTGGAGCCGAACAAGATAAATTTAATCCAGTATTATTATTATTTTCACCATGGCTGGGGAGATCACAGTTAGGAAATGTAAAGAGAGCCACTTTTTCCTAATGTTTGTCCTCAGCACTTGGTATTGAGATATATATGCTTTGGAACTAGGAGCCATTAGTCAGTGCCGACAGATTTTCCCTCTGTGGACTTCTCCAAGGGCTTCTCTAAAATGTAACTGTTAAGTTTGCATGAAGAGTCAGACGCGAAGCGCTTCAGTGAAGAGTTTATTAGTGACTACAGCTCGAATGGACCCAACTTGGCTGGGCTACGGCTGCTACTTATAGCCAGCAGCCGTAGTTGCCAGCCAATCAGAGTGCAGGGTTTTCCCGCATTTTTAAACCAATCATATTTGACATTTTACAAGAACAATTCAAACTAAACCAATGACATTCAAACCTACATACATAACACCCCTCCCCACTAGGTTCAGTCCATACCAAACCCCAACCTATCTAATGTATTCTTTTAAATAGGTGGGGCTCTTACGTGTACGTTGAGACCTTCGTGGTTCAGAAGTTTTAACATTTTCAACCAGTGAGAGAGGAAATGTGTCTGCTGACATTTCCCCACTGGGACTTCCTGTGAAAGAAGACCCTGTTTGATTGTTAGAATCTGGTCTCTCCTCCCAACCCATCTCCAGCCCAATGTCAGCACCCAAGTCAGGTAGTGATGTGTAATCTTCCACTTCTAAGGATGGATTTTGGCCTTGTGACAGGTTTTGGAATGGTTCCTGTTGTAATGGCTCGTTACACATGGGGTGGATTCTTGCTTGCTGATTATTCTCCTGCTCCTCCCCTTCCCCCCTAGAATTGACATCAGGTGAGGGAACTAGAGAGGAACGAGTGCGATGCTCCTGAGAGAACCTGGATCTAAGTTGATCAATGTGCCTGCTCCAGAGGACTCCATCCTCTGTTTGTACCCTGTAAGAACGAGGGCCTGTGATTTGAGTTATCTCAGCAGGAATCCACAAAGGTTCACCCATAAGGTTCTTAGCATAAACAGAATCACTCACACTGAATGTGCGAACTTTGGAAGTGGAATCTAGTGGTGCGTTGGGTGCGTAAGTGGGATGAAGGCGGTCAAGGGAAGACCTAAGTTTCCTACCCATCAACAATTCTGCTGGGGATAAGTTATTAGATGGGTTAGGAGTGATGTGCTGAACACTAAGAAGTTTTCAACTTTCTCAGTGATGTCCCCAGGACCCAGTTGCTGAAGCTTCTCCTTGGTAAAACATACCATGCGTTCAGCCTGGCCGTTAGCCGAAGGGTGCCCAGGGCAGTGAGGGCATGTCTGATACCCTGTTGTGCTAAATAGGATTCAAAAAGGTTGGATGTAAATTGAGGGCCATTGTCAGAGACAAGAACATCAGGTAACCCGTGGGTTACAAAAGTTTTAAGCTGCTTGATGACAGCATCAGTTGTGGTGGATGCCATGGGAATTACCTCTAGCCATTTCGAATATGCATCTACTATAATAAGAAAGGTGTGCCCTCTGGTAGGGCCAGCAAAATCAATGTGAATCCTGGACCATGGGCCCCTAGGACATTCCCATTCCTGTGTGGGGGCAAGAGGTGGGGCAGGCCTGACTACCTGACAGTTGGGACAAGATGCAACCCAGTTTTCAACCATTTTGTCAATACCTGGCCACCATACATAACTCCTGGCCAATCCCTTCATCCTTACAATACAGGATGACCCTCATGTAACATTTCCAAAACCTCTCTTTGCAGTTTTGCAGGAATAACCACCCTGTTACCCCACAAAATACATCCTCTTAATACAGATAATTCAGTTTGCCTGGACTTAAAAGGTTGGGCCAGGTGAGGTAGATCTTGAAGAGGCCAACCTTTCTTAATCCAGCCTATAACAGGAGCCAATAAAGTGTCTTTGGCAGTCTCTCTGGCAATTTCAGCAGCATGAACTGGAAGCTTGGCAACAGTTTCTAGGAAAAAGGTGTGTGTTTCAGGTTCAAAGTCCTCCTTGTGGCAAGGAAGTGGGCAACGACTCAGTGCATCAGCATGTCCAATGTCCTTGCCAGGCTTGTGGATAAGTTTGTATGAATAAGCAGCAAGAAATTCAGTCCATCTCAGCATTCTTGGTGACAGGATAGTAGGTGTAGGTTTGTCTCCTGCCACAATGCCTAACAAAGGTTTGTGATCTGTAACAATGGTAAATGTTCTCCCATACAAATATTAATGAAATTTCTTGACAGCTGCAACAATTGCCAATGCTTCCTTGTCCAATTGGCTGTAATTTCTCTCTGTTTTGGTCAAAGTGCGAGAATAAAATGCAATAGGGGCTTCCCTCCCACTGGGAGGCCTGTGGCTCAAACCTCCCCCCACTCCAAAGGGGGATGCATCACAAGTCAGTACAACAGGTAAATTCTCAGAGAACTGTATCAGTACAGCATCAGACGTGATTAGTCTTTTAATACTGTTAAATGCTGATTGTTCCTTCCTTCCCCAGACCCAAACAGACTTTTTGCCAAGTAATCTGTGCAATGGTTCTGCAATGGTTGCCTTCTGAGGTAGGAACATGTGATAAAATTTAATGAGTCCAAGGAAGGCTTGCAAATCTGTTTTGCATTTAGGTCTAGGAGCTTCTTTGATTGCTTGGACCTTGGCATCTGTAGGGTGGATGCCATGCTTGTCAATCATATAGCTCAGGAACTCAACCTTGTCAGTTTTAAGAGTGCATTTGTCTTCCTTGACTTTTAACCCCGCTTTCTTGAATCTGGTAAGGACTTCTCTGAGTCTCTCTTGTAACTGAGTGTCATTTTCAGCAGAGATTAACACATCATCAAAGTAAGGCACTACCCCTGGCAGTCCTTGGAGCATTCTTTCCATAAGTCTTTGAAAGATGCCTGGTGCCACGCTTACTCCAAACTGTAACCTTTTACATTTGAAGGCACCTCTATCAGTCACAATGGTTTGGGCCTCTGCAGTGGCATCATCAACTGTTAGTTGTTGATATGCCTGGGCCAGATCCAATTTGGCAAAGACTGTACCCCTGCCAAGTGAATGTAATAGATGATGCACCACTGGAACTGGGTATGCACTCTGCTGCAGTGCATGGTTCAGTGTCCCCTTATAGTCTCCACAGATTCTTACTGACCCATCAGTCTTGACTGGTGTGACTATGGGTGTCTCCCATCTGGAGTGGTCAGTGGGCTCTAAAACTCCTTGAGCTATTAGTTTATCTAATTGTGCATCAATTTTTCCTTTAAGGCAAATGGGACCCTTCTGGGCTTTAAACGAATTGGGGCACCTTGGGATCTAGGTTGAAAGTGATAGGGGTCCCCATATACTTGCCCAATCCTTCACTGAAGACCTCTGGAAACTCAGACTTCAAGGCCTCCTCCCATTCAGAGTTGCTCACGTGATTGATGCCAGTCACCTCGATGCCTAGTGGATTGAACCACTCAAGTCCCAGCAAGCTTGGGCGGTCTTTGTCCACGATGGTCAGGGGCAAACGTTTGGTGTGGCCTTTGAACTTCACATTGAATTCTCTTGTTCCAATTACTGGAATCTTGTTCCCTTGGTAGTCTTTAAGAGTCAGTGCTTGCTTCTGGAAATGTTTCTTCTGAATGTTGGGAAGTAGCCTGTGAATAGTGTCCCATGACACCATAGATAAATAGGAGCCTGAGTCCACTTCCATTTGGCAAGGCCTTCCTTCAATGAATACCTTCACATGTACTTTTCTGCTTCTTAAGGGTGAAGAATGACCAATGGTGACTGTTTGATGAGTTTCATTCTTCCCATTTGCTTCTGAGTTGCCCCATTTTCTCACTGAAGTTGTTGGGCTTGAAATCTTTGTCAGGAAACTTTCTTCTGTGTGGGGGAGTTCTGGATGATTTGCAGACTCTTGCTAAATGACCTCTTTTTTCACAACGAAGGCAGATGGTATCAAGAAACTTGCATTCAGTGCGGGGGTGCCCCCCACAACCTCTGCAATAAAAGTCTTGCCTTTTTCTTCCCAGGTCTTTCTTTTCTTTTCCATTCTGAGTCTATAAATTCCTTCCTCCACCTCACTACAGTCTGATTCAGAATCTATTTGCTCGCAATGAGTTGTTGTGGACTTTTCCACATCAGGATGGCTTGAGGCCTTGTTAATTTTCTTCATGGCTGCCGCTGAGGACTTAGTGGCTTCTGCTGAGGAGGCCTCTTCTATGGCCTCCTTCAATGTGATCTTAGGTTTTAATAACAATTTGCTCTGAAGCACCTTGTCTTTGAGGCCTAGAACAAACCGATCGCGCATGGCCTTCTCCAAGCTGTTAAACTCACATGCACCCCCAATGTCTCTTAAGCTTGCCATGAAGTCGTTAACGTTTTCGCTTTCCCTTGATCCCGACGGTAAAATTCGTGTCTCTTAATGAGGCACGATACTTGTGGGGCATAATGGGCTCTTAAAAGCTTTTCTAAATCAGGCCATTCCACTACCTTCACGTCTGCAGCTCCTGCCAATGCCTTCGCCATCTTGAAGACTGCCGGACCACAGTGCGTGAGAAAGACCGCCTCTTCCGCTTCTCGGAGATGTCGGCGAGGTCGTTTCCTTCCAAATACATTTGGAAGCGATCCGCATACGATTCCCAGTCTTCTGCCGCCAGATCGAACGGGGCTGGTGGGGGTGTTCAGCGCAGCTATCTCGCTCTTCTGCTTGTCTTCCGCGTCGTCTTCTCTTCAGGGGAATCCCACCTTCGTCGCCAGTGTTAAGTTTCCATGAAGAGTCAGACGCGAAGAGCTTCAGTGAAGAGTTTATTAGTGACTACAGCTCGAATAGACCCAACTTGGCTGGGCTACGGCTGCTACTTATAGCCAGCAGCCGTAGTTGCCAGCCAATCAGAGTGCAGGGTTTTCCCGCACTTTTTAAACCAATCATATTTGACATTTTACAAGAACAATTCAAACTAAACCAATGACATTCAAACCTACATACATGACAGTAACTTATTACTAAATAAAGATATAGAGGGCCATGGTGCATAAGGTACCTAAGACAATGTTTCCATTGTATTCCATCTGCACAAACAAAAGGGTTAAGAACATGTGAGGGCTTACAGCAAATGCCAGAAAATGATATTTTAACATTGAAAGAGAAAGACAAAGTCAAAAATCTACCTGCTTTACAGAATAACAGAGTTGGAAGGGACCTTGGAGGTCTTCTAGTCCAACCCCTAACTCAAACAGGAGACCTTATACCATTCCAGACAAATGCCTTGTATAAAACTGTGTTTATACTGTGTTCATATTGCCGCCTATTCACACATGGCAACTCAAGGCAGCTTACAGGAATATAAAAACCTCATGTATAAAACAATAAAACTAATGGAGAATAATCACATAATAAAATAATATAATGTAGTATGAAGTTTTAATGTTGGCTATATTTCACCCTGGTTGATTGTCTTTTCATGGTTAAGTTTTTCCTCTATTTCTCATTTGTCTTAACAAATGTACCCATACAAAACATTGTAAATCTCCAAAGCCCTGGATGTCATTTCTTAACATTGGTTCTTTCAAGGCTTCTTCAGGACTACTGCTTTCCAAGATTTTAATCTATCGGTCAGTTCTTTGATGGAGGGAGATATCCTAAATGTCCAACAAAATAAAGCTCAAGAATTGTTGTAGACAAGGAAATGTCTCTCAAGTTCATACTAAGACCAAGTCTTAATTAGCATGTGTCTTTACAATGTTCAAATCATACTTCTGTCCCTTTAGAATGAAGGTGATTTCAGATATTATTATTATTATTATTATTATTATTATTATTATTATTATTATTATATTACTATATTACTACTACTACTACTACTACTACTACTACTACTACTACTACTACTATTATTCAGGTTCATTTCCAGAAAAATGGCTTGGAGTCTATAGAACCACAAAGCTAGTACCTCTCTGACCCTTTTATAACAGTTTTGTTGTATTTGGGATCACACAGATGCTACACAATCTCTGGAAGTATCTGGCCGGTTTAAAGAGTTGCAGACCATTGCTAAAGTGTGCTTGATATGCCTTTTCTGAACAGCAATAAGAATACTCCAATTTCACATATCCAATATATCAATGGGATTTAAATCCTAGCTATTCCCCGGATTTATCGTTTATATTTAAATAAAAATAAAAATTAGACATCTTTGTATACATACTTGACATTGTAATGCTCATCCCTACCAAAAGACAGATTGCAAACAGATTATAATTAGCAAAGAGAGGAGAAGGAAGGCCTCATTACTGAAACCTTACAGTTCTTTATTTTATAGTTTGTTACTGTTTAATTTTTGAAACACTTGCTCAAATGCAGGGATCTTAATGTTGCATATCAAGTGCAAGATCAAGAAGGAGGGAGTATTTCTCTCTGCTGCCTTTTGCTTCCCAGCCATATTCTCATCCCTAAGATCTCAAATGCACCTCAGAATCAAGGCTGAACTATCCTATCACAATTTTAGCAGGCGTTTGGAAAACCATCATCTGGATCCACCCCATAGGTCTTAAAGGATAAGGATCACAGACTTGGAAGAGATCTTGGGATCTTCCAGTGACTAGTCCAACCTGCTTCTCAGGCAGGAAGCCCTACACCCTTTCAGACAAATGGTTGTCCAGTTTCTTCTTAAAGTTTCCAGGGTTGGAGCATTCACAACTTCTGGAGGCAAGTTGTTCTACTGATTAACTGTCCTGTCAGGAAAATTCTCCTTAGTTCTAGGTTGCTTGATTGATTTCCATCCATTGTTTCTTGTCCTGACTTCAGGTGCTTTGAAAAGTAAGCTGACTCCCTCTTCTTTGTGTCAACCCCTGAGATATTGAAACACTGCTATCATGTCACCCCTAGTCCTTCTTTTCATTAAATTAGACATACCCAATTCCAGCAGCCCTTCTTTATATGTTTTAGCTTCCAGAAAAGCACTTCCATCTAGGCAAATTCTGCTGCAACCATCCAAAATAGCTTTAAATGGCCCAGAAAAGCAGACATGAACAGGAAGGAGAAACCCCAGTAAGATTCAAGCTCTTTCAGTCTCCTGTATGTATATTCAACTGTCTGTAATGTGTTGCTGGTTCCTTCCCCGCCACTCCCCCACTCCAATTTTATCTATCAGCATTTTCTAGGTGTTCAAGCTGAGATACTTATTACGATCATTCATTCCCCACCTGCCTGCAACCTGCAAGCTTCTTGGTGATTAAGCTGTAGGTTGCTGCACTCCAGTCACTGCCTCAATTTTCCTGCCAGTCAGTTGTGACCAATATGCAACAGTGCAATGGCCTACTAGTGTCTCTTCTACATTGGGTCAATTGGTTTGCGACTGCCTGATTTCCCAGGTCCAAAGTACACAATATTTTGTACTTATTGGAATGGGATACAGTCACACATTTTCCTGTTTGCTGCTACGTTCTGATAAACCATCCCCTTAAAAATGAAGGGAGATCCATGAACTTTGTGTCTGTTGACATACATTGTGTGGGAGACACATTCAACCATCCAGTTTGTTTGGAGATTGTCAGTTTAAGCCTTTACCAACTTGGAATTTTGAGAACATATTATGGGCACGCTCACAATACGGTGCTTTTAACTAATCACAAAACCACCCTGCGATCAAAATGCAAATTCAGAACTGATTTGCAACATTAAATTTCCTAAGAATGGTTTTGGGTTACATGTGAGGCAGGCAGTTTTGTCAAGGCAGGTTATGCTTAAAGGTTTTGTTTTGTTTTGTTTTGCCATGGATTAACTTCTCATTAATACTTCTATTAGAAACATCTTTAAAAATAAACTTAGATAAACCAAGTCAGAGGAATTCCAGTTTTAAGCTATAAGCAACTTTAAAAAGCAATTGCAATCTTTTGATCAGGCATTTCATGTCAGTTTCTACTACGTACTGACTTGACTGTATTCTCAACAGTTGATGTAGCATTTTTGCTCAGAAATTTAACCTTTCAGATATTTTCTCCAGGTATCAAATATTTTTATTACTTCTATGTTTTAAAATGATATGATATTGCTGAGTGGTTGAACTATGACACAACAGACCGCAACTTACAACAGTTCATTTAGTGACCATCTGAAGTTACAGCAGCACTGAAAAAAGTGACCTATGACCATTTTTCACACTTATGACCATTGCAGCATCCCCATGGTCACGTGATCAAAATTCAGATGCTTGACAACTGACTCACAATTACGATGGTTGCAGTGTCCCGGGATCAGGCGATCACCTTTTGCAACCTTCTGACAAGCAAAGTCATTGGGGAAGCCAATTTCACTTAACAACCATGTTACTAATTTAAAAATTGGAATGATTCCCTTAACAACTGTGGCAAGAAAGGTCATAAAATAGGGCAAAACTCACCAATGTTTTGCTTAGCAACAGAAATTTTGAGCTCCATTGTGATCAAAGATTACTTGCATTTCAGCTTGAATGGAAGTTTTACACACATACACACACATGCACGCACACATTCACGCACACACATATTCTCATTTCAATGTTGCACTAAACAGACATTGTGCAAAAAAGGTAAAAACAACTAAAATTATGATTATCAAATTCAAACAACCTGACTGAGGAAGAAGACATTAAATTATTTCCTGAAAATTGAGAGTGGGAGACTAAAGGCACTCCCCACAGCAGGGTGTGTGTACTTTAGCTTGGCTGTGCTCTGCTTCCTTGCCTGTCCAGCAGATCTTTGAAAGTAGGGGCATTTTTAAGAGGGTTTCTTCCTGGCATATCATACCCAGGCTGCAAAAATACAAACAACCAGTTGATGGCAGCAAAGAGTTAGGCATCCTGTGTTATTTTGCTGCCATCTAGTGGTTGTCTGAATTACCGCCACCCAAGGATAATAGCTGTAACCTCTCCCACTCGTCTGGACACCTGGACAGGTTCCTATTGAGACAGGCAGACATTGCAACGCTAAAGCATTTCACAATGCAGGTTAAAGACAGGCCAAATCATTTAGTCTGTGGGGGAGTTAGAGAAAGTTCAGTTATGAGCCTGAATCCACCACCAGCTGTTCTTCCAGTTATTAAACCAGTGATAAGATGGGACGGCAGCAAATCATTCAGTCTGGGCTTGTCCATTACAAAAAGCCTTGGCTCTCCTTGTCCGATGCACATACCTCTCCCGCTGTATGTAAGAATTGCCTTCTGCCAAGATATCCATTTGTCCCCTTCTGACACAATTTCCTCTCCCCCCTCAACTTTTGCTCCAGCCTTCTCCCTCCCATTTGTGAAATCCTGAGGCTGTTTATTTTCTTGGCCTGACAACAAATGGCCCTGAAATTTTTCTCCTGCTGCAGCTGACGGTATCTCTAAGCCTTCTGGGGTACATTAGCTCCACTTCATGAAAGCACGCAGGCAGCGACTGGGAAATAAATGGGCTCCAGGACTCTGGGGATATTAAGAGGAGCTGCTGCATAGGAAAGTACCGTACAGAATAAATATAGCTAAGTGGAGGAAAGATATTTACTTTAGCCTGGGAAGCCTTGAGCCCAGGCAGAAACCCAGGTGGGCTTCAGGGCTGACTGGGGTCAGCCACTGACCCTCCCTCCCCCTCCTTTGGGCTGCCAGCCTGCACCGCAGAGCCTGACTTTTCACTGGGATTTTGAATTGAACAATGTTAGGCCAATAAACCATTTTTATTATAATACGCAAAGCGGAGCTGCCAACTGTCCCCAAATTTATTGAGGGCCATTAATTTCTTTTCCATGCTGTGCATTTTCTTCCCCCCCTTTTCCTCCCCCCCCCACAAATGCCTCAGATCTTGTAAATTGTAATGTCTGAACAGTTAAAAATCATGCCAAAGGGTTTATTCACCCTTTTTGGCACAGATAAACATGCCATCTCAGTCAGAATGCTTGCATAATATCCTGCACACAAGTTTGGTTGGACTTAAAACAAAAAAGTTGACATGCCCCAAAATTCTGAAATGAGTAATTCTGGGTTGAAAGAATTTTATACATAATTATATAGAGAGAGCAAATAGCAACCAACAGTATTGACATTGGATTGAGGCTTTGTCCTTTGTCAAGTCCTTCATCTTCTGGCCTCTTGTTTCAGTTTCAGTTTATTTGGACTTATAGGCCGTCCTCTCTCCCGAAGGACTCAGGGCAGCGTACATAAAAAACAGACAATACAAAAGTTAAAATAATTTTAAAAATATTAAATTAATGCCAAATAAACATTCAAATTAAAATCCCGATCCCCTGTCAGTCCAGGCTGGATTGTAAAAATAACCATGTTTTAAGGTCGTGGCGGAAGGAGCGGAGATCAGGGGACAGGCGCAATTCAAGGGGCAGGTGGTTCCAGAGGGTGGGCACTGCCACAGAGAAGGCTGTCCCCCTAGGGGCCGCCAGCCTACAATGTTTAGGGGCCCCTCTGTTTAGAGGCCCCGTCTGTGGGAGCGCACTGGGCAATTGGTATTCGCCAACGGTAGGAGACATTCCTGCAAGTACCCCGGACCCAAGCCATATAGGGCTTTGTAAGTTGTTACCAGCACTTGTTCACTTGTAAGTTGTTACCAGCACTTGTTCATTTTTGAGCCACCATCACTGTTCAAATCCCATGTCCAATACGATTTTGGCCACCATAGACATAATCAACCAGTGCAATAGCTTTGTTCTGATTATAGCTATGGATATGTAAATTCACAGAAGTAACTTTCAACCCTTGATGGATAACCTTAAACCTAACTCACTGGGTAGGAAGAACATGGAAGACAGCCAAACTAAGCAGATGTAATTCATTGGTGCAAGAAAGTCATTGGCAAGCAAAAACATTTGGGAGCAAAAAAAAAAGGAACAAGAGCTACCTCCCCCATCCCCCACCTGTAAGTGATTTATTGTTCTTTCTCTCCCTAATAATCTCTTTCTCCCTGATTATTGTCTGGAATCAGCAAATTGACAGCATTTCCACATAATACTATGTAGGGTCCTTGGTGCTCTCTGAGCTTGGTAGCTTTCTTGCAGATATTTCATTACCAAACTTGGTATCATCATGGTGTTACTGAGTTTGGCAATGAAATGTCTGCAAAAAAACAGCTAGGCTCAGAGAGTACCAAGAATCCCACAGTTCAACCTTGAGCTACAAATTCCTGCTTGAGCAGGGGATTGGATTAGAAAACCACCAAGGTCCTTCCCTTCCAACTCTTTTATTTTGTTACATATTGTCTTTTATCAGTATAGTACTATGTCTATATGAACTCCCCCTTAAGGTAAGAAATACCACAGCCAATCACTGTTTCCTCCCACCAGCTAATAGGAGGAGTGGGGAAAAAATGGTCATTTGGTCAGTGCCCTGTCCTATCACCCCACACCAGACCCAGAAAGGAAGAAAAAACTGCTAATTCCCAGGCATTGTTATGTAGGTGCCATGTACAATTGGCTAGAAAATTTGCCAAATACCTGAGCTGTTGGTATCAGTAGAAAATAGCTTGTCTGTCTGGGTGTGTTTTCTTGCGTAATAAAATCCCATTGAAATCTGTGATGACAGGACACTGCAGATAACAGAAGAGAATAACAGAGTTGGAAGGCACCTTGGAGGTCTTCTAGTCCAATCCCCTATTCAAGCAGGAAACTCTACACCAGGGCTGTCAAACTCCGGGCCTGCAGGCAGGATGCGTCACGTGCTGGCCATGCCCATGCCTGGTTTAGCAGAGGGAAAAAAAGGCCCGATACCTCATGTGACAACACGAGTTTGACACCCTTGCCCTACACCATTTCATACAAATGGTTGTCTAATCTCTTTTTTTTTTCCAAAAAGATTTTTATTTTTTAAGACATATATAAACAAAACATAAAAAACATAAAACCATCTTCCATTTTATATACATACAGTGTATCAGTTGGTTACAAATCTTTTGTGCTATCCTTTCGTAGTCACCACTCTCAATTTATATAAATTCTCACATTGTCAATCTAACATATGCTTATATATTTATTAATTATTAATCATTCATGACTAAACTATTTATTCCATTATTTATATGAGATATTCTAGATTTTATTATAAAATGTATATTACACTTTCATCCAATGGTTAAATATATTTGCATTATATTTTATATCAACCTATTAAACTTCTATTATAAGACTTCCTAAAGTATTACATTGCCATGTCTTTTTATCCAACCATTGATAAAACAAATCCCATATCATGTAAAATTGTTTATCTTCTTGTTCTCTAATTTCAAATGTCAATTTACTCATTTCAGCACAGTCCATAATTTTCTTAATAACTTCCTCCTGCATAAGTATTTTTTTCATTTTTCCAATTCTTAGCAAATACAATCCTAGCTGCTGTCAAAACATTTACAATCAAATATTTCAATTCTTCATTGTACATTTCCGGTATAATTCGCAATAAAAATATCTCTGGCTTAAAGTCTATATGTTGTTTTATCATTTTTTCCAATCCAATCTCTTCTTAAAAACTTCCAGTGTTGGAGCTTTCATAACTTCTGGAGGCAAGTTGTTCCACTGATTAATTGTTCTGTTAGGCTGCTGTTTTGCAGCCAGGCACTTTCCCTAACTCTGTGGATGTGGAAAAGAGAAAGTGTGCATTTATTACATTTATATACCGCCCCTTTCATCAATAAGGTGGCTAAGTGGCTTGAGTCTACAATACAGAGGCTGGGCAGGGCGTGAGAAGAGGTGAGTTCATGTTATTTAAGCTGATATGGAAAATCAAGTTGGGCCCTTTGTTATAGGGATTGTCAAAATACTAGAGACTTAGCTAAAAGGCTTAAGATCTGGCTTGGTGATAAAAAAAAGTTCCCTGTGAAATCTACTTGAAGGAGTAAGAGGCAGGGTGGTGCAAAAAATCCCTTTAATGGGAACTGGGTCCAACATTCTGCTCAGCTGCAGCAATTTTGCAAAATGAACTGCTTTGCAGTCAAGTGAAAAGACATCTGGATTCACTTGTTCAAGAGGGGGGAAAAGGGCTGTGGGAGCAGCTTTAATGTTACAAGCAGAGGGGCCTAGTTTTCCTAGCACACTCAGCAAGGTCACAAGACTTAACTACTATCCTATCCTGAAAAACTATGGACAACAAAATGGGGTCAAAAAGTACATACTGGGCATGGTTAGCAGTTGCCTGGAGTTTTGCATGGTAGCCTTAAGTGAGGGGGAGGGAAAATGTCAGGACGCGAAGTGGCTTCAGCTCTTTTATTTTTAGACTACAGCTCAGAACGGACCCAAAGTGGCTTAGCCGTGGCAGTTTTTATAGCCGGCTGCCGCGACTGGTAGCCAATGGCTGTGCTCGGATTTTCCCGCACTTTTACAACCAATCATTTCAAACTCTGTACTTTTATAACCAATCATTTCAAATGCTGCATACATTACAGCCACAGCAGGCATCAAGTGAAGGAATGGGAACTTAGGATTCCCTGGGCTGTTGCAATATAAATAAATTCAAAACTGCCAAGGAGGTGTAGGCACTTGTAAGCACATGTTATCTCTCCCCCCAACACACAGACAAACCTGTTTTTTCACTTATTTTTCCTCATAATTTCTACTTCCACTGCAAAGTAAACCTGAAAGATCCCACAATCTCTTGGGGTTCAGGTCCTTCTCTGTGAAAGGCAGTCCATGGGTTTGTTAGAAGACATTCACAAGGAAGCCATTTTGTGGAAGCTATCGCATGAGCCTATTTAGGAGGGAGGCTACCCAGGGAGGTACAAGGGGCTGGGAAATGGAAGGGGCCATTTATACTGCTACCAGAGGTGAATAATCAATGGGCTGCTAGTGAAGCTCTCCTACCCCAAAAGGAGAAAAAAAAAGAAGGCTGTCTCTTTCTGAATGCTGAGTTAAAGGAAGACATCTGCAGGGAAGGAATTGGCTGCTTTACCCTAGCTCACAAGGGAGCAAAATACAGTGGGACAGATGAAGAGCTATGCAACAGATAAATGTGAGGAAAACTCCGAGTCCTTAAAAACAAAGCCTCCCACAAAATCAAAGAACCGAAGTAGACTTTGGGTTTCATCCAGAACATTGGATGCTTTGCATTGCTCAGTCCTGAGAGACACAATCAGTGCCAACTCTCTTATCTCTGGTTCTCAACAAGCTTCCCATGTGACCATGTGCTCTACACCAACAGCAAATCTCCAACAGTTCCTAAAGCAAATGCAGAGTCTGAATTCCCAGCTCTCTGTTGGAAACAGGTGTGTGCAAGATTCTCCCCCCTCCTCCTCTTTCTCCTCCTCTTCTTCCTCGCCATTATTTTAATTTCCAGTTGAAAAATAGATTTTGTTTTCTAAATCTTTTTGTTTTCAAATATTAATTATATATATATGTATAAGTATATTACATACATACACACACATACACACATACATACATAAACACACACACACACTCTTACTTAACAGCTGTCTTGCTTAACAACAGAAATCAGTTGTGATTGTAAGTCGAGGACTACTTGTATATGAGCAGATTCTCATATATTAGCAGCCCGTCAGCTACAAACTAGACCAAGAAATAAAGTCCATGGAAGATTAAAGTCTACTGTTATCTAGGCTGGCAATATAACCTAATTTTACAAATCTGATTCTGCTTCCCCCCTCCCCCCATCTCCAATACACCTATATGAATAAAGAAATTGAAGAAGTATCCTCTCTGATTGTCCATACATTCTACACCTCCCAGGCATGATCTGTGCTTTTCTTCTTATCGCCTAGGTAACAACTCTCTTCCCTTTTCCTCAAGGCCATCTTCTTTATCCTCTATACTGCCCCATTTCTTCCCCAAGTAGCATACTGGGTCAGAGAAAAACAATGGCAGCAGACAAAAAGCAGCTATTTATTTATTTGTATCCTTCTGTTATTGTTTTACAAATAACTTAAGGCAGGAGATATGCCTAACCTTCCTTCCTTCCTCTATTTTTCCCACATCCACAACCCTGTTGGGCTGGGAGAGAGTGAGTGGCCTAAGGTCACCCAGTCAGGTAAGGCAGTACTAGAACTCAAAGTCTCCCATTTTCTAGCCTGGTCTTTAACCACCAAACTGGCTCTCCCGATTCTGCCATTGCTTCAGGATGTAGCTACTATTGCCAGACATGAGGGAGGAAAATGTACTATCCTGAAATACTGTGTATTTCTTACAACTAGGGCAAATATGAGAAAGAATCTCAGTAGAATAAAATTTTTGAATGTGGATGTTTTGGTCATTAGCCAGTTTGACTTCAATAAGTATGGCTAAGTTACTGAGCATGACCAAAGATTTATAGCAAAAAGGAAGTATATATACAGCCAGTTTGGTCTAGTGATTAAGGCACCAGATTAGATACCAGGGTACCATGAATTCTAGTCTGACCTTAGGCATGAAAGCTTGCTGGATGACTTTGGGCCAGATTTTTTCTTCAGCCCAACTCACCTCACAGGGTGGTTGTTGTGGGAAAAATAAAAGGAGGAAGGAATATTAGATCTTTTTGCTGCCTTGAATTATCTACTATTATCCCATGTTTAAAAAACATGATGTCAGGATTGACACGTGGGATACAAATAAATAAATTCAATCAATATTTGCCTCTAAGGAACCATCTGTGAGATGCCAACATACACGAGATCATTCACATGTTCTTGAGCTGGGACAACCAGAATACCAGAATGAGTTAGATTTTCTGGAATTGCATTGCAGTAATGGTGGTATCTCTGTGGCACTGTGTGAGATGGGCAAAATTGGTATTTAACTGCTTGATCCTTCTGTACTGATTTTCAAGTGCAACCTCTCTCTGATCTTGACTCTGGAGATAAAAAGATAATTGGGAAAGGCACTATGGAATAAGATAGGGATGCTGAATTAAGTAATCATACCACTTACTGGCTCCCTCCTGTAAATCTTTCTATTTTCCATTATCATTACAATTCTCACTAAAAGTTGAATAAATGTAAAATTGAATTGTGGAAGCCATTCAGTTCAATTCATATTTATTATCAAGTAGTCAGAATGAATGTTGGGTGGAATATGTAAAAGGATGGAATGAGTAAAATGGTACAATGTGGTCCTATTTTCAGTAACCCATATAAACCATTTTTTCTCATTCACTTGAAAATGATTAGGCCTGAGTTGTATCAGTCTTCCCTTTAAATGTCTAAGGAGAGCCAATTTGGTATAGTGGTTAGGGTGCTGGCATAGAAACCAGGAGACCATAAGTTCTAGTCCTGCTTTAGCCATGAAAGTTGACCAAGTGACTTTGGGCCAATCACTCTCTCAGCCCAACTTACCTCACAGGTAGTAATGGTGAGGAAAATAGAAGGTGGAAGGTGTACAGGATATATTGGCCACCTTGAGTTATTTGTAAAAATAATTTATTTATTTATTTATTTAAATTACATTTATATGCCGCCCTTCTCCGGAGACTCAGGGCGGCTTACAATTTTTGGGATACAACCCAGTGTGCTCAGCAATAGCCTTCATTCCATTGTATATGCCTGCTTATTACTAAGCGGCATTTTTACAAGGTCAGCTAATTGCCCCCAACAATCTTGGGTCCTCAATTTACCTACCCCAAGAGGATGGAAGGCTGAGTCAACCTTGAGCCTGGTGGGATTCGAGCCTACAGTAATTGTAGACAGCTGGATCTTAAGAGCAGGCATTAACAGCCTGAGCCACCAAGGCCCTTAAATAAAGGCAGGATAGAAAAAAATAAAATAAATTCAGGGATGATCCATGGGAAAATGTCTATAAAGGTTTAAAAAATGGACAAGTGACAACTAAAGAAGAGAGGTTGAAAACTACAATATCTTTCCATGTTGTATTCTGCATATTCAAAGCCAAATCACGGAACATTGACTGTATCAACAGTTCTGTAGAAATAAAGTGGCATTTCTGGGCAGGAACCGATTTAAGTGGCTGATGTTTTTAAAAAGGGCTTCTTTAATAAAATCCGAATTTCCAAGTAGTGAAACACTGCAATTTTAACAGCAAACCATACATGCATATGTTTTTTCTTAAACACGAGTTTGTAACAGAATTGCATGAGAAGTTAAAATTTCATCTTTGAGGATCAAACTCTTAAAGAATATAGAAGCTTTGAGACTTAGGGGTCTGAACCCAGAAAAAAATTAGTTGCTCAATTCCCTGTTAATTCAAGTGAGAGAAAATAAATCAAGTTTAAGATACAAATAGTTATGTCATTTATATTTATATAATTGAATCTCAGTGGAATCTATCTTTCTCCCTAAAATATGAACTCTGGTTGTTGTTGTTTTTTAAATCTACTGAGCCAGTAGATTTGGGTAATTATAGGCCATTCTCAAAAGTCCTTACCCCTAGAGATGTAAGCAAAGGATGGTGGGCTTAGTGACATAAAGAAAGAGGGAAGATGGAAACAAATCACAGCCCGGGGCTATCACCCCTCAGAGTGATTTTTCACAATTGACAAAAGAATTTTGCCTAAGGCCACTAAGCTGACACCTGCCAAACTCTAGTTTTTCCCTTGACTTTGCTCCTTGATCCAAATCAATTTCTGAAATTAGTTTCCCCTCCTTCTCACCTCTGGGGGACTGAAGGACTCAGAGAGGAGTTCTAGAGACTCTACCTAGAAAAAGAATCCCACCCAGGGTGTTTTCTTCGAAACATAAATATTTCAGTCATGACACAATGCGGCATCTGGAATTCTGTGGTCAGATAAGAGCTTAGCTCGCCAAAAGAATGGGAGCTTGGCAAAGGGACCCATCCTAGTTTCTTGGACTGTAAAGGTGAAGGGAGAGAAATGTTCTTTCATACTTGCAAGATTCTGTTACTGTAAACTTATAATAAAAATACGGTTAGTACTTGTGGTTGATGCTTCTTGTCCAGACTTGTTATCCTTTATCCAAGCCTTTGGGGTATGGATTTTGAGCAAGAATAAGCCTTTGGTCTTCTTTTCATCTTTTCTTTCTCTCTCCCACCCCTCTTTAATGTTTCAACTAAGCATGTCATTAAAATCTGTAGATTCCCCTTCCTTCCTCCTCTAAGAAGCTGAGTCTACAGTGTAAATCCACCTGAGTGATTCCCTCAGAGTGCATCTGAGGAATCCATTGTCATGTATCTATTTGTCCCTATTTCCGCCCCAGAAGGAACAATAAAAGACTACCTATGGAGATGAGTTGCCTATTTCAGCAAGACATACCTTATTCTCTATTCTTTAAAAAAATAAACCAGATTTCATTAAGGATAAAAGTCAGAAAGATTAGCTGCAAGATAATCAAGATAATAAGAGTTAGAACCAAGGTGGTTTCTAACAGCACTTCAGTGGGGATGACTGCAACAACATGGTTAAAGGAAGAGACAGTAGTTATGACATTTTATTGCATGTATATCAATCACAAGAACAAGACAAGGGAATTATCTAAGTTGAATTTAACCAGGCTAGCAGTAGCTATAAAAGTGATTCTTGATATCTTGAATTTCTGCTGTCTGAAGTGTTTTCTTAGAAAACATTAAGGGAGACAGAAAGTTAGAGCTGATATATTACTCTGCCTTTTTCTGTTGTTTTGAAAGATTTAGCTCCTGTCAAAATTGAACAATTTATGTTTATTTGCCTGAATGCGTGTAGGTCTACACCAAAAGAGTATCTGTTCTTCTGCATTTCTTCTTTTTGAAGAGACTTCTGCATTTTACATAGGAAAAGGAAAAAATATTTTTTCCCAAGTGGTTTAACTAGGCTCTCCCTCCATTCTCTAAAAGGGTTTCAGAAAGGAACAAAAAGTATATAAAAGTGATAAGGAAGTTTTTTTTAAAGGAGCCCCACATTTATGACACAATTATTACTATTATTTATCTGATGTAGTATTATTCATTCTAGACAGTGCTGTTTCATTTGTCCCATCATTGCAACTTGTAAACAAGCACTTTGCTTAATCCCAATTACCTCTTTCTTGTTACATATGTCTCTCTTTCTCCTTTCTTTCAAAAATACTGTTCTCTTCTTCCTCCTCATTCTCACCAATAAATCAATTATTTGATCCAATCATTTCTTCTTGATCTTCCTTGTTTATGAGAGAGAGTTTTATCATCTTAGAAATTGTCATCATAATTGATCTTCCTTCCTTCCTTCCTTCCCTTCCTTCCTCTCTTCCCGATATTTACGGTTCCCAATCTCAGTTCACTTGTTTCTGTTCTCCATATACTGTAAAAACTGAGGTAAAAGAAGCAAATGTATTTTTTTAAAAAACCTAGAATGCATGTCCTTTTCTCCCTTTCTCCTGCCTGGCCTGATAAAAGCTATAAAGCTCTTCAAATGTATTTTCTTATTAATTTGCACCCCACTTAGCTATTCACATGAATATTCATGTTGGATAATTACAATTCAAAATACAAAATATAAAAACACAGTCTAAAACCATTACTAAAATCATTAGCTGAAAACAATGACGGAAAACCTGGCCTGATTGTCATGGCTCTTTTTTCCCCCTACATGTTTTCTAATTGATCCAGACATTTTGATGTTTTTATCTGAAATGTATATGTGTTGTCTTTCTGAAATTCTGGTTTTAAACAGATACGGGTTGTTGTCGATTTACAACAGTTCATTTAATGACTGTTCAAAGTCAAAACAGCACTGAAAAAAGTGACTTATGAGCGTTTCTCACACTTTTGATCATTTCAGCATCCCCATGGTCCCGTGATCAAAATTCAGATGCTTGTCAACTGACTCATATTTATGATGGTTACAGTGTCCCGAGGTCATGTGATCCCCTTTTGTGACCTTCTGATAAGCAAAGTCAATGGGGTAGTCAGATTTACTTAACAACTGTGGTACTAATTTAACAACTGCAGTGATTCACTTAGCAACTGTGACAAGAAAGGTCATAAAATGGGCCAAAACTCACTTAACAACTGCCTCACTTCGCACCACAAATTTTGGACTCAATTATGGTCATAAGTCAAGGACTTCCTGTGTTATATTTTTAATTTCTGTCTTAATTATTGTTCTTTTAGTCATTCTGCTTTTTAATAGAAAAAGCGAAGAACCTTATCGTTATTGTCATCATCATCATCATCAATCACATTTTCTTCCCAATATCTTCCCAGATGGATATGCAGCTTCTATGCCTACAAAGCATTTCTCCAATCCTGAGCTGAAAGTTTTTTCCTAAGCTATGCTCTTTTTTTCAGATTGAAACCATTTGGACTTGCTCTAACTAAGCGTATTTAAATTGCCCTTTTATTTGGCATTAACTTTTCCTGGATCCCAGTCATGGGCTGGAGATTCCTAAGTGGGGGGGGGCTGAAGACATAAAACCAAGCCAATTTTGAATGGTGTAGAAGCATTCTCCTGAACTACATAACCATGACTATGATTGGACAAATCTACTTCATTTGTGACATTTTTCACTCAGCTTCTGGGCCAAATTCTAGTGAAGCATAAAATGCTGCCTCCCTAACTTTGTCTGATCTACACTGATTTACCCAAACAGAAGGTTTGGCTGCAGATCCCCATTCCTGGTTAATGTTGTCATTGCTTTATTTATACCTCCTCCCCATCTGTTTAACCCACAGCTTGTGTCAATTTCTTGGCCAGTGCTGGATCATTAGATGTGTTTGGGAAATACGTGTCTATGAGAGAAGCAGGTGATTTGTGGAGACAGAGCTCAAAGAAAAAGTTTCCAAGATACTCAACCTCATAAGGCAGTTTTGCAAATCAACTAAGGGTGAAGAGAAGCACTGAATTTTTAGAGCAATGAGACCCATTCATAAGCCACCTGCCAATGCAGCACAAACATAATTTTTCTTCCTCTTCTGGGACAAATTTGTGAAAGCCAGCTGCAGAGGGAAGCCATGGTTATACATGTGATGCCTCCTTTCCCAATTCTTGAGATGATTGAAGGAAGTAATCACATTTATAACCATGGCTTCCCTCTGAAGCTGGCTTTCACATATTTGTGAAATTTAAATGAAATCAGATGAAGAGAAAATCTGTAAATCAACACGTGGATATATGAAACATGAAGAAAAAAAACCAAAATTGGTAGTCTCCTCAGTAGAGATAATAAGTGTATGCTTCGTCAGATAACTATCTGGTCTTTTATTTCCACCTTCTTTTGCCTTTTTTTAAAAAAAATCACTTTTAAAAAAATGAAATGAGAGATTAACATGCTGCATAGCCAAATATTTAACATTTAGGATTATCTTTGTTTACAAGATCTGAGTCTATATATGCCTCCAAGGCACTGGTACAAAGTTAAAAAAAATGGTGGGTGACTGCAGCCTTGTGCTTCTGTTGGAAATGTGCCCACAGAAACAAGCAACTTAGGCTCCTTGTTGGAGAGTATCAAAGGAATATGTGCGAAGCAACATCAAAAGTGTGCTTTTTCATGCAAGCCATCAATGTATGGTCCCAGACTCAGCATGGCAGTCCTGGGTGGAAATGACCAATGGAATGGAATAATGCTGCTATGGCAGTCATTCTTGAGTATCGATGGCATGTTTCTGAAATTTTGCAGGTTCCTACCAGCTCCAACTGTAGGTTGCTGTGGGACATTTTGTGAAGATGAAAGCCCATTTAGAAAGAACAGAGACACCTACTCAAGACCAAGGGAATTGTGTCTGGAAGTTGGGCTTTAATCTGCTTTGTCTAATTTATTTACCTTTATTACATGTTTTTTTTTCATTATAAATATAGTAAGTTATATTATTATTCATTATTGCAAGTTAGTCCTGACATGGCCACCATAGAAGTGATATTTTTGTTATGGCTGCATCGTGGTGGAAAAAGCTAGCCTTTCTGATCAGCTAATCTTGTGCCTGCTCACTGTTTCTGACTCCCTCCTTTTTGACTCCCCTCTTCTCTTCAAGAGGGGAAGTGCAATTACACATATTCCATATTGCTTTATTTGACCAAAGAAAGGGCCACCAGATCAGAGCAGCCACAAAGGAAGTTCTAATTTTTGGCATCTCAGATATGGTACTGTTATTTAACATATGGCAACCATATATTGTTTTCTACAATTATATCACCTGGATAACAGGATAAAAAATGCAAAAAATTAATGCTCCTAGATATAAATACTGCACAAATTCAAACAGTCAAGAGGTAGAGTAGCCTAACAAACTGAGCCTTTCGGAGAGGGGCGGCATACAAGTCCAAGTAAAATAAATAAAATAAAATAAATGTCAACAATCTATCCCCTTTATAGTTACTAACCAGCCAACTCTAAATAGGTGACATAGTCACTGCAGGTCTAAATATCCCCTCTTGTGCTCTAGATCCTACATAAGAGAACCCATCCCATTCCAAAGCACCAGAAGGCAAGATGAGAAACAATGGATGGAAACTAATCAAAGAGAGTGTTATGTAGGCAGAGTTTGAAATGACTGGTTGTTGTTGTAAAGTGTTTGAATTCATTGGTTGTAAAAGTGCGGGAAAACCCTGCACTCTGATTGGCTGACAGCCGTGGCAGCCGGCTATAAAAGGCTGCCGCGCCTGAGCCATTTGGGTCTGTTCTGAGCTGAAGTCACAATAAACTTTGAGCTGTAGCACTCCGCTTCCTGCCTCTCTATGCAAACTTAACAGAAAGAAACAGCCTAGAACTAGAGAAATTTCCTAACAGTGAGAACAATTAACCAATGGAATGGCTTGCCTTCAGAATCTGTGGATACTTCATCACTGGAGGCTTTTAAGAAGAGATTGGACAGCCATTTGTCTGGAATTATATAGGGTCTCCTGAATGAGCAGGGGGTTGGATTGGAAGACCTTTAAGTTCCCTTCCAGCTCTGTTATTCTGTTGTCCTGAACACTTGGTAATTCTACACACGATAATAACAATATATAGTAACAGCAATAACCATTTTTTTTCAAACATGCATTCTCTCTTCTACAATACAAATATTTATTTCCTTTTATTTCACCAAATGATTAGGTTCTAGGAAGGAGTAGCCTGTGAAACGTGTCCTTAGAACTCTTCATTTTTATATTGGTGGTTAAGCATGGCCACTGTAAATATTTTGCCCGGATTGTTTAATCTCTGGTGGCAGGAGAATCTTGAAAATTGCGTGGGCCTTTTATCTTTCCTAGCTGCGCTGATCTAACCCTAATGAGTTTCAGTAATTTTCAGAACTCCAAGGATAACGATTCAGAAACTAATTAGTGCATTCCATAAGCAGGATCATGTGGAATTAATCGGAAGAGGTTGATGCCAGCCCTCTCCTTGTAGCATTAAGCATTCCGGTTAATCTAAGCAAGAGCAACGGTGCTGCCATGTATTTACTGAAGCTTCAGTGCTTCTGACACAACCAGGCAAGCACCCAATAGATCAAGTGAGGAGGGCCATGCTCACCCCTATTTATGTCTCGAAGCTCTCTTTAGAAACAGTGTAGTATATATGATATAGCTTTAGACTCACAAAGAGAAGACAGGCATATGCCCAGCCTAGCCAAGAGTGCCCTCTTCTGTGTTTTGTTCTCAATCTTCTTTATATGTTATTTTAGACTGATCTACATATTAAAATCAAGCGAACATATTAAAATCAAGCGAAGGCATGATCTCTTTTTAAACTATGTTTGGGGTTGGGCGACCTTCCTGTGTTCTCCCAGGGCTTATGTAAATGTACCTAGAAGTGTAAATGTGGCAAGTTCCTAAACATACATGTAGACTGTTGAAGATCCAAGTTGATAGTGTGTCCCTGCTGAAGGGACATACATGATGTGCCTGAATTCACATATTACATTAAGCTCAGATGTTTAAAATCCTGGTGGGTGAAACAAACAATGGTAACTTAGCTTATATCTGATTTTTCTCACAATCTAATTTTAGTTCTGTTTGTTATTAGAACCTTGAAAT
The DNA here is from genome assembly GCA_009733165.1 of Naja naja. Classification (NCBI taxonomy): domain Eukaryota; kingdom Metazoa; phylum Chordata; class Lepidosauria; order Squamata; family Elapidae; genus Naja; species Naja naja. The sequence goes on from CM019148.1 coordinate 147,472,733, forward strand.
TCCAATTGCATTATACATCTGTTTTGGAATTTTTAAATTATTGTAGTGTTTGTTTTATTTTCCTTCCCCCTCCCTTTTCTTTTTATAGCTTTTACATTAGTGAAATAGATGAAGCTTTCTCAAGCTTATCTCTTAGTGAACTATAAAAATGTGAAGCATGTACCACCTTGCAACCAGTGTAAAAGAAATACAAATGTAGCAAATCTTCTCTTATGAATAAAATAGGTTGGCTGGAAGGCATGCATGTCTTGCAGTCATGTACGAATATCATTAAAAATAATGACACCGTTTGTTTTCTGGCTCAAGAGGCTGATAAATTGATAAATGATACTTCGTGAAATGGTGGCCTTCATTGGAATAAATTCACAATGAATCATGTTCCCCACTAACCTGGTGGGGGGAGGAAAAATTACTGAGCTGATTTGTGAGCTGATGTTTCCTTTAATGTGATTTCCATCACAGTTTTCATAAAATTCATGTCTCTGGCTCACTTCCATGAGTGTGTCCTTGTGCATTCCTCCTGAAAACAACTTGTTTATAATGCTCCAAAAGACCCCTACTGTGATCTTGCAGAGGGAGCTGAGGCATGTTAGGAACTCACACAAGAATATACACATCCCACATTACATGCTCGGGAGCTCCTGGCTTGCAACTACATTAAGGCTAATGTTCCCAAAATGGCTCCGATGTGAAAGCTGTTTTTCTTGTAGCCTGTAAAACACATAAATGATGTTCTCATGTGAAGAAACATAGAAAGGGCATCTGGGAACTGAAGCCAGAAACAGCCCTTAAATCTCTGCATTGCTAAAAGCTTCTTCATTATCATCATCATCATCATCATCATCATCATCATCACCATCATCATCATCTTGCATTGCAAACCTACACATTCCCAGTTTTGATTGTATCCTGCAAAAGAAATCAGTCAGTCTTCTTTTTATTTAAAGAATCCATTCTCTCTCTCTACACAGAGGGAGAGAGGGGGAGGGAGAGGGGGTTTCATTGGGGATAAAATTGTCAGATGCTGTGTCACAGTAAACAAATCTGATTCTTCTAGTTGCTGTCAGCTAAATGTTGGTGCTGGGAGACATTGGATGGCTCCCCCAAGGACATTCAACATCAGCCTTCCAATAAAAGTCAAGTGGTCTTAATTGGATCCACTCAGATCATGGCACAAAGATATTTTTTGCAGACTTGTTTGGTTTTGGTTTTGTCTTTTGTAAAATTTGGGATGCACACACAGCAAGCCATCTGTCTCCCTCAGTCTCTCTTTCGTTGCTTTGCCTTTGTTTTTCAGGTACGTTTTCTATTTCCCCACTTTTTCTCCATTTGGCTTTCAGTTAATCATCCCAAATCCTAAATTTAGAGTGCATTTGATTTCCTTGCCCAAAATTGACATTAGAACAATAGGCCAGTTGCTTTCTGTTTGTCCTTTGGAGGGACTCAAACTCTTCTTTGTGCTGCTGAGCTAAGCATTTCATTTTTATTCTTCTTTTGGGCTGCACTGTTCAAAGTATAATAATTGACAGAAGGAGATAGTGCTCTAAGAATGGACCAGACAGAAGGTAATGATGATCATCCAGTCACTTTCCTCCATGACAAGGGTCCATTTTCCAGGCAGAAGGATCCAGGTCAGAAACAAAAATCAGCTCAGAACATGTACCAGTCTCCAAACATACCATAAACTTAACATACAAGAACAGCCCAAAATGGTACTTCTACTTTCTGTAGGCATTAAGGCAGCAGCAAAAACACACATTGCTTCCAGAAGGAGAAAGAAGGGAAGAAGAAGAGGAGAAGAAGAAGAAGAAGAAGAAGAAGAAGAAGAAGAAGAAGAAGAAGAAGAAGAAGAAGAAGAAGAAGAAGAAGTAGTTAAGCAAACAAAAAATAAAAATAAAAAGAGAAGGAAAACCATGATAATTAATATGGGTAATGAAACAGATGTAATGGAAATGACAACAAACTGAATGAAAATTTAATGAATGGAGAATAAAATAAAGTTAAGAATGGAGGCACATGCACACACACACACACACACACACACACACACGGAACATTATTGTTCATACCTTCAGAATTTGGTAGCTGTGGGGTAGGTTTCTTCCTTCTCTGATCTAAGTAAACAACTCTTAGATTGCCATCTGGTTCCTGTAAGCTGCCTTGAATTACTCTTCTGTGTTTCCCTCCTGCAATTATGGATACATAACTACTAAAAATGTGTGGTTCATTGAATTCCTGAGGTTGGTGAAGGATGTTTTTTTGTCTTTTGCTATCACATATTTACATTAATTAATTTCTTCTTTGCTGAAGTTATTTACTTTGAGCGTGTATAATTTAGGATGAGATGACTAGGAGAAAAGGAAAAAAAAATAAGATGTTGCCCTTCAACTTCGCTGAAAGTCAAGCCTAAATAGAATTGTGCTCCCAGGTTGATACAGGGAAATGGACAGCATTATAGACACGACAGGCTTATATTGTGAAATGGACTGTTCGTTTGGCTTTTGGTATTGCAGCTCTTCCTTTTCCAGAGAGGGAATTCTCTGAGCTTTTGCTGATTAAATCAAAAAGACAAATTAATCCAGACTCCTAGAAATTATGGGTGTCCTAAGGGTAAATACATTATAAATGCATTAAACAATGCATGTCTGATGAAATTTTGGAAAGCTCATCATTTGCTGTGGATATAACATAATTTAGAAGATGCATCTCTGGTATCTTTCTACCGGCTAATACTCATGATATTTCAAGCAACAACAGGGGATTACTGAAAGTCCCCTTTTTTGAGATGCAAGGATGTGGAGAAAACATTAGGCTTTCTCACTAGTGGGTTCGATTATTTTAAATTCTCTCTGCCTTGATATACATTCACCTCTCCTCTTTCCAAGTTAAATGATCTTATTCCATTGTGCCTTTGGCCCAAGCTTAATGAAGTCCCCCTGATACTTTATAATAGTAATGTCACACTTCTATTATATTTTTATGATGTCTGTAGTCAGGTTCATTTGAATTGCTTTCATTCTGTTGTTCACCACCTAGAGTCAGTCAATAAATAAAGGACTCACATCATCCCAACCAGTACGATCACAGACTAGGCCATTTGAAGATACCGGGAAGGTGTACTGATTCATATGGGAGTATATGATTGGAAAAAGTCACTCAAGAAGATGGAATGTGTATTGTGGTACAACTTTCTGATTACCCTGCCTTTTTTTCATACAAGCACTCATAGCATGGAAGCAAACCCGATCTGAAATCAATCATCAACAATATCCCCATCACCACCAGAAAGCAGATACCAACCACACTGATCTGTAAGTGGACAAGACAGTTTTTATTTCAAGACAACTCTATCCAAAGAAAACAGCATTATTCCTCTGGAAGAATGCTTGGCCCTGGTGAGTTAATGAAACAGGAAAGAAGGTAGGCCAGCTATTACAAAAGGGAATTACCCTAATATGTGTTGAAGTTAATGCTTAAATGCAATGCTGGATCTCATAACAATAATAAACCGGCAGCTGGGATTTCACATGTTTTGTGTATATAATAATAATATCCCAAGACATCTGGAGCATCACTTGAACATCATCGGCATTGACAGAATCATCACCAGTCAATTGCAAAGGGCAGCTTTTCTTGGAACAGCTTCCATCCTGTGATGATATATTTAATACCATCTGCCTATTCCAGGTCCTTGGGAAGGACTTGATAGATGGATAAAAATGCAAATCCTATCTAAACATCTGGCTGACTGTGTGACTAACCATAATAATAATTTACATATGGATGGATGGATGGATAGAAGATAGATAGATAGATAGATAGATAGATAGATAGATAGATAAATTCTAGATAGATAGATGATAGATAGATAAATGATAGATGGATGGATGGATGGATGGATGGATGATAGATAGAGATATGATTGATTGATAGATATACTGTAGAGATAGATAGATAGATAGATAGATAGATAGATAGATAGATAGATAGATAGATAGATAGATCCCAGAAGAAACAAACATTCCTTAGTAAGGGATTGTTCTTTGCAGCCTTCTCTAGGCAACAGGCCCACTTCCAAATCAAAAGATGTGGATGAAGCCATTCAGTACTTTTATTTTCTAACAATACCAAGGGCAGGCTACATAGGGCCCACAGGCATTATATACATGAAAAGTGCAATTACACTCTGACAATATGCCATCTTCCCATTTTTATTTTTAAAAAGTTAATCAGCTGTGGCAAATACCTAGGAGGTTCTGCAGGCATTGTGTTATCTAATCCTGCCTGGAAGATATGCTTCAAAAAAAATCCATCCTGAGTTAGTCTATGTAACAAGATTTCCAAACTGCACTAGAATCTTGCAGTTTTGGGTTTTGTATCTGTACAAATGTGAATGGAGTTTAGAAGTGTATCCCACAGTAGCAGGGAGAGGAACTCTTAAGGAGGACTAGAATATGAGGAGAAAAGGGGAGAAAACATAGTTTGGTTTATTGCATGTCACCTGAAGTGATCTCTAAAGAATTATTTGAGCACCAGTGCTGCTCCCACAAAGCCATTGTGGCTTAACAATATACATATTTTGAATTTCTTTAGCAAATTATGATTTTAAAAAGTCTGGCTTTGTGTTCTCTTTGTGAACCATAACAATGTGAAGTGTTCAAATAGCAAGTAAAAAATAGTAGGCTCTGTCACAATCCCTTAAGAATCTAACTTAATAAATCTTCATGATTATTAATGCAGAGTCATATTCTGTCTTCTTTCAGAATGGCTGTGGAGATTCTCAGTCATCCAGGTCACGGCTACCCCAAAGATGTTTTTTCCAATGGCAATTGGACTTTGCTTTTCCTTGAAGATGTTTGCTTCTCATCCAAAAAGCTTCTTCAGTTCTGATTGAACTGATGGTTCAGAACTGAAGAAGCTTCTTGGATGGGAAGCAAAACATCCTCAAGGAAAAACAAAGTCCAGTTGCCTTTTGAAAAAGCAGCTTTTGGGATTTCAGAATGTCCTTCTTCCTACCTATTAGCCCTATGAGGTAGACCACATAAAAAAAACTGACTCCACAAGAAGATTAGACCTAGACTTTATTAAGATAGCTCATGTACTAGAATCTTTCAAGACTGCCTGTGCTTTCCCTTCCTTCCATTTGATGCCCAAAGGAGTCAGGGGAAACCCACTTGAGCTTCCTCCTAATACCCTCCTGCCTCCCTGGGCTTAATGCACATATCTGTGCTTCTTGTTCTTGGGATGGTTTCTCCAAGAACATTCCATAATCCTCCTGTTTTAATCATTCATTAAAAGGGTGAGTTGCACTTCTACAAATTGTAACTTTTTACCTGAATAGAATGATATCACACACCTACATTTGAACAGTGTCATCTTAGCTCAGACTAGTGAACACCAGAAAGCAAGGGAAGGATATCAGCCCCTCCAGTTCAGGTTATTGAAGATAAAAGGAGAATGTCCTTTCAGTGAGCTCTTATCCTGCTGATTTTCTGGCAAAATTGCAGAAGAGATCTGCAAATGAGACATCTTCAAGATAGTCAACAAAGTCAAGATAAAGATCACTCATGTGTGATCAAAGCCCTCCCTCTTTTTATGTATGTGTGTAAAAGGGGCATACTTCAATCACCCACTTGTGGCTACTAATTTGATAGTCCCAAATGTGCTTTTCCAAAAGGCAATTGGACTTTCTTTGTTTTTTGTCAAAGACGTTTCACTTCTCATCCAAGAAGCTTCTTCAGTTCTGAACTGAAGCAGTTTCTTGGGTGAAAAGCAAAACATCTTCAAGGAAAAACAAAGGAAGTCCAGTTGCCTCTTGAAAAAGCACATGTGAGACAACCATGACCTGGATGACTGAATATTTTCACAGACATTTACCAATTGTAAATGTCTGTGAAGATCATCTCCCTCCTACCTATTGGATGCTCCCGTATGCTACTCTTACGGCAGGTCCAACTTTGTATAGATTTTCCAGATCATTATATTTGATTTGATCAAGGTCTAAGTAACCTTTTCCCTAACAGAGTGCCTATGGGAAGGGAGGTGGTGTGATGGAATACAGTGTTGTGAGAAGCGGTAGTTTGTCAAGAGGGAACACATCCTGAGACAGTGGAGGGAGAGACAAGAAACAACACAGCCCAGAGCTGGGTCAGAGTCAGAGGAAGAGATTCAGGATTGCCACTCTCCCAGGTGTGTATCCATTAGGGTTAGGGTGGTATAGATCTGCCTATATGGTGCTGTAGAAAGTCACCACCATTTTGTGGAATATTAAAAAGGCAGGATATTATATTTCCCCAAAGGAGAAACGGAGCTTCCTGCATAGGAAAACAGCCTCCAGCAGATGCAAGAAGTCTTTAGAAAATGGATATTAAGAAATTAAGAAATCTAGACCAATCTATTGTATTAACAGAGAGATACAATCAAGATCAAGGGAAGTACTAATACCACTCTATAAAGCCTTAGTAAGACCACACCTAGAGTACTGCATCCAGTTTTGTTCACCACATTATAAAAAAGATGTTGAAACTCTAGAAAAAGTACAGAGAAGAGCAACCAGGCTGATTAGGGGACTGGAGACTAAAACATACAAAGTACAGTTGCAGGAACTGGGCTTGGCTAGTCTAGTAAAGAGAAGGACCGGGGAGACATGATGGCAGTCTTCCAATATTTGAGGGGCTGTCACAGACAGGAAGGGGTCAAGCTATTTTCTAAAGCTCCTGTAGGCCAGACAAGGAATAATGGATGGAAACTGAACAAGGAGAGATAAGGAGAAACTTTCTGACAGTGAGAACAATCAGCCAATGGAACAGCTTGCCTTCGGAAATTGTGGGAGCACCCTTACTTGAGACTTTCAAGAAGAGATTGGACTGCCATTTGTCAGAAATGGTGTAGGGTCTCCCGCTTGGGTGGGGGGTTGGACTAGATGACCTACAAGGTCCCTTCCAACTCTGATTATCTGTTATCTGTTATTCATAAACAAAACATCTTCAGCTCCATGGTAATGGGATTAAGAAAGACAGGACAGGACATTTTAGGACATAATAAGATTAACCCACCACCATTTAGCAAAAGACATAAGCCCCTTCATTGTGCAACCCCCAGAACAATTCAAACGTCAAAGTCACAGAAACCTATAAAGATCCATCCACTCCTTCAACTATTTGGTCAGCTCTTCCAGACCTGCACTCTCTGTGTGTGTTGGTTCTGTTCACCAATAAACAGAATCTTTCTTTCCAATCAGCCTCCATTTTATTCCTGGCTTGGAACCGGACATGGATTTTTCTTCCAACAATATGAGCAAATAAAGAATTGAACTTTGACTGGATTGTCTATATGTCATCTGTAGGCTGGGCCTGACATAGAGTGTCGATGCAATAAATAGGGAGTGGTTATATATACTATGAGCATAGGTCCTCTTTCTTGTAAACCTCTTTCACATCTTCCACATATGCCCCTTTTCAGGTTTGTCCTTTATTTTTTCCACAATAGTACAGTCACTGCACAAATGTAGAAAAACGTGTTTGCTAAAGAAGTGGATTTGTGTCATAGAACTCCTGTCCCCTCCTATCCATAACGATATCGTTTGTTCTGGTATCTTAAGAGCAAAAAGCACATTGTGCAATGGAAATCGGTTCATGAGAAAGGTTGCCATAGTTGTCCAAGTAAATATTTCCAAGAAATCTGCTTAAAAGTTAATAAATTGGAGGGAAGACTGACAAAGGAGCATTCAGCATTACAGTGCAATGTTACCAGCTATGCAAAATGGTGGGCTGGGCTGCTGCCACAAAACACATTATTGATTTTTAAATTACATTGTCTTTTTATTACTTTTTTGTAAATCTGTCACTGTAAGGACTGACACAAAATCTAATCTAAGTGTAAGGAAACCATCCATTTTATCTTGTTATTCAGATAGCCGGCAGCCAATATCAGCAATCTCTGGTCCTATTTATAAAGTAATCTGATCAAGTGGTAGATTGCATAGTGGAAGCAATATGAATCTGAATATAACACCTGTTTAGAGACAGAACGAAGACCCAAAGTTAAAGAAATAAAACAATTGAATATTATTCATAGTGCAAAGCCATCCAGCTGAATGAAGGCAGGATGTCGACTCAGTCCTCTTGTGCCAGTTGAGCAAAACATTCCACCAATCAAATGGAACAGCACAGAGTTGCTCCTAGGTTGGAACTTAAAAATACAAGGGGAAAAGAAATCCAGCTCAAAACAATGTAGAGAACTTCTGGCTTTTTTTAAAACTTCTCCCACTTCCTTAATTACAATTTGTAATTCTTTATGGTAGCCTTTCCCATCTTCCTCAAAGCCATCCCCTTTTACTCCCTTTCACCTAAAGCACATGCCACCTATTCCCTGGAGTCTGTGCCAGTTTGTCCCACTGTCTGTAGAGTAGCAGGAGGGTTATCTCATCACAAGGTTAACTCTGCAGGACCCATCCTGAGGATGATGTATTTTGCCCCATCTGGAGAAAACAGAATTCTGGGATTGTTAAGCAAAGAGATCAAATCAGTCGATCCCAAAGGGAATCAACCCTGACTGTTCTTTGGGAGGACAGATGCTGAAGCTGAAGCTCAAATACTTTGGCCACCAAATGAGAAGACTCATTGGAAAGGACCCTGATGCTGGGAACTATTGAAGGCAAAAGGAGAAGGAGACAGCAGAGGATGAGATTGTTGGATAGTGTCATCGGCACGATGAATATTGGATTTCACCAAATTCTGGGAGACAGTGGAGGATGGGTGGGCTGGCATGCTGTGGTCCATGGGGTTATGAAGAGTTGGACACAACTTAACAACTGAACAACAATAGTGGTGGAGCTGGACAGAATGATCCATTCCCACCTACCTTTCTGATCCCTCCCTTGGGACCTGCCCCTTTCCCTCTCTGCCTCATAGGAGGCCTGGAACTGTCAGCAACAATTGATTTCCACTGCTAAACAAGAAAGTTATTGAGTTGCACCTCATTTTGCAATTTTTTTGGGCCACAGTTGTTAAGCAATTCACTGCAGTTGTTAAGTGAATCTGCCTTCCCTCATTCACTTGCTTGTTGGAATCCAGCTGGGAAGATTGAATGACCCTGGGATAGTGCAATTGTCATAAACTCATGCCAGTTGCCAAGTGCCCAAATTTTCAACATGTGACCATGGTTGTAACGGTGAAAAATGGTCATAAGTCACTTTTTTCAGTACCATTGTAAGTTTGAACCATCACTAAACAATTGGTTGTAAATTGAGGACTACCTATATATGACAAATCCAAGATTGCATCCAACAGATACACTCTGTTTTCTCTGGCACCCTGTGATTTTCAATGCAGCCCACATATATGCTTTAGAGATTGGAAATACTGGAGGAAATTCACATCTTTAATATTTAATATTAAAGCCATGGTGGCCCAGTGGTTAGAATGCAGTACTGCAGGCTACTTCTACTGACTGCCAGCTGACTGCAATTTGGCAGTTCAAATCTCACCAGGCTCAAGGTTGACTCAGCCTTCCATCCTTCTGAGGTTGATAAAATGAGGACCCAGATTGTTGGGGGCAATAGGCTGACCCTGCAAACTGCTTAGAGAAGGCTGTAAAGCACTTTAAAGCAGTAGATAAGTGCTATTGCTATTGCTATTATATAGAAGGGAATCTTATGTTTTTCTTTCTACATACTGTAAGTAAGTGTTTTATGTATACCAGTGGCTGAATAGACTATTGCTTGTATACCTAACACGAGAATGAAGAAGTGCCAGCTAGCTGTTCTGTTAAATTTAAATAAACTCCACAAAGGGTATATTTCCAAAGAATGCTCCTATTTTTTTAATATCGGTTCAAACATTGAGTCACAAAACAAAATAACGTTCAAGTGACAGATGACTCAACAATTGTCATTAATATGTTAATTTGGATGCTGAAAGTTGATCTGACATTTGAATCAACATATTGAAAAGAAATGTTGCATGTCATCAACAATCCAAAGTACGCATTTCATTTCCATATGTCAAAACATCTGGTTTTCATTGGAAACATTTGAAATATTCATTTTTGTGTATTGACAAGTCAACTGTTAGGGGGCATTTCATGTTTATGCTTTTGATGCAATATACCTTTGCATCAGGATGATAAGAATGTCTGAAATGCTAAGAAGTATTTCAGCAAGGAAAGCTGATCTTAGTAGTAGTAATTGTAGCAGTAGTAGCAGGAGCAATATGATTATCATTCTTGATTGACTATAGATCTACCCCACTCTCTTCTTTTTGGAAGGACTGTATGCCTACAGAACAAATTCTTACTGTCTCAAATTCCTCTTGTTAGAACCAATATCTTCATTTCACATCAGTTCAATTCCTTTCCTGAGGCTGGAGAAGGAAGTAATGAAACATCCACAGATGAACAAGGTCAAACTATGAATCAGTGTTTGAAATGGATGGTTAGATCTTTATTCTTTTTTCAGATTAATAAAATTAATCAGTTAAAATATAATTTCGATGCTTATTTTCAGTATTTGAGTTTCCACACATTCCATTTACTAAGTTGCTGACCCTGACTGACAACATAATGGAGGAAAAAATGTAACATTACACAAGAAATTATCAAAAATTCAGTCCAGAGAACCCTCCTTGCTTGGTTTCCGAGACTTAAAAAGGTTTGATATCAGTGTGAACTCTATCACTCTTCATTTGTTCGTATAAAAGTAGCCAAGCCAACTTCCAATAATAATAATAAGTCTCAATACAGAGATTAAGAAGTCCTGAATTTGCTGTTCTTCTAATTTGAATTTGCCCAGATCTTCTAAAGATCTTCTAAACAGCAAAGAACTACAGTACCACAAGGAACAAGTAAGAACTTGATTGGCCACTAATTGTACTTTTTACAAACTGATTTATCCCATAGTAGAGCATACAGGAAGCCTAATTTAAACCACCTATATCTTGACTAAGAGCTAGGATAGGAAATGTTATGCTGGAGGACCAATGCTGCATCATGATTTTTAGCCTTCTGTAAGGACTACCAATTGGGACATGGAGGCTCAGTGGCTAAGATGCTGAGCTTGTTGAACAGAAAGGTCAGCCGTTCAATGGTTCAAATCTCTAGCACCATGTAATGGAGTGAGCTCCTGTCGCTTGTCTCAGCTTCTGCCAATCTAGCAGTTCGAAAGCATGGAAATGAAATGCAAGTAGAAAAATAGGGACCACTTTGGTGGGAAGGTAAAGCGTTCTGTGTGCCTTCAGTGTTTAGTCATGCCAGCCACATGACCATGGAGATGTCTTTGGACAGCATTGGCTCTTCGGCTTTGTAACAGAGATGAGCACTGCCCCCTAGAGCCAGAAATAACTAGCACATATGTGTGAGGGGAACCTTTACCTTTACCTTTAAAGACTACCAATATCTCTACACCAGCATTCAAGGATAAGAAATAAATATGGTAGTGATCTGCCTCTTAATCCAGATGCGATTATGACATCTGTCTATAGCCATAGTCCCAGAACACTTGAACGCACGTATATTCCCACTAAACATTTCATCCAAAGATTTCCAGACAGTACATGGAAATGTATATTTAAAATACTTCAGGGAATTACCCGCTTCTGTTAGAAAACAGCTTTTAGAAAACAAAACCAAACAATTTCTAATATTTGTTTTGCTTGCTTGCTTGCTTGCTTTTTTTTTTAACAAAATGTCAAGTCGGTTTTTATTAAATTAAATACCACTGAGGCAGAGTGCTTCATACAAGTAAAGGAATGTTTGTAATCTGCTTACACTATTTGCAAGAACTTACATGCTATTGCCTAACGGGCTTTTCGATTATGCCTGCTCTTCTTAAGGTCAGAAAGTTGAAATCCAAGTTTCTTGCTTTAAACAAGCAGTAGGAAATTCATTTCTTTGCAACGTCCACAATCCCCTGTCCTATTTCAATGGATTAATGTTGCAGTGGGTAATAGTATAGTTCTCTGGTTTTGTGGTTTGTTTTTTTTTAAAGGGCCTGTTTCCTTATATCCCGGCAGTCTGTGGACACTCTATGTGAAGAGTGTGTATTAGTTCAAAACAAGGTCCAGAATTTATGTTAGCTCTGTTTGAGGCTGAACCCGTTCATTACTGGTTCGCATATTTTAAATCACAAAGGAGAGTTTTAGTTTGGGTTGGGTTGGTTTTGACATTATGGCTCTGTGAGGTTTCTGAAGAATTTATTTCTCCATGTGCAGGGATTCTTGTCTTCCATATTTACCAGCTAGCTAAGTTACCCATAAGCACCCCGGATTGACACTCAATTGTTATGTGTGTGTTGTTTCTGAATTTGTGAATTTTATTACTGCTCCACTCTTGCTGCTATGTAATTTTGTAATGGGTTAAAATATTTTTATTGCATCAAACTGTATTATGTAAAGGGGTGGTTTGGGCTCTTAAGAATTGGCCTAGAAATACCTTAAATGAATTAACTTGATGCCCAGTAATACACAGCTAAGCTTTGCCGTTGGATGAGCTTTCCAGACCTGGCTCTCATGTTAGTCATTTGACAAAATGAAGAGCAAAAAACTATTCTGGTCAGAAAGATGGGAAGTTGGAGAACACAGCTCAGTCAAAGCACTCATGCAATGTATATAAAAGATTCTAGGCTTAATTAGAGGTGGTATTCGGCAGGTTCTGACCAGTTCCGGAGAACCAGTAGGGGAAATTTTGAGTAGTTCGGAGAGCCAGCAAATACCACTTCTGATTGGCCCCGCCCCCATCTTTTCTCTGCCTCCCGAGTCCCAGCTGATTGGTTGGGTCTTCTTTTGTTGCCCTGCACAGGAGAACAGAGCTGGAAAGCAGGTTAGTGGGGTGGGGAGGGAATGGGATTTTGCAATAACCTTCCCCTGGAGTGGGGAGGAATGGAGATTTTATAGTATCCTTCCCTTCCCATGCCCACCAAGCCACGCCCACAGAACCAGTAGTAAAAAAAAATGAATCCCATCACTGGGCTTAATTCCTGGTATGGCTTGAAAGGTCCTTTCTGAAACACTGCTGCTATTCAAGGCAGCCTATTCTTCCCAAGATTTTGGATTACAGTTCTTGCCAGCTTTTTAGTCCAGACACAGAAAGCAGTGCCACGTATGTCAGGACTACCTTTATTTTAAAGCCACAGGAACAGAAGTCTAAATGCACTTCCTTCTGCCTCTCCTTTGCCTTCATGTGAACTAAGGAGGTACTTACCTGAGACATTCATTCAACTAATATGTTGACCTAGGTTCAAGCCCCCCTTATCTGACCATTGTCTTGGTAGCAGTTCTTCCTCCTGATTTTCAAGGCCATTCCCTCTACCGTCTATAATTTAGAACAGTCATAACCAGCATAACCAATAATCTGAGATGATGGAAATAATAATAATAATAATAATAATAATAATAATAATAATAATAATAATAATAATTTATTAGACTTGTATGCCACCCTCTCTCCCTAAGGACTCAGGGCAGCTAACAATAAAAAACTCAGTACAAAAATTTACATTAAAAAACAATTAAACAATTACAAGCCTAATAGTAATAAAATAATAAAATTAAAATTAATTAAAATAACTCTAAAACAAACCCTCCCCCCCTTGGTCAGTCCAGACTGGCCTGTTGAAAAAGCCAGGTCTTCAGGTCACGGCAGAAGGAGCGGAGATCAGGGGCCAAATGAAGGCCCAAGGGGAGCTGGTTCCACAGGGTGGGTGCTCCCACAGGGTGGGTGCTCCCACAGAGAAGGCCCTACCTCTGGGCACCGCCAATTGACAATGTCTAGCCGACGGTACCGTAAGGAGGCCCTGCCTGTGGGAGCGTACCGGGCAATTGGACCGTGATGCTGGCAGGAGACGCTCCTGCAAGTACCCTGGACCCAAGCCATGTAGGACTTTGTATGTTGTTACCAATACTTTGAATCTCACCTGGAAGGCAACCAGCAACCAATGCAGGTCGCGCAGGAGGGATGTAACATGGGAGTATCGGGACACCCCCATTGCAGCCCTGCATTCTGCTGCAACCTTCAGGTGGTCCGCAAGAGCAGTCCCATGTAGAGAGCGTTGCAGTAGTCAATTCGGGAAGTGACGAGTGCATGAGTGACTGTCCGTAGGGCATCTCAGCTCAGGTAAGGGCGCAGCTGGCGAACCAGCCGCACCTGGGCAAATGCCCCCTTGGCCACAGCTCCCACCTGCTCCTCCAAACTGAGCTGTGTATCCAGGAAGACACCCAGGTTGCGCGCCCTGTCCACGGGGGGCAACACCTCTCCCCCATGACCAAAGATGGTATATCCTGAGTAATCCGAGATGCTGGTATGCACAGCCACTCAGTCTTAGCTGGGTTGAGTTGGAGCCTGTTCCTCCCCATCCAGATCCGCACTGCATCCAGACAATGGGACATCACAGGGAGGGCATCACTGATATGGTTCGGGTGGAGATGTAGAGCTGGGTATCATCCACATATTGGTGATACCTCACCCCGAAACCACGGATGATCTCACCCAGCAGCTTCATGTAGATGTTTAACAGGAGAGGCGAGAGGACTGACCCCTGGGGTACCCCACAAGTGAGGAGCCTCGGGCTTGACTTCTGCCCCCCTGTCAACACTGATTGTGAGCAGCCCGAGAGGTAGGAGAACCACCGTAAAATGGTGCCCCCCACTCCCAAACCCCCGAGCTGCCGCAATAGGATACCATGGTCGATGGTATCAAAAGCCGCCGAGAGATCTAATAGGACTAGGACAGAGGAAAAACCCCTGTCCTGAGCCCTCCAGAGATCATCCATCAGTGTGACCAATGCTGTCTCCATGCTGTGCCTGGGTCAGAAGCCCGAGACTGATACGGATCCAGGTAATCGGCTTCCTCCAGGAACATCGGTAGCTGTTGAACCACCACACTCTATAAAGTGAAGATTGGAGACAGGACGATAGTTATTCAAAATGGCTGGATCCAAGGCAGGCTTCTTGAGGAGGGGCCTCACCACCGCCTCTTTCAAGGTGGTGGGAAAGGAACCCTCCCCCAAAGAAGCGTTGACAACTGCCTGGAGCCAGCCACGTGTAACCTACCTGGAGGCATAAACCAACCAGGAAGGACACGGGTCCAATAAACACATGGTGGAGCACAGCCTCCGCATGATCCTGTCCACTTCATCCAGAGAAACAGGCTCAAACTCAACCCAGATGGTATCAGCCAGACTCATCATCACCCCGTTCTCCGACCCCTGCCAGTCTGAGTCCAAGCCGGCCCGAATCTGAGCAACCTTATCCGACAGATGTTGACTAAATTCCTCTGCTCTACCCTGCAAAGGGTCATCCCTCACCTCTCGATGTAGGAGGGAATGAGTGACCCTAAACAGGGTGGCTGGGCGATCATCTGTGGACACAATGAGAGCAGAGAAGTAAGCACACCTCGCCACTCTCATCGCCACCAGATAAGTCCTAATATAGGCTCTTAACTGGGCACGGTCAGATTCGGAGCGGCTCATCCTCCACCTGCTCTCTAGGCCCCTCCTTTGACACTTCATCTCCTGGAGCTCCCCCAAAAACCAGGAAGCCAACCGGGATCTACGGTGAGGGAGGGGCCGCAAGGGGACAACCCGGTCAAGCGCCTCCAAGGCTGCCTGTTGCTGTTATAATCCAAAACAATTCCAAAAGACTGGAAGGACCTACAGTCAAAGGTCTTGATGGAACAAAGGTCTGATGGGGCTTTTGTGGATTCCTTTGTCTCCATTCATTCCACTTAATGGGGAAAGCAAGATGGAGACTTTCCACTAGTGGGTCATTTGTAGAGTAATGCATTATCCTAATTTAACTTAAACGCCATAGTATTTCTCTTCCTGAAATAAAAATGGACACACCCGCTTTGCTGGTGAGCTTACAGACAGCAGAATCAGTTGAGTTGTTTTCACATTGGTACTGATTAAGTGATATATGGCCCTATAAATTCAGAAAGTACATTTAAGTTTAGCATCTATCATTAAGTACTTGCTTTAAAAAAACCTCTTGTTGGAAACAATATTTAGCTATTACAGATTATATGTTTAACATAAGAATAAACAAAATAATCATGGGAACATTTTATAAGTGACTTGCCTGCAGCAAGAATAGAAAACGATTTACTAGCCATGCATTTTTCACTGGTGATATGTGGCTGATTGGCCTTGCTAAGTTATTTCCCAAATGCAATTTGCCAGGAAAAAGAATTGGATTTTTAACATTTCTTTTATTTTCATATTTTTCTCTTTCCATATCAGCCTTGTTCCTCCACTTCTCCTCCTCCCTGTTCAGATCAACAGACTCATCATGGGATGATACAGTCCATGGTGAGAAGCTGTTCCCGAATGGCGGCATCAATTGACAAAAACGTGGATGATAGAGTGTAGCAAGCAGAAACCAAGGACTTTATAAATATATTACCAGGAGGTGCAAAGGAAAGGAGCTGAATGCAACCAGACTGTAAATATATTCCCATTCCAGAAAAAGAAAAGTCTACTGAAACAAAAAAAAAAAAACAGGGACAAAATTGGACAGGTGCCTACTATCTAGCAGTTCCTTTTTTTGTGAGAGATTGTGGCTTCTGCTCCAAAATAATTGAACTGCCTTTAAAAGGGAAAATGGGTTTGTATATTGGATTAAACCATACCAGTTTATATTGGTATGAAGAATACCTTCCCCTGTTTTTTCTGACATAGTGGAACTCCCCCCACCTCACCCGTCCAGCCCCCTTTATATTCTCCTCTGTACAGGGCCCTGGCATATCATTGTAATGGGTGATCTTATAAATAACCCAAATGAGACAGAAGAACAGTCTATCAGTAGAGAATTAAATGAGCAGCAGACCCTGAAACATCCCAGGGAAATAGAATTGTCGGTGTGCTTTGAAAGAGCTGTGCATATTAGCCAGTGTTGCAAATAAAATGTAAGTGGAATCAAGTGGTATTAGCACAAGGATTTGTAGCATGGCATTCATGGGCACTTACTTGTGCACATAAGGGGTGTGTGTGTCACAATTCTCCCTGCCCTACCTGATATTATTTGGGATACTGCAAGAAATATTCACTTACTTCAAGGAGATACGTACATACATATGTAATACATGTATACATACATACATGACAGCAGCAATTAGTAAATAATGAAGAAAAATGCCAACTTTTATTAGTGTTGGTTAATGGGCATGCTTAGAATTTTTTTTAATGTGATTCTTTCATCCCAGTGTCTTTTTTTGAAGAGTGTCCAACATTTCAGAAAAAATAATAAAATAAAAATAAATTAAGCTTTTATATGCAACTGGGGCATGGGTTAGAGAGTATAGAAGAGAACAGGTTTGTCCCTTTGCTTCTTTGTAAATGTATATGATGCTATTTTGTAAGTGACACCAAAAGACCGTCACTCTCTGGTATAAAGACATTTCATGATTATTTATGATTTCTCCTGGGAACTCAAAAAGCTCTGCAATCAAAACTGTTGGCAGTGCAATATTTTTTTTTTAAATTGCAGCATCTACAAGTTTTCCTGCTGCTGAATTTATATCTTCCGTGCCTGTGTTATTACTGCACTCCTTTTTAATGAGTTCACCACTTTGTTCTTGCCTTATTTTGACCAATTCATACCTCATATTGAGAAATGTCATTAGGAATACTTCCGCACAGGCATCATCTCCATTCTTCAATTTCTCTCAAACAGCTTGGATATAGGATGTGATCATCCACACTTCTGTAATCACCAAACAACTACAACGCTGCTTTGTTTAATAAATGCCCATGCACAAATTAATTCAGATCCTGGAGTAGGTCAAAATATTTTCACTCCCCCTATGAAAAGATATAGAATTAAACAGTTCGTTCTCCCTCCTCACCAACCATCCAGATCCTTATTTTATGTGCATTAGCATTAAGCAAAAAGATTCAAGATGGTTTCTATACTACCATGTTTCCCTGAAAATAAGACCTACCCCGAAAGTAAGACCTAGCACTATTTTCTAAACCTGCCCTAATATAAGACCTACCCCGAAAATAAGACCTAGTGTAAATCTCCAGTTCCAGGAAGACTTTTCAGGGAGCAACCGTGCACTTGCGAAACACCCCCCCCCCTACATACTCACATCCACTAGTTGGCACCATAAATATATAAGACCTACCCTGAAAATAAGACCTAGTGTGTTTTTGGGAGCAAAAAAAAATATAAGTGTCTTATTTTCGGGGAAACACGGTAGGAACTGAATAGCCATTAAACCAATTGCATTCTTGGAAAATATGATTGGGTCAGAAGCAGGAAATGTGATGAACAAAGTATTCCTACAATAGGCAAACAGACCATCCAGAAGATTGAGTCACAATTACTTTTACTAGGTTTTTCAATATACCAGAGCTGGGCCAGAAATTAATTGATTCAACTTTCAAATGCAGACAATATTATGGATTCAAAGAAATCTGGAACTGCTTTCCAAGTGGTAGAATTCTCATGTGGAAGGAGACTAGGAGTAATTCTAAGATAGAAAAAAATGGATATTTCAATATCCTAGCCATCTCCATCTCTGCCTCCAGCAAGTGTCTTTTTCCCCCTCCTATAGTTCTGATTGGTTGGATGGATGGATGGATAGTTGTTTGCTTAGTTTATGATTTGAAAATATCTCCTAGTTTCTGTTCAAGTTCAATTTTTGAAATGAATGTTTCAAAAGGCAATACATAAAAAGTACACCTGGATGTGGGCAGGGTTTTCTCTCTTCAGTGCTCAACAGGCTTCTAATTGCTTCTGTTTCTCATTTTTAAATGGCATTTTAGGAAGGAAAGAGAGTGGACTTAGGAAGAAAGAAAAAGATAGTCTTTCATCTATGCATCATTCAATGCTTCTTACTACCATTTCCAGAGAATTCCCTACAGCTGACCTGTTAAAAAAAAGTTGTAAAAATATGATTGTGTACCTCCACGTACTAGAGTTTTGAGAGAGTCTGATATAGAGAGAAGTCCAATATGAACCTTCTATCAACAAATACTGAAATCAGTTTTTTCCCTTCCATGACCATGTCTATCTCACCTTCAAAGGTGCCTAGATAGCACCACTAGTTAAACCCAGGGTCCTATTTTTTCTGTTTATTTATTATTTTATTTTATTTTAATTACATTTATATGCCGCCCTTCTCCGGAGACTCAGGGCGGCTTACAATTTTTGGGATGCAACCCAGTGTGTTCAGCAATAGCCTTCATTCCATTGTATATGCCTGCTTATTACTAAGTGGCATTTTTACAAGGTCAGCTAATTGCTCCCAACAATGGGTCCTCAATTTACCTACCCCGAGAGGATGGAAGGCTGAGTCAACCTTGAGCCTGGTGGGATTCGAGCCTACAGCAGTTGTAGGCAGCTGGATCTTAAGAGCAGGCAATTAACAGCCTGAGCCACCAAGGCTCAAGGTTGTAGGCAGCTCCAGCAAATTGCCTTCCAGGACATTGGTACCAGCTTGTTCAGGTGCTCAGTATCTAGAAACTCAAGAGGCTTTAAACCTGGCAATTCCATTTAAATGTTATAGTTCAGTGCTTTTGATTGATCCACCCTTGATATATACATTTTTTTTGTATAACTTCATTACATTTCAGAAAAGTGTAAAACACAAAGAAAAAGAAGAAAGGTTTAAAGAGAAAAGGGGGACAGCAGGGAAAAAGCAAAATTAAAGTTACTTCTTTCTTCGGTACAGAAAGTAGCATGAAATATAATAACCCTTTGAAATAGAGTAAATTGCAGCACACAGTACTTCTGCCATCACAAGCAGTTCTAGCCATCAAATACCAAGATTAAAATTTCATTTCTTTCAGTTTCAAGCAAAAAATCCCAAAGTAGTTTCCATGTAGAAGTGAAGGTAGAAAAAAGTCTTTTTAAAAAAACTAAAATAGTCAATTTTGCCATCTCTGCCAACACCATTCACTTCACCATCCATTCTTCCATTGTGGGTATCCTTCATTCATGCATCCCACTCTTGTCTCAGTCTTCTCTGGACCCAACTAAACATGAAGTCTGAAAAGGCATTTCACAAATCCTAGCACCTGGCACCTAGCACCAGGAGGGGATCATAATTATTCATTTCTCAGATTTACTGGCCAGCTGACAGAACTGTTCCCAGTATAAGTCACAGTAAAACAAAGGCACACTCAGTGCAGTTGAATGGTGAAGCAATTTACTAAAATAGCTGCTAGAAAGTAAAGCTGTTTAAAATCCTGCATACAATAAAAATGCAGAAAATCTAAAGGGAGAGAAGACAAGGGTATCTGCCTAGCATGAAATATTGTGACAGTAGTTATCAAGAGAGTCTTCTACCATGGGCGCTGTGAAGGATGGATGTCAGCCCTCTGAGAAAGGCAAGGCCAGGAATAAACTCTACTGTGGAGTAGATAACAGAAGCTCCAAGGTTAGAATTTTGCTCTAGTCCGCCTTATACCAAGGTGGCCTTATTCTGACTTTCTTTCTCTTACTTTCCTCTTTCTTCAGGATTGAATAACCTTTTCTAGATCTCCTGCCTTGACGGTTCCGTCATTCCTTCTCTCTTGCCAAGGTCAGGTCTACATTCTTTCAGAGGTCCACAACTGGCAAGGACTGCTTCTAAAAAGCTCTTCTTCCATTCACAGTCACAAATCTATTCTTCTCTATATAGATTCCTTTCTGGGCTGAAGACCTGGCAAGTCTTTGGCATTTGGCAGGGGTAGATTAATCTTTCAGGGAGTACATGTGTGTTTGTCCAAAACTGAGATTTATACCTCAAGAAAGGGAAAAATGTATGCCTTCCCAAATTCATCGCTCTCTGTCAGATTGTAAGTGATAAAAATGGCAAAGGAGATGCACACATCTGCAGCGAATTGTGTGATATATATTCGCCATGCTAAATGGAATTGTGATGATTAGCATTAATCCAGAGAGGCTCATAAAGTGATGAACATTAGGAGAGTTCAGGTATCTGGCTTCACATAGATGGGAAATTAGAATTCTTATGTCTGGGTAAGAAACCAGCCAAATACTTTTCGATTGTGCTTGAGGCAAAAGCAAAAGAACTTCCAACTCCAATCGGTCTATGAATATTTGAACGTTCTGACTCACAACGCAAGTTTCAAGGTGGACAAGTTCTCCGAGTGAGAAGTCCTGTCCACTTCCATCTCTTGGATGTTTGGCTTTCTGTCTTTCTAAGGTGCCAAGGTGCTTTTGTCACCTTTCCACTTGCTTGTTTCAAAGGGGCAAAGAGGTGGCTTTTCAGACTCTCTGCCATAGAAACTCATGTTTGTTGTTGTTGTTGTTCCCATGGAAGCCTTTCATCAGCAGGCATGAGTGATGAAAATGTTGGGATGCTTTCAAGCTCTTTGCCACCTCTGCGTCTAGGAAGAGCTGAGTGGAGAATCAAGGAACCGAGAACCTTGTCTTTCTAGGGAAGAGCAACCCTACCCCAAACAGACCTCACTCTTCTCCTTCTTTGAGACCATTATCGACATTAGGTAATTCAAGGGTATGTGTTGAATACACAGATACGTTCAAGGAATGAAACTACTGCAAGCCTGTGCCCCCAGAGTGCAACCTGACAGTTGGCCCAGAAGGATACCATGGCATGAAAACCCCAAAGAAGGACAAGAGAACTGGGATTGCATTTCTTCCATCTAGTTTCTAATATAGACCATCCTATCAGAGATTCAAGGTTTTGGTGCTAACATTCAAAGTCCTACATGGCATGGGTCCGGGGTATATACGAGAGAACGACTCCTGCCAGCATCGAATACCAACCGCCCTGTACGAGCGCACAGACGGGGGCTCCTTGGGGTGCCGTCTGCGACTCAATGTCACTTGGCGGCGACCCGGGGGAGGGCCTATTCTGTGGCGGCTCCCACTCTATGGAATCATCTTCCGCCGGAGCTCCGGCTGGCCCCCAATCTCCGCACCTTCCGCCACGATTTAAAGACCTGGTTATTTGCGCAGTCCGGGCTGTGCTGACCTCCTGGGGTGGGGTTGACTGTTTTAACTTTGGGGTTTTAAATTTTTGGCTTGTATCTTGTTTAATTCGCTTTTTAGGTAACTTATTTATTGTTGTGTTTTAGTGTGAGCGAGTCCTTTCGGAGAGGGGGCGGAATACAAGTCAAATAAATAAATATATATATATATATATATATATATATATATATATATATATCTCAGCCCTTCGTGGTAGACCAGAGTAGGAAGCCAAAATTGTGATTGCTAATACTACTAATACTACTTTTAAGGTTACAGAAACAAAATCTTTCAAAAGTCTGAATGCATTCCCCTCATTCTCTGTATCTTCAAGAGAACTAAGGAGGGTGAATCCTACAACACTTTCCCAAATTACAGTTCTGCCTCAGACTTATATTGATTTTATATGTCTTGGCTGAAGCTCTTAAGATTGTTCCTACAGCTGATTTTGGCATCCTATCTCAGATGAAAGCTTGATTGAAATGGAGCCAGAAAATCATCCGGTTCCATCTGGAGTTGCCAGGTCACTTAATCATTTTATCCAAGGAGGAAATATTTGAGACTGGCCTATAATGAGATCTTCAAGGTCAAAGGAGATCTTTTCAAATGAAGGCCATATCATCATCTCTTTTAAACAAGCAAGTACAAATTCCATCTTCCAAGGACGCATTATCCACTCCACTTAACCATAAGGCCAGTCCCAGCCTGAGCAATTTAATTAGCCAGGGAGGACAAGGGTCAAGAAAGCAAAGGGTGGCTCTCTTCCCCCACCCTACCCTTTTCATGTCCTTGAAACCCACAAGCTGAAGGGAAACTGACAAATGATTGCTAAGGTTACCTTTCTGTGACCTGTCCCAATCTGGTGCCTAAATCAAGAGGAATCAGACTAAGGATTGTCTCCACATAGGGATGAAAACTGCTGATAGTTAGCTTTTAATATTTTATCTTCCCACCCTCACCCCCAACAAATCTTGATCTCAGTGAAACCAGAGGAGTAAGCACACTTGCTTGTGGCCTTTGCCTTGAAAGATGGTTCCATTCTGTGTTCAGTCCTCCACAATGGAATGCCTCCCTATGTTCTTCAGTCCTCTGTCTGTTACCTATCAGGTGCTGATTGACCTATGTTGAAAGAAAAAAAAGGACATTCAGGAGAGGTAGTCAATCATTTGGTCCAACTTCATGTTCCATAGATCAGCCAAGGCTTCAGCAGCATTGCTGATGGACGAGGCAGGAAATTCTCCAAGCAAATTCAGTACATCTATTCATCAGTTACTTAAGTTGGATCAGTTTAATTGATTCTTACCCTCAGGAGGTTTATAGCAATCACCAGCTTAAAACTGACCAGAGGGTAAACTGTCTATATACTGTAGCAACAGAGTCACAAAAAAACACCTCCAGTCACCAGAACAGATGACCAAATTCAATGTCTGCCCTACTGGATGCATGGAGTGAGATACCAATTAAGACAGTGCCATAGTTGTCTATCAGACTTCATGGTAGGCACCATACATCTCAATCCTCTATTAACATGATTATCTCCATTTTCAGGCATTTGCTTACAACTCAAATAAAGACATCATCTTGCTAAATAAGTTGGTTTTTCTAAACAAGATCAAAGTCACAATATGCAAATGACCTTTCAACTTTTGGTGGTATCCAAATCAAGCCAGCATGCAATTTGTGTTAGATGGAGCTTGATGCAAGTCATCCTTCACATCTTCTAAAGGTGCCAATACTATTGAACACTACCAAAATCAAGTCCAATATTATATTTATTTATTTTATTTTATTGGACTTGTATGCTGCCCCCTCTCTGCAAGGACTCGGGGTGGCTCACAATTAAAACACAACAATAAATATTTTAAAAAGAATTAAACCTAAAAGCCCAATCACTAAAACAGTTAAAATAAATTAACCCCCCGGGAGGTCAGTCCAGCCCAGCCTGTTCAAACAACCAGGTCTTCAGATCGCGGTGGAACGAGCAAAGATCAGGAACCAAACCGAGCTCCAAAGGGAGTTGATTCCACAAGGCAGGGGCCACAACAGAATAGGCCCTTCCCCGAGGCACCGCCAGCCGACATTGTCTAGCCGACGGCACCCTGAGGAGTCCCCATCTGTGCGCACGCACAGGGCGATCGGTATTTGATATTGGCATATAAGTCTATTCCAGGATTTAAATTCTAGATTTTTTCCTATTACCTTTCTGACTCAGTGGAAATCTGGCTATTCTTGTCCCAGCCTGGAAGATCTCTGTTCAAAGTTTATGTAACAACTGTGCTGAACTTGAGAACTGATGGTTCCTCCCTTCCCAGATACACCCCTTATGCTCCATAGCGAACATGAAATCTTGTGCCACTCCTGGCTAGTCAACCCTCATCATCGATACTGAAATCCACAAGACATGAGATCTTCATGAGATCACAAGACATGAGGTAGGCTTCAAAAATTTTAGCAACGGGTTCTCTGCCTGGTGGCTGGGTGGGAGTAGCCATGGTGGGCGTAACCTAGTCGGCCTCCTGCACCATGATAGGGGGCGTTTTTGCCCTCCCCGGGCTCCAGAGGCATTCTTCGAGCCTCTGGGAGGGCGAAAACGACCTCCCTGGACTTCGGAGGCTCTTTGGAAGCTGGAAAGGGGCCCATTTCTGGCCTTCCCGAATTTCTGGAAGGCCCGTTTTTTTCGCCCTCCCTGATCCTCCACATGTGCCCTGCACTTAGCTGCATCTAAAACAGGCTACATGGGGACCGCTGGGAGGGGCCAGATGGGGCCAGCCAGGAGTGGGATTTGGGGGGGGGTCTCCAAACTGCACAGAATCTTAGCTAGGGGCTCTCCTGAACCCCTGCAAACCCCCAGCAGCCCACCCCTGCATGGGATCCAGAGTAATCCAGATATTATGGTTCTACCAGGGAGTGGGTGGCCCATGAACAGAATACTACACCATTTTGGCCGCAGAAACCTGGCAGAAAAAATTGCAACATTTATAGAACGTTTGAAAGAGCTTCCAATCCAGGAGCTGGAATTCCTGCAGACGATGGCTTAAGTCTTAAGACACTTTCCTTGTCTGTTGTATCTCAGCAAATCCCAGCAGACAGAACTAGAAGCTATTAAAATCCATGCTTTTCTTTCGGCCAGATCTTTGTATCACATGGCAGGCCAGCACTTCCATAGATTAAATCCTGGATAATCGATGTTTTATTATTGTCTTCTTATGTTATTCTGTAATAGATATTTCTGCTTCAGCAAGTGGTTCCGCTTTCCAGGGCAGCATTTCCCTTAGCCCAGGGAGCAGAATGGTGTGTTCTTTGTGCAGAGGAGCTTCCTGGGAAAATCTTCATCAGCCTGATCCTGCAAGATAATCCGTCAGAGCAGGAATTACCTGCAGCATATTCCTCCTCCCCCACAGGTTTCTTGTGTTGAACTACTTATCAGCCATTATTTTTGCTAGCTGCAGCCTCTTTTTGATACTGCTAATACTGTACATAAAATATTAAAAGGGATGCTGCTTCTTTGATCATTTTTGTAAAAAAAAGTATCTTGATCAAGCACCAATTATGCTGTATTTTGTATGGTTGCCAAGGCAATCCTGATTATTTTTCTATCTTTATTGCAAATATGACATAATTTTATCCTAAGTCTGTATTTTAATTTACAAGAGGCCGTTGTCTTCTTTTGATGATTTCTTGTCCTCTTGGTTTCATGCCCACATTGCAATTTATAAATATATTTCCCTCTATCTGCCCATCTCTCTCTTGCCTTCCTAAAAACCACAGAGACGCAAAATAATTATTAGACCAATAATCTAAGTAGTTGTGAGCCGGGGTGGGATTCTCCCAGTTCAGACTGGTTTGGGAGACCCCCCTAGCTCCGATGATCATCTGGCTCCGAACCAGTTTGCTCTGACGATCATGTGGGCCCGCCCACCTGCCGGCCCGCCCCTGTGCCATACTCACCTATATCTGCTCAGCTGATTCCTGCGGCACAGCAGATTGCCACACCTCAGCTGTGTTACTTCTCCAAAGTAACATCGAAGGGTAGTAATTTCGAAAGTTGTGCATGCATGCGAAGTGTGCGATTAGCAAACCAGCTGTTACACCAGCAGCATCCCACCACTGGTTGTGAGTCAAGAATCTATTGGTTAAAATTTTATTGCTGTGATAATCAGTTTTTACTCCGAGGCTAACACATCATATCCTCAAGCTCTCAGGTTAAGAGATACTGAGCACCTTTAACCATCTCTGCTTGATGCTCTCAACAATAACCAAGATCAGACCTTAGTCATTATCAACATGAAGCGGAGACTGTGATTGTTTGGAAGTAGAGACTCCAAGTGACGTGAGGAAATTGCTGTGCCAGGTTTCTAAAACCTCAGCAATCACTGAATCTCATAAGGCTACTTCTGAAAGTTCTAAACCTACCTAATTAGGAAACTTTTACTTCCAAACTGTGTCATTTCAATCAGACCACTGCCTGAAGAAGTTCAGAAATGGAGATGATAAAGCTTTCACATTATAATGGTAGCTACTAGGTAAACATCTGGACAATAAATACTTTTCAGGCTGCTTGCATATCAATGAGATCTTGAAGTAATACAGAGGGAAGGGCTGAAACCTCAGACACTCTGGCAGTTAAATAGCATTTTTTGACTCTAAAAAAGGGAACATAATTACCTAAAGGGAATAGAGTAGTGATAAAGAAGATTTCAAGATTTCTGCTTCGTCAGAACCTGAAAGATCCTAACCCTAAGTCAATTAAGTGCATCCGTTTCTGTAGGTAAAGCTTACAGACCAGATCTGCTGCAATGAGTAGAAGCTTTCATTATAGAGCTTTTTAATTTATTTTAATTTATTTTAATTTATTTATTTGATTTGTCAATCATTTACAAGATAATGGAAGTATAATATAGTTATGAATATATGAAATGGATACATGTGAGAAAAAAAAAACAATAGGACAGGGACGGTAGGCACATTGGTGCGCTTATGCACACCCCCTACAGACCACTTAGGAAAGGGGTGAGGTCAACAGTAGACAGTCTAAGGTTAAAGTTTTTGGAGTTTGGGGAAGAAACCACAGAGTCAGGTAGAGTATTCTATAAAAAAAGTAAATAAAAAAAATATTTACTGTTTTGCAAAAGGAACAAAAATAGTTGCCTTTCACTTTGTTGTCATCCCTCTGTACTCTTATGAATAGGGTGGAAAATCCATCTCTCTAAAGCTTTCCCTAATTAAATCCTGGTGACTCATTCCTCTCTGTTTTTCATCTACTGGTGCAACCAATGGCTACGCAAATTCATACCAGCAATACTCCCTGGATGAGGAAATCTAGGAGAGCTCCCCTGGACCTTCCATTGAGGCAAGCAGTGATGTAAACATCCCTTATTACACAGAGAATCAGCAAATGTTTGCAATTTCACTTTGCAAGGCTTCCTGCTGCCTTTCCCAAACGCATAACAGATGTTCTGCTAAGAGGGAGCAAACCCTTCTTTGTGTGAGCGCAGACAGCCAAAGCAAGAGGGCCTTTCAGAAGATTTGCAATAGGATGCTGCCATGTCCTCAGAAATCGCGGAATGTTAACTTTGCAAGCACGAACCTTTACAAAACAACCATAGATTTGAAAACAGAAAACGAGCTCCTTTCAAGGGATGCTTCTGAGCAGAGCTCCTTGTGAAGAATTCTGTCAAACCTTTTGCTAGGAAGGGGTCTGCATGGCAGTGTGTGAACTTGAATTGCCATTTCCATTTCCAGTACTGAAAACCGAGAGCCACTGCTTAAAAACATCGCTGAAGTGAGAAAACATGTTCTTCCATTTCGATTCCAGCTAGATTTTTAATCCTTGGCGCAGTTAAAACAGGCCTGTTTTCCCAATTACACAATGACAAAAAAAAAAAATCATAGCAGCAACTAGGACATTCAGAGAGAAAATGAACATATATTAATGACAACCTTTGGCTAATGCCAAGCTCCCCCTTTTTTAAAAATTCAAGCAAAAATAAATACTAGCTCTGCAGACAAACGATCGTTAAATTCTTGCCATTGTTTCAGGTTTCCATATAGGAAAATGAAAGCATAAGGAACGTAACAATATTCTCATTTTCAATAGTTTATACATCAGGACAACTTCAGTGTTATGCTTGACTGGCAGCCTCTATACCAAAGACAACCATGAATACATTGGCTTAAATGTATTCATCCATTCATTGTCTCAATTCAAGGACAGAACTGAGGTCATGGGCAGGACACACTTGGAAAACCTGCTACAGATGTCCTTCACATTTGTTGCTTAAGTACAAACCATGCATTTTGATCTAAAGCTTCTCCATTCTTTTATCTAATTGGTGAAAAATATGAGGGAAGGGTATATAAAACATTGTATCAGTGAAATGAGCAGCATAGAAGAGAGAGAGAGACAGTTGTTTCAATTCCAATGTTCATGCCACTGATTGAGGCTATTATGACCATCTTGATTTGACTTAGGGTGCTTTATTAATAGTGTGTGCACACATCAAATTTAGTTAGAAGCCCAATTCAGTAATTTATAAAAACAATCCGTTCATTTCAGACCTATTTGGAGACACTACAGCCTAACTGAGAGTACATGGTTGAATCAGGATTTGGATCACCAAACCTGTTTATTTCCCACCAATTACCATTAGAAATTAAGAAATTGCTATTGTTTTCCTACTTGGTGTAGAACTAAATGAAATTTCAAGAACAACAATACTTATATGAAAATTGTTAGATTTGCATGAAGAGTCAGACGCAGTGCTTCAGTGAAGAGTTTATTAGTGACTACAGCTCATAACAGACCCGATTTGGCTGGGCTGCGGCTGCTACTTATAGCCAGCAGCCGCAGTTGCCAGCCACTCAGAGTGCAGGGTTTTCCCGCACTTTTTAAACCAATCATTTCTGTATCTGATGGAAATATTTTAGGAAGTATGATATAATACAAACTGTTGTCTCAGAGTTTGCTGTCCAAGGACAGTTTGCTGATTCTATAAGGCAGTATCCAGGACAGGAATTGTTCTGGATCACTTCTGTCACTTCCTGTTCTAGAAGATTCATTCCAGGAAATCATCCCCAGAATGGCCAATTGTTCCATTTGTTAAAAAAAAATTCTGACACATAGCTAGCACCAAATCTACTAAGCCTCATTCATCTTTCCTCCTCCCCCCAGCAATTACTAGGAGAGGGCCCTGCACATTGTATTGTCTTGCAATATCTCTTGTTCACCTCTGAAACATTGTGATTAAAGAACCTGAGAAAAGTCACTGAGGTTAGAAACTAGAATGCTTTATCATAAAAATGCTGGCTTTCCCCTATTTTTCCTCACTGATCACTTGTAGTTTTCCTTGAAGAAAAAGACAAGTAAGAAATACATACTTTTTTTTGCGGAAATGGTTAATTCCAAATCACTGTATGAAATGGGGTGTGTTTCTGAAAAAGTTCTTCACCATTTCCAATTCTCCTGAAATTACCAGAATCAGCTCATTTCAGAAACAAATAGCCCTAAATTTTATCACGTCATTCCCATCTTTTAGAGAGAGAAAAGCAAAAGGAAATAAAGTAACTGTGAAAGAAAACAAATAATAAATGGATGGACAGAATTAAAATGATAAACAAGTGCTTATAAAGTTAAAAAAAACTAGACAGTAAAGAGTCTAGGGAATTCACTTTTCATAGCAGCCTTTTATTGTAATGGATGCACAAATAGCTATTATAGGTGGAAGAACAGAGAGTTCCTTGCAAATTAGGTTAAATGGGCCAATGCTTATTGCTTACTCATATGGAACCATGGTATTTATAGTTTCCTTCTTTGATAATTCCAGAACAACTAGATAATACACATTTTACATATCTATTATCTTGCCCTACTTCCTGTTCAACCATTTCAGGACTATTGCATGTAGAAAGATTTAACTTTGATGTGTTGTTGTTGGGTGGTTTTTTTTTTAAGGAACCGTGTGTGAATAAAGAGGGTTTTTAGAAAGCTGAGTAGAAAAAGATTTCTTTCTTCACCCTACATATGGTGATTCCAATCTGATCCAGATAATCATTTCCTTACAATTTTTTTTTTTTTAAAAATGAAAACAGGAACTAAAGCAGAATACATTTAACATGTCATTTGGTTTGTCAGTGAAAGTTGGCATGGATATCTCAAGTGAAATGTTCTTTCAGTCTGTTGACAGGCACTTGCACACTCTATCATCACCCTGAATAATTACATGAATCAGGGTGCAGACTTTACTAGAGCAATGCATCTTTCAATTGCATTTCTCTTTCAAATTGCCCCTTTTAAGAACAGAAATATAAGACAGGTGGAAAAAGGAAATCACAACTCACAAAATATCAACAAGGATCTCTGACAAGAATAATCCAATTTTTCTGGCCAAAGTTGGAATCTTATAAGTTTGAAAGATTTGGGAGATAGTATTTCACCTTGAGAGCCATTTGGTCTAGTGGTTAAGGCACCAGGCCAGAAAATGGGAGAGTGTGAATTCTAGTCTCACCTTAGCCATGAAAGCCAACTGGGTGACTTTGGGTCAGTCATTCCCTCTCAGGATGGTTGGGGATAATAGGAGGAGGAAGGAGTATGAGGTATGCTTGCCACCTTGAGTCATTTAATAAAAATAATAAAGGCAGGATAAAAATAAATAAAATATCTTGCTGGGCAATAGCAATAGCACTTAGACTTATATACCACTTCACAGTGCTTTATAGCCTTCTCTAAGCGGTTTACAGGGTCATCCTATTGCCCCCAACTATCTGGGTCCTCATTTTACCCACCTCAGAAGGATGGAAGGCTGAGTCAACCTTGAGCCTGGTGGGATTCAAACTGCCAAATTGCAGGCAGCCGGAAGTCAGTAGAAGAAACCTGCAGTACTGCACTCTAACCACTGCGCCACCACGGTTCATAATAGCAATAGCAATCTTGCTTAACTTTCTGTATCAAAGCATGGATGGTTCTGAGCTTCTCATTGCTGGCCAGCCATAACAGAAACTGAATTTGGGTTCCAACCCTGGGTACAAAATTCTAATCCCTTTGCTGGCTGAGGAATTCTGGAAGTTGAAGTCCACAAATCTTAAAGTTGCCAAGGTTGGAGACCCTTGGTGCGGGACATTCATCAGACAAGGGTCAACTCTTTCCCTTGTTTCCTGATCTGCCTTCTATTTGACCCAAAAGACCAAGGATAGCCATTCAGACATGTTTTTATAAGCCCTTTCACAAGTGCTGGATACCTGCAAACTGGGGAAGGGAAGGTGCTTCCAATGAAGGAATACGATATCAGAAAATATCTGAAATCATTTTGTTCAGCTTCATAGGACAATGGACTAATTCTCTGCTGCACTTGAAGGAATGTTAGGAGAGGATGAATGACATAATTAACTGAACTGCAAAGGTCGAAGACAGAAGAGAAAGAAAATTGATCTGAGAGAGGAAGTATTAAAAATATTGAGAATATCAGTCCAACCAACAGGAGCCATTTTAAGCAGAAGGGTGTAAAATAAATCTTTAGACAAGGAGATAAAGGTAAATGTGCAGAGGTGGGCTGCACATACTGTAACAACCAGTTCACCAAAAAGGTGAGTGCACACGAGGCTGCAAAAGCAAGGGGATTTCTTGCGCACGGCAGCTGTGGTGAGTAGAGCAGGCAAGGCATGGAAAGCACCTGTGGGTGGGGCGAGCAAGCCAAATATATGGGATCGGATAGCACCAGGGCGGGGGAGAGGGCAGGCTCAGCCAGTGGTCGTAACTACTGGTACAAGCGAGCCAGTCCAAACCAACAGCAGCCCACCACTGGATAAAAGTTCAGAGTCCCTCTGTTGACTGTGGACAGACCTGTACTTCCTGCATGGCTCTTCCTTGGTATGGTCCAATCCACTGACCACTATCTGAATGCAGTAATGGAGGAGATTGTCCTCCTTCCACTCTTGACCCATTGCAAATCCATCCTGTACCCATATTTTCCAGCTTTGATTCAAAACTGTCGTCTTCCAACCTGAACTCTCATCAGCCTTTTGGGGCAGTCCAAGCCTTTCTGCATGGCCCATCACCAGACTGGGCCACTCATTGCTTCCTTAGTGCTGGAACAGAACATCTCATTCTCCTTCTACTCCAGTCTGTGTTTTCCAGCTTTGAATCAACTTTCCTGTTTTCCAATCCAAATTGCATTAATCGCTTTAGTGCAGATGGACTCTGTCTCTGGCATTTCGTTAAAATATAGTGGTAGTCCCAGCTCTAAATGGCTGCAAGGGCTGGCATGTTCCACCCTTCCAACAGCTGGTTGTTGCCTTGGGCAGCCATTTGATTCTGACAGCTTGAGTTATTATATTCTCTGATTGTGAGCACTTGCTAATTTTATAAACTTGAGGCTGATGCAATGATGGTCTGTTAAGCCAATGAACTATCCTGAAGCCTAGAGGTTCTTATGCCGTACAACTGTTATACCCTTTCTGTTCCTGCCCGGTTGATGAAGCATTCTGCCATTGCTTTCCCATCTCCTGCCCACAGTACTCCTAAGCTAACATTCCCTTTGTTCATTTACTTACACATTATATCTGCAATATAGGAACACTGCTATTTTCTTCCTATGAAGCTGAATTCTCAATTCCTCCTTGCCGTGGAACTATAGAGGAATGTAAGTATGAAAGACTAATCTGAACCCATTTGTTTTAATTATCAGAGGTATGAAAATTCTGAAAGGGAAAGAAAGAAAAAAAGAAAGAGAGGGGGGGAGAGAGAGAGAGGAAGAAAGGGAAAGAAAGAAAGAAAGAAAGAAAGAAAGAAAGAAAGAAAGAAAGAAAGAAAGAAAGAAAGAGTTAGATGGCCGCAGGAATAGGAAAGGACTCGACAATCAATGTGGCAACAGCTCTTTATTTAGTATTAGAAGAACTGAAGAACACGCGGTTGGTGCTGGCTTATATAGCTGGTGCTGTCCACCACTTCAGCCACTGATGGGACTTTATTTTTCCCGCCAGTGGCTCAGCCAACGAGGGGAGTCTCCAGCCGACTCCTCTCGTTGGCCATATAAGGGCATACAGAACAGGAAGGAAGGAAGGAAGGAAGGAAGGAAGGAAGGAAGGAAGGAAGGAAGGAAGGAAGGAAGGAAAGAGCAAACATATGGGGATGCAAAGGGAAGGCATGAGGGCTAGCAAGATGGGAACAATCTCCAAAAGGAAAGCCAGGCATAGACAAGGGGAAGACAAGGATCATCTGATGTGCAAAGATTTGTGCCAACCATCACCAGAACATTCCAAAGTGGTAGGCAACACTGGCCAGTTGAGAAAACATTCAAGAAAAAGTCAATAGTAAACCTCTTTTTAAGGGAAAGACACTTGTATACAAACAGAGAGCAAACCCCACTCGCTTCTAGAACTCGTGATATTAACTAGTTGGGTAGTGAAATTCCTGCATGAGAACAACCAAGCTGCAAGGACCCCACAGTTCTTCTATATCGTTGCCCAAAATACTACCTGAATTAAATCACCCAATCCTGGGAGTCTTTATTTTCATTGTTTGTATCCTGTCAATTAAATATGGGGGCACCATTGCAAGTTTACTATGCTTAAGTCTGGCAGTGTGCCAGGAGACCCCAAACATCTCCATCTTCTTTACTTCCTTTCCCAAAGTTTGATTTCAAAAAGGTTAGGTAAAGGTAAAAGTTCCCCTCGCACATGCGTGTTAGTGGTTTCTGGTTCTAAGTGGCGATGCTCATCTCTGTTACAAAGCCGAAAAGCCAGCGCTGTCTGAAGACATCTCCATGGTCATGTGGCCGGCATGACTAAGGCACATGGAACGCTGTTACCTTCCCACTAAAGTGGTCCCTATTTTTCTACTCGCATTTTTACATGCTTTCGAACCCTAGGTTGGCAGAAGCTGGGACAAGTAACAGGAACTCACTCCATTACATAGTGCTAGGGATTCGAACCGCCAAACTGCCGACCTTTCTGATCGACAAGCTCAGCGTCTTAGCCACTGAGCTACCATGTCCCTTCAAAAAGGTTAGTAGTAGCAAAAATCATATGACATTTGTATATGACATCACGATCATTCTCTGTGAACCCTTGCCAGTGAAGTGCCTGACAATAGAAAAGGAAGGAGAGAATCAGGCTCTCCCTTTCTAAGCAATTAGCTAGACCACTAAAAATCAACTACCATGAAGAGCCGTAACAGCAGTGATGCCTGCAGATTAAAATAAAGATGTAAAAGCAGTTGAAAAAAGATGTCCCTATAAAAGACCTCAGCTGAAACTTTGAGTCACATCTCAAATGAGGTAAATTTTTAAGTAATTGTCTCCTATGCACTGCAAACTATAGAGATTTTAATACCTGCTCACAAGAGTGCCAGGGAAGATGCTCTATTGTGGGCCATACCTAAAAATATTCAATGTATCGTAATCTGCAAGATCAAAATGGACAACTACATTAGCTATAGGGACAGAAAAGAGTCTGGTACTGGATTAGATCTTGACTAAATTCATTACGCTTGGGTCCTCTAGAACAGGGGTCCCCACCCCCTGGTCCGTGGCCCAGTACTGATGAGTGGCCTGTTGAGAACCAGGTCGCGCAAGCAATGGGCAAGCATGCGAAGCTCCATTTGTGTCAGGGGCAGGTGCGCTCACGAAATCATCCCCTTCCACTCCTGCTGCCGCCATTGCCGGTCTGTGGAGCTGGAAAGGTTGAGGACCACTGCTCTAGAAATCAACTTGAAAGTTAACCATCACGTATAGATTTTGTTATCTGGAATACAGTATTATAATCATTTATTTGGGAGTAAACTCAAACTGACCTCTAAGTTAAATTTATGTTGGTTCCACTAAGATGATAGTTTCATAAAAGCTTTGTGTAATAAGGACAGTTGTAAGATTAGGCCTTTCTTTAGGCTGAGGGTTATGCTATAGGAGTCTATCTGTTAGCCATGGGAGAAGTGCTCTGAAAATATTTTTCCCCATGAGGCACATCAAGAAATCATTCATGTTTCAGTTGCAAACTATAATGGTAAAGGGGCTGATTTAGACTGATTTCATGGGAAGACACTGACACACTCTTTTCTTCAATTCTAGTCAAGATATAGGATCAGGGGTGGGATTCTACCGGTTCTGTCCAGTTCTATAGAACTGGATGTTAGGGCTCCCGATAGTTCGGAGAACCAGTAAAATGGCCCCCTGGCTGGCCCCGCCCCTCTCCGCCCGCTTCTCCGCTCCCTGCCCAGTCAGACCCTATTGCACATGCACAACATCGTGTGCATGTGTGACATGCCTGCAGCCTGCTTTTGCCCGCCAGGCCAGCCATTGCTGCCTGCCTTTCGCTCCTGGGCAGCAGAGAAGCAGCCCGGTTGAATCCCATTTCTCTCTGCTGCCCAGGAGCCGTTTCCCAAAGGGAGGGGCCTTGTAAGTTTTTTGCTCTGCCAGGAGAGGCTTTCCCAGCAAGAGCAGGTGAAAGTAGCAGCCCGGAGCCGATCTGCCTGCTCACAGGTAATCCTTCCTTCCCCACTGTCCCCGGGGCTCCCTGGGCCTCGCCCAGCCTACCTAGCTGCCCCCCCAACACCCTGCACTCAGCTGGCCTCCTAAGCCACCACGCAGTGCTCTCCCAGCTGACCTGGCTGCCTCCCATAAGCAGCGCCATCAAATGGAAGACAGCCAGGTCCACTGCTTCTGCTGCCCGCGGAGGTGCTTTGGGAGGGCTGGGGCATGTGTGTGTGTGTGTGTGTGTGTGCTGATGGCCCCTGCTTTAAACACATGGAGGTGCTTAAAGCAGCAGGGCCATGAGCACCCGCCACCCCAGCCATCGCTGCACGCGGAGGTGCTTTGGGAGGGCTGGGGAGGTGTGTGTGTGTATGTGCTGATGGCCCTGCTTTAAGCATGCAGAGGTGCTTAAAGCAGCAGAGCCATGAGCACCCGCTGCCCCAGCCATCAAATGTGAGGCTGCCAGGTCTGCCGCCTCTGCCACCCATGGAGGGAGGTGTGCTTTGGGAGGGCTGGTGTGTGTGTGTGTGTGTGCTTTTATACGTGGAATTCTTAGCCTTTGCCTTGGTCTTCCCCAGTGACCCACTCGGAGTGATGGTTTTTGCTGATGCTAGCGATGGTCAGGAAAACGACCTGACCATTGCTCCGAGTGGGTCACCGGGGAAGACCAAGGTGAAATTCCACAGGTGGAGCGTCGCATCCTGGAAGCACCAACAGAGCAGGGGAATGAGGATGTGTGCAGTTGGAGCCAGCTTGCAGGAGAAGAGTTTGTTTTGGTGGGATGCTGGTGCTCACAGCAGCCCGCTGACCCCTCTCCTCTGTCATAGTCTGGTGCTCCGGGCAGGCATAGAGAGCCATCCTTGCCCTCCCTCTTCCCAGGCTCCCTTCCTTGTTTCACCTGCCCGCTCTCCCTTGCGTCCTTTCTTCCCCCCAAACCCTGGCGATGGCTTCTTCAGTGCCTCCGGGTTCCAGCTGGGGCCTGATCATGAACATTGTGAACAGCATCATCAGGGTTAGCAGGCTGACGATGCCCTTCTGTTTCCGACAGGCATTAATGGTTATTATATAAAATATATAGGTTGAATATTCACCTTAGGAGCAGTAGCATGGCTTGCTTGTTCTATGGTTTATGTTTCATTTTTTATTCTTATTTCGTATTGTTTTTAAATTGAGTTATATTGTCTGTTCTTAGAACATCTATCCTGCATTATTGATATAAAAGAGGATAGCATATGTAAGAGTTCTCTTGATACATGAATTCCAAGGTTCATTATTTCTTTAATGCTTTCTCTCTCTTATATTGTCTGGTCATGTTTGTTATAACCTGGTGCTTAGACACCTGTTCATCTGTGGGACATGTCTGACAGGCACAAAAATATAGAATTTGGGATTAAACTTTGTTTTATAAATTGAGAAATTACAAACTATTTCTGTTCATCATTAAAGTAATCTTATATCTATATGAGAGTCATATAAATCTTGTCTTTTTTTCTATTTTTCCTTCCCCCCCCTCACCATTGCCATGGATGTTGAGAGGCTTTCAGATTGTGGAATCCAATGTAAAGTAGATTTTAGAAACATATGCCCCAAGTTGTTTCGTATTAAGAAATTATCTGTGTGTTTAAGCTCCAGATACATTCCTTAGGAGCCATTTTGGTGTAGTGGTTAAGGCATCAGGCTTGAAACAAGGAGGCTGAATTGTAGTCCCACCTTACCCTAGTGCCTAGCCCACCTTAGGCCCAAAGCCTGCTGGGTGACCTTGGACCACTCACTGTTTCACTAGCCCTAGGAAGAAGGCAGTGGCAAATCCTTTCTGAAATCTTGCCAAGAAAACTGCAGGGATGTTTCCAGGAAGATGTCAGGAGTGACTTGAAGGCATACACAAAAGATAAAGTTTGCATTACATGGCTTTACAGAATAAAGAGCCCTGGAATATGTTTTTTGCAGTAATTAAGAAAAAAGTGAAGTGAAATTGCCTGTCCAATAAATAAGTGGCATACATATTATAATAAATGAATACGCAGCTTCCTGAAATTCCCAGCCATTGCAACCATTGTTTAAAAGTTGCTTTTTTAAATAAAAAATCAATATTTACATAAATATGTATAATATGTACATATAAGCCATGCCCAGCCAGTCACGTGACTACCAAGCCACACCCACAAATTAGGCCACACCCACAGAAACAGTTGTTAAGAAATTTGAATCCCACCCCTGTATAGGATCCCTTTCTTATATTAAAATGAGTAGAAGAACTGTAGTCTCTACCGCTGTCTTTGGTGCTGCAGGGAAAGAGTTTGTGGCAGCAGAAAAAGCCCACAAGTGACTTTTAAACCAGCCTAGTTATCCTTTACTTCTACAGAGTACTTCCCATCAATATTTCTTTCATATTTAGAATAATAAGTTACTCCGCAGAAGCTGAGGTATGCAAAATAACTCTCTCTTGTTTTCTTCTTCCTGCGCCACCATTAATTATATGAGTGACATAGTAGCGCTTTTGTACTTATGTGGACAAAGCCCATTAATTATACACTGCCTATTTTGTCTGTGCGTGGAGGGGATGTTTATGCATGTATGTGTGTATAAAAGAACTGCATACACAGCCACCTCAAGATTCAGATTTTCAACATTGCAACCCCCTTCTTCTGTTATATCAATCATTTAAATTACAGATTTAATCATGTGGTGCTGTCCAAGAATTAGCCAAGAATGACATTGACAGGAGCTTCTGGGAGAACTACATTTATTGGTAAGGTTGAAAAAGTGAATGAAAAGCTAAAAGTAATCCAGAAAGGGCTGAGGTCTGGTGGGAGCTTGTAGGCATGCAGATACCAGCCTATCAAGGGAAAACAAGTCCAAAATCTAAAGTGGAAGATGGCAATGACAAGCTACTTCTTCCCTGTTGCCAAGAAAACTTTATAGACACGGTTATTACTTTTTGATAACTTTGGGTGGCAGAGGATGAGACCCCAGCCTCTCAATTTTCTGGAGAAGGTGAAAAAATAA
Source organism: Naja naja (assembly GCA_009733165.1). Taxonomy (NCBI): domain Eukaryota; kingdom Metazoa; phylum Chordata; class Lepidosauria; order Squamata; family Elapidae; genus Naja; species Naja naja. The sequence goes on from CM019148.1 coordinate 147,511,131, forward strand.
ATTTTCTCCAAGTATGTCTAGGGATGATGATGTGGCCTGACCAAAGGTACCACAAAGTCTAGTCACTAATGATGTCAATATTGGCAGAGACATTTCTCATTTTACAGGGATATGTATACACAATTAAAACATGGAATATGAGAGATATGAATATAGGTAAATCTGAGACAGCTAAAGCAGAAATTAAATATATCAAATATATGTAATAATATTAAAAGAGAGGGAAAGGGAAAGAGAGAAATTAACGGATTGGAATAACCTATATTTCCTCAGATGTTTGTAAGTTATACTTTTATAACTTTAGGGCATGTCACCTTAAATATAAATATAACTTTTATACAGGTAATCCTCAACTTACAGCATTACCTTTAGTGACCATTCAAAGTTACAACAGCAGTGAAAAAAAATGACTTATGACCAGTGGTGGGATTCAAATAATTTAACAACCGGATCAGGTTGGCTGTCATGGGAGATGTGGCCTATTTCTGTGCTCCAGCTCCACCACACGTGTGGGATGAGCCTCCCACGACAGGCAACCTGACCCCTAATGGTTGTTAATTACAAGCACATCCACTATCAAAGTGAACTGAGGCTGCTTTGCAATGGAGAAATGGGCGGCAGCCGGTGGAGGGTAGGAGGAGAACCTTGAAGTATGAGGGAAAGCAGCCTTCTCCTTCTCTCGTGCCTGCTGCTCCGTTGCCCATTTCTCCGTTGCCGTGCAGCACCCAGGATCCACTTTGATAGTAGGGTGTGTGTGTTAATTTAACAACTGTTTCGCGAACGTGTAACTGGCTCAATTCCTTATGACCATTTTTCATACTTACAGTTGCAGAATCCCCATGGTCATGTGATTTGCATTTGGATGCTTGACAGATGACTTGCATTTATGACAGTTGCAGTGTCCCAGAGTCATGTGATTCCCCTTTTGAAACCTTCAACCGATCAGGTTGGCTGTCATGGGAGATGTGGCCTATTTCTGTGCTCCAGCTCCACCACACATGGTGGGATGAGCCCATCACAGCCAACCTGACCCCAAGGAATTGGTTGTTAAATTACACAAGCACATCCCACTATCAAAGTGAATTCTGAGGGAGTGGTAGGAGAGGAGCTTTTGAAACCTTCAGGCAAGCAAAGTCAATGGGGAATCCAGATTCATTTAACAACTGTGTTACTAATTTAAGAACAGACGTGATTCACCTAACAAATGTGGCAAGAAAAGTTGTAAAACTCACATAACAAATTTCTCACTTAGCAACATACATTTTGGACTCAATTGTGGTCATAAATTTATTTATTTATTTATTTATTTATTAATGGGACTTATATGCCGCCCCATCTCCGAAAGACTTGGGCTTACACAATAAACAGCAACAATAAATACTTAAAAAGAATTAAACAATACAGACGACTATCTGTATTTAGGCATGACACCATATCACCATATCATTACTTGATAATGGAGGGGTGAAATACTTGGATATCACTTCACCAATCTATTGAACAATTGACATCCTGTACACATCAATGTTTCAAATGCAACGGCTGAAAGTATTGACAAATTCTATAAAAAAATCAAACTGTGCTAAGGTCAACACTAAGAAGCGCTTTAAGATTACTAATGGGTGATTGGAATGCCAAATCTGAAGAAATGGAGGATTAGGTGAACAGAATATTGCAGGAGCCAGATTAATACAGCTTAAATTTTGAAAAGGAAAAAAAAAATCACTACTAAATTTGATTCAGGGGAATAAATATTTTACAACTGGACTTCCTTGGGTGAACCACACTGAAATCAAAGAGATTATCTAATACTAATCCAAAGATTAGAAATGTAATTCATTTAGTATGGACACTTCCAATGTAGGTTAGTGGAAAAGATCATGTATAATTATTACAAATATACAGGTCAAACTTAAAAATTAAAGAGAGTGCATGTCCCAGTGCCAGGAAAATAAGACCAGAGAACAAGGAAAAACAATGTAAGATGAATGTAAGGAACATATTTAATATGTTTAACTCCTGCTACTTATAGAAAGAGATAACAAACACTGTAAAAACTGAAACAAGGTGAGGGAGGATAAAGGAAAAGAGAGTAGAAACCTTGAGGGATAGTTGGCCACTAAACATAGACTTTGAGTGTCAAGCAAGAAAGGGCAAGGAAAGATGGTTCAAGTAAAAATGTCAACAAATGAAGAAGCAATTAAAAAAACGGAAAACGAACAATATTTTAAAGAAAAGCAAATAACCACAGGAAAGTTTAGAGCTATGGGCTATTTCTTCCATTTGGTCACGTCAGATTCTTGGAGACTACCTGGGCAAACCAGAAGCGGTTTCCTTGGGCTGAGACAAAGTGACTGGCCCAAGGTCACCCGGCTGGCTCTGTGCTTAAAATGGAACTAGAACTCTCTGTCTCCCAGTTTCTAGTCCAATGCATTACACCAAACTGACACTCATAGCTAAGTTAATAATAATCAAAAATAAACATGAAAGAAATCTAGCTGAAGGAAATGAGATTAAAGGAAAATAAGAAAGGTTATACTTAGACCTTTTCTAAACATGCTTTACAAAACAATAGAAATATTTGCAGAGACAGAATGTATTCAAGAGCCATAAGGTATGATAGATAGTAGACTAGCTGTCAAATAGAAAAGCCTCAAGCTTGGATGAAATAGCCATTGAACTATTTAAAGCAGCAAAAAAAAAAAACATTGTGCTATGTCAACAAACATGGATCAAGACTATGTGGCCTGGAAATCAATGCATAATGCCTAAACAGTGCTGAAGTCAGAAGTCCCAAAAGCACACACATATTATTGCATTATTTCCTCATACCAGCCAAGTTTTTGCTTAAGGTTTTACAGACAGCTGCCAAACAAACTGGCAAATTTCAGAAAAGGTAAGAGATCAGACAGCCAACAGCAAGAAGACATTACAAGAAAGAAATGGTTTATTTTTATTTCACTGATGACAGCAAAGCCTCTCCTTGTAAATCATGCCAGAGTGCAGAAGATGTTTAAGCTAATGAGTGTTCCACAACAGCTGTTTATTCTTCTAAGGAATCCACAATAAACAAGAAGTTATTGTAGGAACTGAAATGGTAGAACACAGTAGCAGGATCCTACCTTAGTCGCTACCAGTTTGGTGGGTGATTGCATGTGCACGTGCATGCACACGCCCCCTAACGCATGCACCCCTAACAAGCCAATCAGCTAAGAGGATGAAGAAACGAAAAGCTAAGAGCGACCCTCCCTCCCATGCGCTTTTCAGTGTTTTATCCTCTCAGCTGATCATTGGAGGCTTGTTTTCCTCCTCTCAGCTGATTGGAGGCTCTTTTTTTACTATTTATTTTATTTATTTTTATTTATTTGTTTGGATTTGTATGCCACCCCATCTCCCAAAGGACTCAGGGTGGCTCACAACAATAAAAACACAGAATACAAAATTTTAAATTATTAAAAGATATTAAATAAGAACCCAAACAAATATCTAAAACCCCAGCACAATTACAGATAAAAACCCCATAAAAACCCACCCATCAATCCAGGCCGGCCTGTTGGAACAACCACGTCTTCAGGTCACAGCGGAAGGAATGAAGGTCAGGGGCTAACCAAAGCTCCAGAGGTAACTGATTCCACAGGGTGGGTGCTCCCACAGAGAAGGCCCTACCCCTGGGGGTCACCAGCTGACACTGTCTAGCCAACGGCACCCCAAGGAGGCCCTGTCTGTGGGAGCGCACAGGGAGATGGACAGATGTTGCTGGCAGGAGATGTTCACGCAAATACCCCAGACCTAAGCCATGTAGGGCTTTATAGGTAAGTACCAGTACCTTGAATCTCTACCAATTAGTGGTACTACCAATTCCACCAAACCAATCTGAACCAGTAGCATACCACCACTGGTAGAACATAATGATTTAGAATATGAAAGACAATGAGATACAGATATCTAGGTGATTACCATATACAGAAAATATAAAAAAAGAAAGAATTAAAAAGACATGAAGATCAGAGTCAAAACGGGAGACCTAAACACTGATGAATTGAGATAGACAAGTGACACAGCTGTTAACCAAAAAAAATGTAGAGTATGAAATGGAAAGTGAGTTCAGTTATTATGATCCCTTATGAACTGGAAAATTAATGTTAAATATTAAGAAGGCTAACTAAGATCAATGTGCATGGCTGGCGAACTTACAACTGAGGGAAAAGAAGAGAAGATGATAGACATGTTTTGCCTTCTTGGGCTCAGGTGTAGATAAAGATGGACAGAAATTACTTCTGAGAGAAAGACAATGGGAAATTTAAACAAGAAGTGTAAGGACTTTTCAGCGACAACAAGATAAATTAAAGCAAAGGTCTTTCCATTAGAAATTAAATGACTAAAAAGTGGAAACTGAGAAGAACAAGAGAAACATCATTGTTCAGAGTACAAGAAGAATCAGTCAGTCAGTCAGTCCTGGGTCATATAAAAAATACTCCACTTCCTCGAAGTAACAATCAGAATGAGACGTTCACATATTTTAGGAATTTACGTGGACATTGAAGTAGAAAAAAGTATGCTTGGCAAAATGAAGTGGGAAGGAGGAGGAAGAGGAGACGACAGATAAAATGAATGGACTGACTTTGGAAAAACTATGGATAGTTGGGAGCTAAGGACAGGTTGAGAAGCTAAACTTTTATCCAGGTAGAGTTTGGACATGACTCAATGGCACCTAACTGGCCACACAGCTCAGTTGTTTAAAGAAAGAGTGGAGGAAACAAGAACCCATTAGTACTCTGAAATCTTTGTGAGCCCTCAACAGACTTTTCTCTTTCATCAACAGCAAGCAGTGATGAACAACTGGTAGGCCGTTGAATTTGGAGTGGGGAATTTAAAATGATGCTTTTTCCCATCCATGTTTACTGAGTTTTATCAGTGATGCAAGGACTAGTGGAGTGGAGAGGGGAGAGAGATGAATAGATGGCTGATGGCTCCAAAGTCTACAGGCCATCAGCTCTACAATCTCGCAAAGCCAAAGGTAGTTGCTTTGCAGTCGTGAAGATGGTCAGGGCTGATAAGGCCAAGCCGGAGCCAGGAACACTGCTCCTGTTTATGCCAGTGAAATGCAGCCCTCATATATTTACAAAAATCACTTTGATATGGTTTTTTTTTCTCCCCTTCTCATTGTAAAACTGTAAGAGTTAAAACAGTGAGAGCTCAGTTTACCAACAATATGACAGAAATCCAAGTCAGGTTTTTCTCCCCTTTCCCCAGATTTTTTTTCTTAAAGGAAATTGGAAAATCATTTAAAATGCATTCCCTTTGCAAATGTCCCAATCTCATCTTTGCCCATACAGTTCAAATCAAGGCACAACAGATCTTTCTCATTAATGCGCCCAAATAATGCAGATGTCCTTTTTCTGCCCTCTTTGAAGTGACATATGCTTCAATTTATTTTTAATCTTCTAAGTGAGGTTGTAAGAAAAGCCGCCTTGTGCGACATCTGAAGTTACTATATATATATATATATATATATATATATATATATATATATACACACACACACACACATACACACATACACACATACACACATGTATAATATGTGTGTGTGTGTGTGTATATACACACATACACACATACGCACAGAGAGAGAGAGAGGGAGGGAGAGGGAGAAAGAGAGAGAGAGAGATTTTCCACTCTTATTCTGGAAAACCTGGTCTCCAGCATCTCAGTCCAAGCAAAACAATGTATGAAGGAAAAGATTACAAAAATAAAACTTGCAAAGAGAATGAAACAGGATTGAAAGACTAGCAAGATATCGTGGGGCACCCAATTTCATAAGCATTTTTCAGAATCTCAGAATCTTCCCTTGCTGAGATACATGCTTTTTACTTCTTATTTTTAATTGTCCAAAGGGTTTTTTAAATTCTTCTCGGCAGAGCAACAGTGTCATCCAGTGGTGACTGAAACAGACATCTGCTTTTCAAATCAGATGAAGATGTGGACGGATAGTCTTTCCGTATTCTTTCTTCTTTGCTGCTTGAGGGATCATAGTTTGACAATTCCTTAGCAGAAACGTCTTGAAGCAGTATTTCAAGTGAAATAATTTCAGGGTGAATTTAATGCCTTACATGTGTTGTGTCCAGGATAAGCTATTGAATGGTTGCTTCTTGATTAGGAAAGAGAATGGCAGTCTTGCCTTGTGTGTGCATTCCTTATTGCTCGGGGTGCGACAATACTTTAGAACCTGAACTTAATTGTACATTTGGACCACAACCACTTTTAAAAATTATGCATATTATTTCAAATGTAAAATATGAGATTAATTTTCTCCTGCCATTGTACACACAACTGTTACACTACAAATGCTAAGGAAAGACAAGAGCACATATATGGGGGGGGGAGTGGAAACAACCTCAGAAGATTCTGAATGTATTTAATTTTGCATGTTTTAACTCACTGAAGTTATAGTGCCATCCTGACTCTGTGAATAAAGAAGGAAATTTACTCTGATGATTAAACCCTGTGAACTGGGAATAAGCCCCTTCTTGTTGCAGAAAAGGGTTTTATCTCTGACAGGTTTTTAGGAGTCTGCTATTATAGTTTATAACAGTATCACAGCATTTCAGGAATCCTTGTGGTGCCTCTTTCCTGACCTGGACTACTTTGCAGGGCTGGCATTTACCAGCATGTCAAAATGGAAAAAAGGAAATTGTTTCTCTAATGCAGGGGTGTTAAAGTCGTGACATCATGTGATGTATCGGGACTTTTTTCTCTTTTGCTAAACCAGGCGTAGGCGTGGTCAGCACGTGATGCATCCAGCCCATGAGCCACGAGTTTGACAGCCCTGCTCTAATGCAATCTCCTGACTCTGGATCTTGTTATTTGACGAATTGGCCCTGTTTAAAAATTTGGCTGCACAAGAAGAATCCTTTCCCAAGGCAACCACGTGTAATCTGCTTTTTTTTAATGGTCCACAGTACATTGCAAGATTGCACACCATTTTTATTTTAGCAAATCTGTATCAACCCAACATGTACACCCTTTGCATGGCTGCCTGAAAACAAGTTATTTACAATTGTGATACCATAATTGTAGCCATCCAGATTGCCTTGAATTGATCTGTGGTTTGTTGCCAAACAAATTATTTTTTTTTTTTAAAAAATCCTTTCTAAGCATTTTTTCCCCCTCTGTTTTTATTCCCTGAAAGCGATTTGAAGATGATCTGGGATCGTTTGCGAATTGTCAACCTCCCAATGCTAAGCCATGTTTTGCACTTTCTCTCTGTATGCAAAATAATCCTAGTGATTCCACTGAGCAGTCAGTATAAAAACAAAACCGTGAGCCAGAAGGATCAACGGTGAAGCAAAGTTATTGGAAAAATAGAGAAATGGACTTCCATAAGCCACAGAAACAAAACTGTTTTTTTTTTTCTTTTAGCCATTTGAAATCTATCACAGCTGAGGTAGAAATAAACTGGCTCAGTTTTCATTCATAGAACCAACACCATGGATCACAGAGGTTCAAATTTGCTTTTGAACTAGGATAGTCATCCAGTGGGAATATGTTCTCCTCTCTCCACCCTTTCCCATGGAAACTCTAGTGATGGTTTTTAGGAGGAAATGTGTTTTGAAAATATGGATTCGTTTTCCTGAGGAAAAAAAATGAACCTTGATGGTGATCCTTCTTCAGCAACATCTGGTTACAACGTTATGAACTACAACCTGAGAAGTCATCAAGTGTTTCTAGACACCACTTATTAATTTTTATCCACATTTGTGCAAACAGTTTCTCCCTGCAAGAATATGGATAATGCTGCCATCTACTGACACACATAGAGCAAAGGGAATCGACTCAGGTATTCTGAATTGCCCTGAAGCCACCTGTTGTCATTTTTCTTAAGCTAGCAAAGAGAGAGAGAGAGAGAGAGAGAGAGAGAGAGAGAGAGAGAGAGAGAGATTTTCTGATAGGTAAAAGTTTTGCAGAAAAATAATACAATCCTTGCTCACTCACAGCTTCTGGTAAGGAAAAAAAATTCCTCCAGAACATCTATCCTTCATTAGATGATGAAAACCATGCAAAGTCTTTGGTCAATGATGCAGCCCAACAAACCTTCTGAAAATAAACACTGAGATGGTTTATACTGATAGATATTGCCAGTAAATGTAATTGTCTCTCTCAGAAAAGTGAGGGAATCTTCTAGTTGGTAGAAGTGGGGAAAGAGAAAGGGGCAGTTGGATCAGTCACGTGACACAACATTCAGTAGAACAAACCTTTTTTACTTTTTTAAATAAAAACATCAACATATCCTCAGCTTACGATCACAATTGAGCCCCAAATTTATGTTGTTAAGTGAATCTGTTCTGTTATGTATGCAGTGTTTGAAATCATTGGTTTAGTTTGAATTGTTCTTGTAAAGTGTTGGAGATGATTGGTTTAAAAAGTGCGGGAAAACCCTGCACTCTGATTGGCTGTCAGCTGCGGCTGCCAGCTATAAGTAGCAGCCGCAGCAAAGCCAGTCGGGTCCATTCTGAGTTGAAGTCACAATAAACTTAAGAGCTGAAGCACTCCGTGCCTCTCTCTATGCAAACTTAACACTGGCGACCAAGGTGGGATTCCCCTGAAGAGAAGGCAACGCGGAACAGAAGAAGAGCGAGATGGCTGTGCTGAACACCCCCCCAGCCCCGCTTGATCCGACGGCAGAAGACTGGGAGTCGTATGCAGATCGCTTTCAGATGTTCCTGGAAGGAAGAGATCTTGCCGCCATTTCCGAGCAGCGGAAGAGGGCAGTCTTTCTTACGCGCGGTCCGGCAGTTTTCAAGATGGCAAAGGCACTCGCAGGAGCAGCAGACGTGAAGGTAATGGCTTGACCTGATCTGGAAAGGCTGTTAAGAGCCCATTATGCGCCACAAGTATCGTGCCTCATTAAGAGACACAAGTTTTACCGTCATGATCAGGGGGAAAATGAAAGCATAAATGATTTTGTGGCAAGTTTAAGAGATTGGGGTGCATGCGAATTCAACAGTTTAGAAGAGGCTATCCGCGATCGTTTTGTCCTGGGCCTTAAAGACAAGGTGTTACAGAGCAAGTTATTAATGAAACCTAAGATCACGCTGAAAGAAGCAATAGAAGAAGCCTCTTCAGCAGAAGCTACCAAGTCCTCAGCAGCAGCCATGAGGAAGATGAACAGGGCCACGAGCCATTCTGATGGGGAAAAGTCCACTACGAATCATTGTGAGGAACAAGATTCTGAGTCGGATTGCAGTGAGGTGGAGGAAGGAATTTACAGACTCAGAATGGAGCGGAAAAAGAAAGACCTGGAAAGAAAGAGGCAAGATTTCTACTGCAGAGGTTGTGGGGGAAGCCACCCTCGCACTGAATGCAAGTTCCTAGACACCATCTGCCTCTGCTGTGAAAAAAGAGGACACCTAGCAAGAGTCTGCAAATCATCAAGAACTCCACCAAACAGAAGGAAGTTTGCTGCAAACAAAGACAAAGAATTCAAGCCAAACAACCTCAGTGAGAAAATGGGGTGCAGCACAGAAGCAAGGGTGAAGAATGAAACTCATCAAACAGTAACTATTGGTCATTCTTCTCCTCTAAAAAACAGAAAAGTGCATGTCAAGGTACTTATTGAGGGAAGGCCTTGCCAAATGGAAGTGGACTCAGGCTCATACCTATCTATGGTGTCATGGGACACTATTCACAGACTACTTCCAAACATCCAGAAGAATCACTTCAAGAAGCAAGCATTGACTCTTAAAGACTACCAAGGGAACAAGATTCCAGTAGTTGGAACAAGAGAATTCAACGTGAAGTTCAAGGGCCACATCAAGCGTCTACCCCTGACCATCGTTGACAAGGATCGCCCAAGTCTGCTGGGACTTGAATGGTTCAACCCGCTGGGCATCGAGGTGACTGGCATCAATCACGTGAGCAACACTGAGTGGGAAGAGGCCTTGAAGTCTGAATTTCCAGAGGTCTTCAGTGACGGATTAGGCAAGTACTTGGGGACCCCTATCACCTTTAACCTAGATCCCAAGGTACAACCAATCTGTTTACAACCCAGAAGGGTTCCATTTGCCTTAAAGGAAAAAATTGATGCACAATTAGATAAACTAATAGCTCAAGGGGTTTTAGAGTCCACTGACCACTCCAGGTGAGAGACACCCATAGTCACACCAGTCAAGGCTGATGAGTCTGTGAGAATCTGCAGCGATTACAAGGGGACATTGAACCATCTGCTACAACAGAGCGCATATCCACTTCCAGTAGTGCATCATTTATTACATTCTCTTGGTGGAGGCACAGTTTTCGCCAAATTGGACCTGGCCCAGGCATATCAACAGTTAACAGTTGATGATGCCACTGCAGAGGCCCAAACCATTGTAACCCATAGAGGTGCTTTCAAATGCAAAAGGTTGCAATTTGGTGTAAGCGTGGCACCAGGCATCTTCCAAAGCCTTATGGAAAGGATGCTACAAGGGTTGCCAGGGGTGGTGCCCTATTTTGATGACATTTTAATCTCTGCTGAAAATGACACTCAGTTACACGAGAGACTCAGAGAAGTCCTAACCAGATTCAAAAAAGCGGGTTAAAAGTCAAAGAAGAAAAATGCACACTTAGAACTGACAAAGTGGAATTCTTGGGTTACATGATTGATAAACATGGCATCCACCCACAGAAGCCAAAGTTCAGGCAATCAAAGAAGCCCCCAGGCCAAAATGCAAAACTGACTTGCAAGCATTTCTGGGCCTCATTAACTTCTATCATATGTTTCTACCTCAGAAAGCAACCACTGCAGAACCCCTACATAGATTACTGGACAAAAAATCTGCATGGGTCTGGGGCAGAAAAGAACAAGCTGCATTTAACAATATTAAGAGACAAATCACTTCTGATTCTGTACTGACACAGTTCTCTGAGAATTTACCTGTTGTACTGACTTGTGATGCATCCCCTTTTGGAGTGGGGGTGTTGAGCCACATGCTTCCCAGTGGCAGGGAAGCCCCTATTGCATTTTACTCTCGCACTTTGACTAAAGCAGAGAGAAACTACAGCCAATTGGACAAGGAAGCTTTGGCAATTGTGGCAGCTGTCAAGAAATTCCATGAATATGTATATGGGAGAACATTTACCATTGTCACAGATCACAAACCTCTTTTAGGCATTGTGGCAGGGGACAAACCAATGCTCACGATCCTGTCACCAAGAATGCTGAGATGGACTGAATTTCTTGCTGCTTATTCATACAAACTCATCCACAGGCCTGGAAAAGACATTGGGCACACAGATGCTTTGAGTCGCTGCCCACTTCCTTCACACACTGAGGACCCTGCTCCTGAGACTTTCACCTTTTTTCTAGAAACTGTTGCCAAGCTTCCAGTCCACGCTGCTGAGATTGCCAGAGAGACTGCCAAAGACACTTTATTGGCTCCTGTTATAGGCTGGATTAAGAAAGGTTGGCCACTACAAGATCTACCTCAACTTGCCCAACCTTTTAAATCCAGGCAAACTGAATTATCTGTATTAAGAGGATGTATTTTGTGGGGTAACAGGGTGGTTATTCCTGCAAAACTACAGAAAGAGGTTTTGGAAATGTTACATGAGGGTCATCCGGGAATTGTCAGAATGAAGGATTGGCCAGGAGTTATGTATGGTGGCCAGGTATTGACAAAATGGTTGAAAACTGGGTTGCATCCTGTCCCAACTGTCAGGTAGTCAGGCCTGCCCCACCTCTCGCCCCAAACAGGAATGGGAATGTCCTAGGGGCCCATGGTCCAGGATTCACATTGATTTTGCTGGCCCTACTAAAGGGCACACCTTCCTTATTATAGTAGATGCATACTCCAAATGGCTAGAGGTTATCCCTATGGCATCCACAACAGCTGAAGCTGTCATCAAACAGCTTAAGAAACTTTTTCTAACTCATGGGTTACCTGATGTTCTTGTTTCTGACAATGGTCCTCAATTTACATCCAACCCCTTTGAATCATATTTAGCACAGCAGGGCATCAGATACGCCCTTACAGCCCCTGGGCATCCTTCGGCTAACGGCCAGGCTGAACGCATGGTACGATTTACCAAGGAAAAACTCCAGCAATTGGGTCCAGGGGACATCACTGAGAAAGCTGAAAAACTACTCAGTGTCCAGCATATCACTCCCAACCCATCAACTAACTTAACCCCAGCCGAGTTGTTGATGGGTAGGAAACTCAGATCTCCCCTTGACCACCTTCATCCCACTTACGCACCCAACGCACCACTAGATCCACTAGCAAAATTCACACATTCACTGTGGGTGATTCTGTTTATGCAAAAATCTTCTGGGTGAACCATTATGGATTCCTGCTGAGATAACCCAAATCACAGGCCCCAGGTCTTACAGGGTACAAACAGAGGATGGTGTCCTCTGGAGCAGGCACATTGATCAGCTAAGATCCAGACTACCTCAGGAGCATCGCCATTGCTCCTCTCTGGTTCCCATACCTACTGCCTCTTCTAGGGGAAGGGAGGATTATGAGGATAATCAGCAAGCAAGAATCAACCCCATGTGTAACAAGCTAACATGACAGGAACCATCCCAAAACCTGTCACAGTGCCAACAACCATTTTTACAAATGGAAGATTGCACATCACTACCTGACTTAGGTGCTGACATTGGGTTGGAGATGGATTGGGAGGAGAGACCAGGTTGTAGTAACCAAACAGGTTCTACCATTACTAGAAGTCCAAGTAAGGAAATGTCAACAGACACATTTCCTCCCTCACAAGGTGAGAACCTTAAAACATCTGAACCACGTAGGTCTCAATGTACACGTAAGAGCCCCACCTATTTAAAAGAATACATTAGATAGATGGGGTTTGAGTATGGACTGAACCTAGTGGGGAGGGGTGTTATGTATGCAGTGTTTGAAATCATTGGTTTAGTTTGAATTGTTCTTGTAAAGTGTTGGAGATGATTAGTTTAAAAAGTGCGGGAAAACCCTGCACTCTGATTGGCTGTCAGCTGCGGCTTCCGGCTATAAGTAGCAGCCGCACCAAAGCCAGTCGGGTCCATTCTGAGTTGAAGTCACAATAAACTTAAGAGCTGAAGCACTCCATGTCTGCCTCTCTATGCAAACTTAACATGTTCCATTTTACGAATGTTCTTGCCGTATTTGTGAAATGGGTCATTGCAGTTGTTAAATTAGTAACATGGTTGCTAAGTGAATCTGGGTCCTCCATTGACTTTGCTTCTTCATCAGAAGGTCGCAAAACGACTCCTGAACACTGCAACCATCATAAATACGAGTCAGTTGTCAAGCATCTGAATGTAAATCACGTGAGCATGGGGATGCTGCAATGGCCATAAGTGTGAAAAATAGTCATACGTCACTGTTTTCAGTGCCACTGTAATGTTGAACGGTCATTAAATGAACTATTGTAAATTGAGGACTATCTATGTAAATTGCCCTATTTGTCAAAAGTATAGGGCAAGGGAATTGAAAAACCAAATCCTTGATTTAATGTGTTACAGAATGAGCAGTATGGCAGAACAAAATGGCTGCTAAACTGTCCTCGAGAGGAAAAAAAACCCAACCTCTTCTGGGGTGGGAAGGACCAATCAGAGAGAAATTGTTTGTCTTGACTGGAATGCTATTGGTCCAGCAAAGTGCAGAGAACTCTCTTAACGAGCGATGGTTGAGAAAACGATGGCATAATGATAAAAGGAAATGGCTTGCTTGAACTTGATTTTTCCAGAAAAGAAAACCCAGACAAAAACCACTACTACTGCTAGTACAGTTTACTCTTTGTGTGTGTGTGGGGAGGGGAATAGAAGGAGTTTCAGAGCAGGGCTCAGCCTGATGGGGAATTTGGGGGAGAATGCACAAGAAAATGTATATATAATGTATAAGAAAGAAGAACCAGTTTGGTCTAGTGATTAAAGAACCAGGCTAGAAAGCAGGAGACTGGGAGTTCTAGTCCTGCCTTAGGGATGAAAGCTGGCTGGGTGATTTTAGGCCAGGCACACTCCCTCAACCCAACCCCCCTCACAGGGTTGTTGTTCTGGGGAAAACAGGAAGAGGAGGAGGAAGTATTTGATGTGTTTGCAGCCTTGAGTTATTTTTAAAAATGCTAAAAGTGGGATAAAAAAATATAAAATAAAAATCAACGAGGAAAAAAAACGCCCCACAGTGGATCAAGCAAACATCTTTGGCCAATTTTGTGACAGCATCTTTTGTCAATCTGGCCAGAATTTAATTTTGAAGAAGAGGAGAGAAAGGCAGTGTCAGCATCAAGTTCCTTCATAGTAACCTGAGCAGGAAAGGTCCAGTAAATGTATCACAGTGTGTGTGTGTGTGTGTGTATTTTGTCTCTAATGGCAGGAAAGGAGTCGTCTTCATTGTTTACACAGTCTTCAGGACTATGTAAACAGAGCAGGGGTGCCCCAGCTCCTGCTCCCCCACCCAGGGCAGTCACCCTCCTAGGGTATCACAAACATCAGCCAGGTGCTACCCATATGTCTGTTGATCTTAAGGCTCCTGAGCCACAGACTTGATCATTCTTTTTAGGGTCTCTGGAAAAAAAGGAGAGGGAAAGGAAGGCGTTGTTTTCATGCGGAAGTCAGAAAGAGCCAGAATTCATATTAAGAGAAGATGCTTCTAGGCAGAAGTGAATTTTCTTCCTCTCTGACCGTGGGGGAAGCAGGAAACTAACAATGGGCTATTCACTTACTGTTCCTGAAGTCAAAGAAGTCCCTTCTTAGAAAGGGATTGTAGCAAGAACTGCAGCAAATCAACGCTTGGGGGAAGAGCTGAAAGATGAAAGGGTGCCTCATAGTTATGGTGACCATATTTTCTTGCTGGACCCAAACCTGAAAAGGGGAAAATCTGGAAGACGTTCACGAGGATAAAAGATGGAATTGTTTATGTTTATAACTGGTTTGTAAAGGAAAAACCAACAGCAATAAGAAAAGCTTTATAAAAATGCAAATTCTGATTTTAAAAAATCTCAAAAGCATCAAAAGCTATGAGCATTGTAAAAGTTAAATGACCAAAATAAAAGACAAAATGAAGTTTTGAAAAATAAATCAGTGTACAAGGCAGCTTTCGGAAATAAAGGGCTGTCCTTTATTGTATGGACATTGCAATCCATAGTTCAATAGGAAATAGATTTTTCCTAAATTGTCTGCATCCTCCATTGAAGGGATGACAACCTCCCCCTCCCGGATGGATTCATCTTCATGTCTGAGGTAGGTTTCCTACTCATTAGTTTTCTTTTCTTTCACTGTGTTTTGGGGGACACTCAACAAAACTATAGTACATGGCAAATGCAACTACAGTTCTGCACACATAAGCTCTAAAATGTATACTTTATTTGGGCCTAGAAACATGGAAGTGCCTGGCATGTCATTCAATTTCTCCAGTATTATGGATGGGAGACTCAGCAATCCCAATGACCTGTAGCACAGCAGCAGGTGTCTATCCTTGTTTAGAAATTACCTTTGCCAGGTTTGTGTCTTCCCAAATGCCTCCAGATACAGAAGGAAGGAAGGAAGGAAGGAAGGAAGGAAGGAAGGAAGGAAGGAAGGAAGGAAGGAAGGAAGGAAGGAAGGAAGGAAGGAAGGGATGATTTTCCATGCTTCCTGTCAGCTTCCCAGAAGGAAACTCAGTGGTTCCTCACTAGTTGTCAATCTGTTCCTCTTGTCTTTGAAGCGATGATACAAAGAGGCACTGGGAATCTAGTAGGACGTAAAGATCCTGTTCATTCTCCAATCATTTGTCCCTGGTGTCTCTCTCTCTACCAAGGAAATATAACAACATATCTGAACATGTAGGTTCATAAGCTGCCATTGCTAAATTCATTCTCACCCTGGCATTTAATGATGCAGCAAAGGAGGTGTTTTTCTTACTCTTACAAGTGAGAAAAATATTATATAGGTGTATTATTATTGTTGTTGTTGTTATGTATTTACACATTCAAAGACTGGTGCTGATACCTCCTGGAGTAGCTGTGGATCCAGAAGCCATTGCCTGCTTTTCAGGCTGAGATAGAGTAAGTAGTCCAAGATCACTCAGCTAGCTTTGTGCCTAGGGCGGGACTAGAACTCACTATCTCCCAGCTTCTAGCCTGATCCTGTAACTGGTACACCAAATAAGTGAGAAACTACAGACACTTCTGCCATCAAAGATTTTTGGAGTCCCAAATATTGCAGCCCTACCTCCCTCTTTATAAATCCACACACATAATATGGCACCCAGCGTTCTGGGCTACTAAATATGTCCTGCTGTAGAAGCTTTCCATTTTCCTTTCTCTCCCCACCCTGTTTCCCCCTTTCTTTAAGAAAATGTCCTCCAGAAATGGGTTACTACACTAGTTAATCTTTTTAACCAGAGGCATATTTACTGAAAACAGAAATCTGGTTTGGAATGTTGCTAGCTGCATTCAAGGGCTGACTGAGAAGCTGTACTTTTGTAACAGCCTTCCTTGGCAAAACACATGCACATCCTGATGCCCTTCAGGATGTGTTTGATTATAGCTTCCATCATCCCCACTGGGTGCCTCAGGTAGAGATTTTATAAAGATAAAATCGTGAAGCCGTAACACAAAATAAGAGATGAGCGGAGTATGTTCACACCATACAGTAGTTAGATGCAAATAGAGAGGAATGTAATTATTCCATTGTTCCGAATTGTTCCAACTCTACTGAGTGGCAATACTACAACTTGGCCCTTATGGGACTGATGTTATTGTCCTTTGTTGTAGTTGGAGCTGCTTTTCGTTTTGCGTTTTTGTTTCTGACAATTCTGACACTTTGGGATGAACGCCTTTAAGCAGGAGAGAAGTCTCTTTATCACATGGTTGAGGATGCTCGAAGAAAATTATTTTGCAAAAGGAAGTACAGTTAGCTGTTTAAGGAGAATAAATAATGTATTCTTTCCGATTATAATCTTATCATTTCAAAGTCTGCCCTGTACAGAAAAGCAGAAATACCATTTTAGAAAATTACACCCTAGAAACATGCATTTTTAAATGTCCTGTTTTAGACTTCTATTTGGCCCCCAGCCAAATAGATGAAATTCTGGCCAACTGCCATATTATTTGCATAGACCCAGTATTATGCTATTAATAGCAGGCCCCGCATTCTCCTAGGAAGACCTGGCTGAATTAATAATTAATTTTAATTAATACTTTTTTATTTGTGATTCATTATGTTTTTAAGGTAATTAAATTTTAATTAAATGGTGTAGTCACACCAGGTGGAAAGGTGGCACCCTCAGCTTCCAAATAGCCCAAATAACTTAAGCACTATTTGACAACTGGAAGGTGAAACCCTCCTGCCTTATAGGGGGAGCTGGGAAAACAATGAAACAGTGGAACTCTGCACTTATTTTTTTTAATAATAATACTATGGGGAAGAAATAGGAAATGATTCAGAAGGGGGGAAATGGAACATTATTACCCTCCCAGGCTGGGAAACTATATGCAGTAAGTGCTGTCTAAAACAGAACATGAAACACTTTGCAGGAAAATGAAAGAATATGGAGAGACAAAGTACATTAAATTCTACAGAAATTAGTGCAAAGGTATTCCAATTTCTTTCTTTTAAAAAAAAATCTGAGTCCTTCCCCTGTTTTTGTTTTCATTTTCCCCAGGATGAAATTGACAGAAAAACCAGACAATTATTATTAGGGGACAATACAATTGTTAAAACAAGAAGTGTAGGGGTTTGTGGGTTTGGTGGGATTCATTACTTCAGCCAAATGTTTGGCTGTAGTTTCTGTCTGGTTTGCTTACTTCCAGCACTTTCTGAAATTCTCAGGATCGTGGGCAAAGGCAATTTGACAAGACCTGATCCAGTCTCTTTCACCTGGGATCGTGGCTACTATATTGAAACACATAGACACACACAAACCTACACCTCCCTTACTAGGCTAAAAAGGGACAGTGTGGGAAGAATCCTACATAAAAAGATAACAAAAGAGAACTGGCATACAACTCTATTATTTATATAATAGTAGAAAAATCAAAATTCAAATTAAAGAAAATCAAAAAAATTCTTTTCTTTAAAGAAAAGAAAATGGGGGATAGTATGTGTCTGTTGTGTGAAGTGGCGTGGTGGAGCTCTCACCTCACGATCAGGAGGCTGTGAGTTCAATCGTAGCTGGCGGCAGATATTTCTCCCTCTGAGGAGAGAACATATTTGCTGTGAGCTCGCCTAGGCCCCAGGATGGTCATCAGCCAGTAAATGCTCAGCTCCATTCAGTCGCCTCAACTCCACCCCAATGCGTTCATTAAAAGAAAAAAAAATGTGTCCATTGTGAAAAGAAGGACAAGGCCAGGATAAGATAGGACAATAAGGGAAACAAAAATAATATAAAATGGAATAAATAAATTAGCTGAATGAAGATTAGGTTAGACTGAGTCAAGGGAAAATCGGAATAAGGTTGACAAATAAATACTATAGATTTATTCAGAAGAGAAAGCATCATCACTAGTCTGGATCAATTGGGACAGTTATATGCCAAGGGCTACTCAATTATATAATGGACACTGAGCTTACAGAGGTTTATGAATCAGGAGAGGGTAAATAGATATCCTGCCTTGACTTAAAAAACCATCCAAATTGTACTTTTACCCAAATACTGTTGTATTTTAGATTACCTTATTTTTGCTGATTTTACTTTTCTTAGACTAGGGCTGGTTTTAGGTTCCTGAGCTCAGTGAAATCCTCAAAGCAAGATGATTTCAGAAGCGATGATGTTGTAACAATCCGATGAAAAGATCAACAGGAGAACCAGCAACAAGGTTTGTTTTTATTGACTTTCATCTTGGGAATAGAATTCACACCTCTTTAGAATACCATGTTAAAGAAAGTAATGGAAGTTATGAAGAAAACCCAAGGAGGTTCTACATTAAAATATAGTCATCTCAATCAAGGAATTCAGCTGGATGTATTCCCAGCTGAGCCACAAGTGCCACAGGAGGCATTTGACAGATTGGCAAGTCCTGAACTTATGTGAAGCTATGCGACCGTTTCATTTGTGTGAGAGGTGTGAGATTTGGGTGGGATTGTATCTGCCCAGTAAGAAAAAAGAAAGAAACAACCCTTTGCTTCAAGTAAAGACAATACAACGAAGGGCAGGGACAATGCTCAAAAAGTATTTGATGGCCTTCTATTGCTAAGGGTAAGCTGGTCTGGCCATTTAAGCTGCTTGGATGGGAAGCATAGATATGGAGCACAGGAAAGCAAGAAAGCAGAACATGCGTATATAGCTCTGAGCAGCTTGGCACTAGAGGCGGCCATAAATGTGATGGATGCAAGAGGAAAAAAGAGCTGCAGAGCACTGCAAGCATTACTTGTCAGCTGCAGTGGTTGAAGGTCTGAAATAATGATGCTGTAGGTTTGATTTGCCACTGGGCCTCCTTTTTTTACAGCGTTTCTGTCACCGTGGTCTGAAACTACAGTGAAGAAATGATACAGCAATCAGTTTCTATCCAGGATACACCTTCTCTGCATGTCACTAATTTAACTGCACAGATAAAATACAGGTAGCCCTTGACTCATGACCACAATTGAGCCCAAAATTTATGTTGCTAAGTGAGAGAGTTAACTGAGTTTTACATCATTTGACGACCTTTCTTGCCACTGGTGTTAAGTGAATCACTGCACTTCTTAAGTTAGTAATGTGGTTGTTACGTGGCCTCAGCTGGTCTTCTGAAAGCTCGCACATTTGTACACAAAGCACCATACAACAGCAGAAAGCAGGTTTCAAGGTGTTTAATGTCAAACAACAAACTTCCCATCCGGCAAGAACGGCATACAATCCAGTCTAGGTTAGCACTGGAAGCTCCTGCCTTCCAATGCTATTTTAAGATATAAACACACCCACCTAAACGCTCCTATCTCCTGTACTCGCCCCTAATTAGCCCCTTAATTACCCTCTAGGTCACCATCTGGTTATACCTAATATGTCCATTGTTTCCTATCTCTGCAATCTATCTTTCGCCTATGAACTCTACCTACTCACGAGTAAACTATATACCCAGATTTCCCCCCCGCCCATCATTCGTTGCAGCACTACAGTCAATTTCAAAAGCCACAAAAGGACAGGGGGTTTCCCGGATTCCCCCTCTCGTCACCGTCGACCATCCCGCTCTGCCGACAATGCATCTCACGCAGCTAAACACTTGTGGAAGTATATAGTGTCAGGCTTCAGCGGCTCTTGCAAACATGCTGGTGGGCTCAGTTTATCTATCAGCACTAACGGAGCCTGACACGTGGCTATGGCTTCTCCATTGACTTTGCTTGTCAGCAAAAGGGGATCACATGACCCCCGGATATGGCAACCTTCATAAATATGAGTCGGTTGCCAAGTGGCTGAATTTTGATCACATGACCATGGAGGATCCTGCAGTGGTTGTAAGTATGAAAACCAGTCATCAATTGCTTTTTACAGTCCGGTTGTAACTTCGAATGGTCATTAAACGAACTGTTGTAAGTTGAGGAGTACCTGTAGAAGTCTCTTCTTTTGACTATGGAATGGCTGCAGATACTGATAGAGCCCACAAACTGGTTAAACCTATGTTGTCTTTCTCACTTTGACAAAACTGAGTTAAATTAGCGACGTTCTTCAAAAAGGATTGAAGAAATATGGGAAGCCACGTGCGTCAAAGTTCTAAGTGTGTTCGAATTCAGGGACCCAATCAAATCCTTTACCCAAACTCTTTTATTCCTGGAGCCAATGTCAGCTGAAGAATATCTTTAGCCGGGCACAAAAATCACATCAAAAGATCACATCGAATGCATATTGCATTAACACATTTGCAGTAAAATGATCTAACGCAGGTTAAGCTGCATTAATGCAGAACTGCAAGAGCAAGATTTTGAAGATGCTCCCCATTTTGAAACCATATCTAATCTCAAGCTATGTGATGCCCTTCAAATAAATGCCAAACATCCTAGCCTGTATGCATACAAGATATAAATCATGATGTTGCACACAAGCATACACATACACAATGATGAGAGGTCCTCTCAAAGTGGAAGATCACCTCCAGGGCAATGTAAAGAGGGAAGCATGCAGGTCATAATTCAATAGATTTGCAGGTTACAGGCTGTTATATTAGAACAAAATTCAATTTCCCAAGAAGCTTATGTTTATATAACCAGCTTTTACCCCTTATGGCTGTAAGCACACGCTGTAAAATAAATACATTTGTGATTCTAACTCAGGGGTGAAAACTCACATGCCCACACCCACCAAAACACTATTTATGACCTTTTGTCACATAGAAATTGTGCTGAGATTTAGTAGCAAAGTGCCCAGATTTCAAGTGGCATTTTACTTTCCAGAATGAAAGATGGAAAAGGAAACATTCGGTTTTCCCTAATTTTAAATTTTAAAACTTCTAATATTAAATTTTTTATTTTAAATCTTGTCAGTTGTGTAAAGTTGCAAATTATAAGTAAGGTGGTTATAATTTTGATTAATAAATAACACAAAATAAATTGCTTTTTTCAGGCTGATTTTGGACTCTTGTTCTCTTTGCTCTTTCCCACCACAGTTCCAAAGATGGAAATAGGAGTGAAGGGCCTCTGGCACAGCAAACCATATCCACTTTTTAAAATGTCCCAAACTGTTTATGATTGGCAGTTAGAGATGGAATAAGCTAGGGACGGGCAGGTTTTGCCCCTGTCTTCTATCCCTACTTCTATCCCCTGTGTGGTGGCACATGGTTAGGCTGACTCTGCCCATTGCCAGTTCAATCCTAACCGGCTCATGGTTGACTCAGCCTTCCATTCATCCAAGATCCATAAAATCAGGACCTATTTTGTTGGAGGCAATATGCTGATTCTGAAAACCACTCAGAAATTGCTGTAAAGCACTGCTAAGTGGTATATAAGTCTGATACTCTAAGTGCTAATAAGTCTAATAGTCTAAATGCTATTGATATTAATATAAACCACCAATTATTTGGTTAAAAAAGTTTATTTCTGATCTTCTAGCAATTTGCATCCCTGGGTGGTCTCTTGTAGTTCCTCCCACCTCTTTTATAAATTACAGAATTAAAACAATTTTCCCAGGTAGTGTAGGAAGGAGGATCCAAGGCAAGAACAGGGATTAGCACACTGAGATCTAAAGCAAAACAGCTACTTCTATTATCCAGCACATGTTATCTCCATTTGGTTTCCTTTAAGGCAGCAGTGTCAAACTCAATTTCATTGAGGGCCACATCAGGGTTGTGTTTGACCTAAGGGGGTGGGGGCCAGGGTGGGTATGGCCAACTCAACGTCACTCGTGTTGGGGGCGCCTGTGGTGGCCCGAGCACTCTGGCAGCGAAATGGGCTCCCAAGCTCCATTTTTGACTACAAAGGTCTCCTGTAATCCTCTGCCAGTGAAAACACAGCTAAGGAGGGTTGCTTGCAGCCCTCCCGAGCTCTGTTTTCACTGGCAGAGGCACCACAGGTCAGTCCTTCGCTGTTTCCAGGGCGGCACCGTGGGCCAGATCTAAGCACCCTGCAGGCCGGATCCGGCCCCCAGGCCTTGAGTTTCACACCTCTGCTTTAAGGTGACTGTATATTGACGTTAAACCTCACACCCTATTATATAAGCAGAGTAGAGATCCTTCATGCCAAGGAATGGACTTATCTTCCATTGCCATAAGGCAGGTGGTAAGACAAAGTATAGGTCCCACTTCTGGGTGTGTCATGCCCCTGTTGGAATCTGATTCCAAAGGAGAGGTGGAACAGTTGACAGGGAGTGGGAGTGTGGCTCGGTGGCTGTGGAGGAAACTGGGGAAGGGCACAGTCTGGCTGAGCATTCAGAGGAAGACCCAGGCCTACCCCCTCTTTATCCTAGGGCACACAGAGAGGAACAGATAAGGAGCAATGTGGGTTATGGGGGAGAAAAAGGCCCTGATTCCCTTAATTAGCTGCAGCTGGGAAAACAGGATAAAGAGAGTGTTTGCACACAGCTCCTTGCTAGAAGCAAAGCGTGAATTATTTTGGTTTGTCAAGTCTTATCTGAGTTCTGGCATCCTCCCAACTGTGTGTGTTTCTTTATCTTTTGAAGTCTTCAATTCCTTATCCTGCCCAGTCTCGTTAATTGCTGCAGCGTGATATGTGTTGGTTTTTATTTATAACTTATGTATATGTATATGTACTTTGGGTTCAAATGGAATTTCTTCACTTTAAAAACTGTTCTTGGGAGTTTTTTCTCCAGCCAATGATAACTGGACATTGGGGGCCAAGTTGGAGGTATTAAAGGGACTTTACCTATTTTTGTGACTTTGTTGCTTTTGTGCCACACCCTGAGTCATCACAGGGTGTCTCAGGATGCTTCTGTGGATGGCCACAATAGCAGAAGTAACAACAGTGCAATTAAAAAAATAGTAACAAATACATGAACTGAATGTCAACACTCATTAAATTAATAGTAAATGAAATTTAGTCTATTAGCAGATGATATGGTCCCCAGTGGATCAATGTTGTTATTTTTCTTTCTGCAAGAAAACACGTACACACAACAAACCTATAAAGGGATTGCTACATTCCAATGTGTAATTTTATATCACAATTGATGACTTTTTACATGAATAAACAAACAAGACTTTGTTGCTTCTTCCATCCATCTCCCTTCCATGCATTTGAGCTCATGTGTCCATGTGTCTCCAGCAAGTGGAGACCAAGTTAAATATGAGAAATATTTTCCCAAAATAGCTCCTGTCAGATTCGCTTTCAGCAAAGCAATAGCATTTTTCTCTAGGTTTTTTTTTTAAAATACCCCTGCCAAAAAATAAAACAACAGAAGACTATCTGGTATGCAGAACTGGCTACGTTTTCACACACTTCTATATTAAGTTGTAAGCCCTGAACTTTCCATGAACCATTTTAAAGCAGTGATTGAAATTTAATGTGCTGTAAGTTATGTGTTTCCTGTTTGACTAACAGCGAGAGTGATTTGTTCTCTTATTTGAATAAGTTTTAAAGTCGGAACTAATTCATCCCTTCATTAATGCAGGTGCTAATTTACGCTAAGAACAACCCTCCCTTCCATCCAGATCTTTGGAAGAAAAATCATGGATCTGCACCTCTGAGTTAAATAAAACCAAGGCTTCTTGGAGTAGAAACACAGGCTGGGCTGGAACGGGACAATGCCTCTTAAAACTTTCCCATAAGAAACTATGGTCAGTTGTAGTCAGAAAGCAGAGGTGGTATTTAGCAGGTTCTGACCAGTTCTGGAGAACTGGTAGCGGAAATTTTGAGTAGTTCGGAGAACCTCTGACTGGCCCTGGCCCTATCTATTCTCTGCCTCCTGAGTCCCAGCTGATCAGCTGGGTCTTCTTTTATTGCCCTGCACAGGAGAACGTAGCTGGAAAGCAGGTTAGTGGGGTGGGGAGGGAATGGAGCTTTTACAGTAATCTTCCCCCAGGAGTGGGGAGGGAATGCAGATTTTGCAGTATCCTTCCCATGCCATGCCCACCAAGCCACGTCCACAGAACTGGTAGAAAAATTTGAATCCCATCACTGTCAGAAAGGTATTTATGTATTTAGGCTTTTTATACCAAAGTGTACTAAAATTTCTTGGCAGTTGATGGCACAAATAAAAAAAACAAGAATATTCAACCTGATTGTTTCTAAATACCTCATTAAAGCTTGTTTAAAAGCCAAAAAAGCTTCATCCAGGAACACATTTCCAAGATTAAGAATGGCTACAGGGAAGGAATCAGTCTGGCTCAGCCAGGAATCCCCATGGGATCAAACCTGCAAGTCAGTTTCTTCATGTGACTTTGGTACTGTAATTTTGTAACTTTCATCCTTGCAGAATTTATTCATCTGATTTCAGTAATGCGGTAACTTTCCTTCTTGCCGTGTATCTAACTTCTTTATTTTTCAGTACATGTGCATTCCCCCACACTGTTACGAAGCAGGGAGTCAGGAATTCAACTTTCAGATGCTTGTTTGTTTTTGTTTGTTTATATTGGTCACACAACTTGAGTGGACCCTAGGCAGTATTACAGTATTGTTTCATGTAAATCAGTATATGAAAGCCATGTCTGGCTATATTCTTGCCCATTGTGTGAAGTGGGACTTGTGTCCACTGTCCTTTTGTAATAGCTTCACAGGGTAAGCAGCCCAACCAATGGCTACTTTTGCTAAAAGACACAAAAGTACTGGGTAAGGCTGTTATGCCATGTATGTGCCACACGTTTGAATAAAACCTGCCTTTGTTTAGATTCTCAAGCAATCTTTGTTTAGATTTTCAGTTTCAAGGTGCTAGTAACAACTTATAAAGCCCTAAATGGCTTGGGTCCAGGGTACTTGCAGGAACGCCTCCTGCCAGCATCATCAGATGCCGATCGCCCTGCTCGCTCCCACAGGAGGGGCCTCCTTGCAATACCGTTGGTCAGACACTGTCGGCTGGCGGTTCCCAGGGCTAGGGCCTTCTCCGTGGGAGCCCCCACCCTTTGGAACCAGCTCCCCGTGGATCTCCGTTTGGCCCCTGATCTCTGTTCCTTCCGCTGGGACCTGAAGACTTGGTTGTTTCAACAGGCCGGCCTGGAATGACCCG
Organism: Naja naja; assembly: GCA_009733165.1. Lineage (NCBI taxonomy): Eukaryota > Metazoa > Chordata > Lepidosauria > Squamata > Elapidae > Naja > Naja naja. The sequence continues at coordinate 147,536,672 of CM019148.1, forward strand.
GGAGGGGGTTACTATTTATTCTTTTAATGTTTTAATGTTTTACTGTATTTATTTTGACTTGTTATGTTTAATTGTTTTTTATGTAAGTTTTGTGCTGTTTTAATGTTAGCCGCCCTGAGTCCTTAGGGAGAAGGGCGGCATAATAATTATTATTATTATTATTATTATTATATGCAATTGCTTTTTGGATCTTGATTCTCACCCTGGTTTGTTAATAGACCGTAGGCTTCTCAGTATAACAGCCAGTTTCTTTCTTCTTTTTTCCAGGGAACTTTCCATGATTCTTCTGCCTTTCCAAAAGATACCAGCTTAAGTCCAAACAAACATTTGTTCTCTAGTATCAACGTCTGTGGGCCCATCAGGTATCACAGGAGACAAAGCAATAAATCTTAACACTTAGATGTCCAATGCCGTATTCAGGAACCTGCTTACAAAGAACCTTTACTGATATGGCACTGCTAAAATAAGTTGTGTTATTGCAGATCAGAAAGATTATATATGAGGAAAAATCTGCATCCCATAGAACCCAGAAATCAAGACATATAAATATAGCTGTTATAAAGATAAATACTGGGCCCTTGGCCCCCACTTTTTTCAAGTCAACTGACCTATGTGTGTTGTTTCCCCAGCCTTGAGTCAGAGACATTCTTTTTGTTCGTTTGTTTACATGACAGTTCTAGGGAATCTTTGGTGCTGTCTGAACTTGTTGTTTGAGCACTGATGCTTTTGAATATAGGTGTTGGAGAAGACTCTTGAGAAGATCATAGGTAACCAAGAAGACAAACAAATGGACCATCAAAGAAATCAACTCAAGACTTTTCAGTTGAGGCACAACTGACCAGGCTCAAATTATTCTACTTCAGATACATTATGTGAACAAAGACCTAGCTGTCTGGAGTAAACTGTCGTGTTGGTAAGAGTGGAAGGAAAGAGAAGAAGAGGATGATCCACAGTGGCAATGGGTGCACCATTGGGACACTTGAAGGCAGAAGTGGGCTTCACATAATTTAACAACCGGTTCACCTAGTACAGAACCAAAAATGTGTGCGCGTGCACACACATGTATTTCGCACGTGCACGGCTTCAAACACATGGCGATTTCATGCACGCAACTTCCAGCACACCTTCTTGGGCAGCCACGGTGAGATCAGGCGAGGCACGGAAATCAGCTGACCTGCATGGGCGGGGCGAGTGAGCCAGAGAGTGAGATATATAGGGTGGGCCCAGCCGGTGGTCGGAACTACCAGTATAGGCGAACCAGTCTGAACCGGCAGCAGCCCACCTCTGCTTGAAGGCCACATTAGGGAAAGATTGTAGTGGAGAAAATAGTGTCATTAAAAGTCAATACTGATTTCATATCATATATTAAATCAGCCAATCAATCAATCAGGCAAGCAAGCAGGCAATCTGAACTACCAAGCTGCCAGTGAGCTTTAGGTCCTTTCACATCACATCTTTCAAAGAATAAAATCACAACCCATTTGTTGTTTTTTACACCAGAACAAAATTCTAGGTCAAGAAAGAACAAATTCCTAACCAGAGAGAAAGAAAACTCTTCCAGGATTAAATTATTATGGAGCACATGCGTTTTCCTTAATGAACCAATTTGGTTAAAAAAATGCTTTAAGGCATTCACAAATACTTTAAAAACAGCAGAAGCTCTGGTATATATCTCAAGATGCAGTCAACAGAGACATTTGATTGTCCATTGGGAGGCAGAATAATTTGCCACACCTCTTATTATACCAGTATAAGCAAAACCTATTAAAATAAAATACATCAGAGACCCAGAGCTTTTTATATTATGGTGTTACATGAATGGACCTGCTACTATATAGTTTAAGAGTTCCAAGGATCTTTATTTCTCCAGGCTGAATTTTTTAAAAATAGAAATAGAACTAGTTGATAATGGGAATGGAGAAGAAAAGGCTGCTACAGAAGACTTTAAATGAGAATTCAGTAGAAGATAAAAGATTTCCACATATAAACCAACAGGTCTATTAACATAACTATTACCCATTCCTACGAAAATTTGAATAGTCTCCATATATGCCTAGGAAAAGCTAGGTGTCTGAAACAGACACAGGTCCCCTATAGCAATGTGCATATATCTGCACAGTGTGATTTGTATGTAGAGATGCAAATGAAGGCCAACTTTGAAACGGCAGGGGGAATCTAAAATCTCTTGATCTTTCTATTTCAGAATTTGTATTTTAACTTTTAAAATAAAATAAAATGTTTGTGTGTGTGTGTGTGTGTCTTGACATTTCATAATAGTGGCATTTAGGCAACTCACCTGACCTTTTTTCTATGTTCACATCTCTGATTATGCCTCTTCCTTTCTCCTTAGTCAGATGTCTTTTGCGCATGAGGCTAAGGGTCACATCTGGCTTTAGACTAGCATGCCAGCGTAAACGTTTGATAGAAATTAAATACAGTGTTTAAATTATCTCCTTTCTCACATAATTACAATTTGGCAGCACTTCGGGTACGCCAAACTTGTGCTAAATGGGGAGACACAGGGACATCCAGAGGGCAGTATATTGAAGATGACTGTTAAAGGGGATTTTCACATTCCTATCCAACAATATAAAGATGCTCTTATATTAAGCTCAATTTCTGGTGATTTGTAGACACAATTATGCCATTTTGCAAGCAATGGTATTTGGTCACTTTCTATGAGGATATTTTGACTTCCTAATCTTAGCATAAAATTTTCAATAATTTCTGGTGGTCTCCCATTCCAGTACTAACCAAGTCCAACCTTGCTTAAGTTTGTGACCCCAGACAAGACGGCTAAGACTTGAGAGGCAGAATATACCTGAGAAGCAGGAAGGAACCAAAGAGCAATTACTTTGGACCAATCAAGTGAATTTTCTCTAGTCGAAAAGGAAAACTTATCAAATGAGCAATGCTGTCTAAAAGAGGAAGACCTATTTTCTTTCCACACCCCAGAAATTGAGGAAAGGTACAGGCCACAAATGGGGGCATGGTAATCTTAAGAAATCTCAGACAACCGAGGCTTCTGGAACAAAACTCCTGAAGGTTCCAGTAGCTTTAGGATCTTACCTGTCAAAGGTGACTTCAAACGGTTTCACCCACCTCTGGTATCTTTTTTGGGCCTCAACTTGTTACGATCTCTCCTCCAACCAAAAATTAGATTCTTAAAGTATAACTTTGTGCAAATGAAAGAGAGAGAAAATCAGGAAAAGGATGGTTGGTAAAGTCTTGCTGGAGACAGTTTGATCATAAAATGTAATGGAATGTGTGGATGACCTGGATAGTTTCAAAAGCCCCAAAAATGGTTATCATATAAAGGCCACATAGCTCTCAATTCCAGTTTCCAGGACATGTAGATGGAAGGGCACTAATGCACTTATATCTACTGCTAAAGGATAATATTTGTAGCTCAGGGTTGAAATTAGAGCTCCTTGGTACTCTCTGAACCTACAAGAAAACAACCAAGCTCAGAGAGTCTGCACATATGCCTTCTTGATAGGCTTCTAGGAGGCTGACCACAATAGGACCAGATTGCTGGACCAGACAAATTCAGCTCAGCTCTAATGTTGTCATTAATTATCAGCATTAGTACTGAAAAGTGTAAACCACCCCAAATTCAGATATTTTAGATTGGAGGGTCTATTAACATACAGTATTTATTTCCAGAACTGAGTGAAGAAGCCCTTGGCAAATGACTTCCTATTGCTACAGCCAACTTCAAACCACAAAGACTTCTGGTGACCGTGAACCCAAACCTTAACCATTACCATTGTTCAAGTCATTGGAATGTATGATCTGTTTAAAAAAAATGTTGACCAAAAAAAATCTTTCAAAAGTGTGTGCATGTTCTGAAACAGTGGCACAAGCCTCAAAAAGAACACAGTGGCTGTAATAATTTCCAGTAAGTATTTTGCATTTTTTTTGTTTACTAATTATAATTATGTGGCCTTTGAGCAAGACACAGACTAAAAGGAAATGCTTTCAGGTCACAGCATTTCATTTTAGAAATCTGGCATGGAATACGCCTAAGCTTCTCAGCCAAACTTATTTTCTTTGGCGGGAAATCTTCCCAGAATTGTGCCAGGCTCATCATCCTGTTTGGTAGCATGACCCAGAGTCCTACAGTGAATGTGATATTTCTGGTACATCTGAACCCTTTAACTCATGTCATTTACCCTCCAAAGGGAGGGCAAAAAAATATTTGTTAGAAGGCAGCTACCTGAATTATAAATCCTGAGATGCCTAGTTCTCGCCTGCCCTCTAGTGGGCTTAACTACAAATTTATATAAATTCAAAGATAACCTTTCATATGTACTAAAATGACCCCCTCCCTTTATACTCTACACTGAAGCTAATTTATGAATTGTGACAGCTATTTCCATACCACAGGACCAACTCCATCAAGAATTGCAAAACTTAGAACTGAAATTGGATTGTGATGTCAATTCTATATATGACCGTTCAAAAAAGTGCAGCTACTCTTGTTTAGCAACCACAATTGGCATTGGCAACTCGGTTATCAAGTGAAACTGCAACTGTGTTTGTGATCTTACTTCAGCTTTCATTTGCTTTACACACCTGTTAAAGGTCATAAATGTGAGGACTGATTGTAAAGTTATTTTTCCATCACTGTGATATCTGCAAATAGTCACTAAACAAGGGCTATCTGTAACTCCCATTGAGTCTACAGGCTTATTCTCAGCAAAGTAAAATATAGGGTTGCCATGTTAATTACCTTGTTAACAATGCAGCACAACTGTTAACCTTGTTCATTTATAAACTCTGGAATGTTTATGGTGGAAACTGATTAAAGGGACACAGTGGCAGTCTGAGTTTGCTCTATTAGAAGAAATCGTCCAAGATGCAGGTGCCATCAGTAGAATCCCTCTAGTAAGGTACTCCAGGCACCTACTTTTATTATCTTTCCTGCACAAAAGGTAGGAAATATTCTGTCACTCTTTTAAATAGGGTAACATGCCTCCACTTGTGGCCCTTTCTGTTTCTTCATTTTATCTTTGAAACAATGACCACAGGTTATCTAGTAATAATCAATCCTCTTATTTGAAACTGAAATCTTAGACACATAACATCTTCACAGTACACTAGAACTGATTTGAAACTTTGCAGCTATTCCTCCACACATATTCTTCCTTTTAAAATGTGAACCTCCTCTTGTTTCTCCTTCCTGCAGTGTGAAGTATTTTCAACAAATATAGCAAGAAAAGGACGCAAAAGGATTCCTAGACACCATTTATTTTTCACTTCAGTTCAGAATTTTATCTCCAGTGACCATGTTCAAGTCCTTAATTATTCTACCTTTTGATAAGCCCACCTCACTAAAGACTTACTATAATCTGTCTATGTGGTACTGTCACTAAGTTAATTCATACAAGGAGAATACTTTGGAAATCTACACAAATTTAGTGCCAATACAATCGAAGTTTGTATCATGAATGTGCATGTACATATTTTGTATTCCTTTAGCAGTAGTACATTTCAGTATGATTACATATTTTAAATATTAGCTTGTCCATATGAAAGACTATTGATTGTCTTGCATGCCTTATGCTTCTCACTTGTTCAGAAAATATTAACACCCATTTTCCTTGGGAAATTTTGATTCTGACAGTTATTGACAATAGTGTATATACACAAACAGCTATAGGGAATGACAGTGATTTTTAATCAAATGTAGAGCAGCTTTGGCAACACCTTCTTTAGGAGGATTGGCATCGAGGATATGACATGTTGGATTTTCCATTCTTCTGTAAGACTCTTCAACTCTATTTTAAGAAATACATAGCATCACCAAATGTACAAAAACTTTGCATTCACACTAAGAGCCAACCGCAAAACTTTCAATGTAGTATATACTTCAGAAACTATGAATTGTGATTTAAATACTGCACTGGAAGGATTCCGATAGCCATTATTCCAAAATTAAGCAAGCTGATATGTCATCCCAGGTTGTCTGAAAAGGATTTTTAATAGGGCTTGCAAAGCTTTAATTTTAAGCTTCGATCTGAAAGTGAGGCAAATTGTCTCCTCAGAATTGAATGCATCAGTTAACTTCAAATCAATTCAAAGATTTCATGAAGCTTTATACATATGCATAGACGCAATTATTAAAAAGAACCCCTGAATCGGAGCTTGGCTTAGTTTTTGTGTTTCCTATCTTTGGATGTGTTATAGAGTCCAGCTAAGAACCCAAAATTTCACATACTGTAGTCCAGCTTCAATTACTATGGAGCACAATTGCATCTAAAAATACAGAGGCTTATCTGCCTGAAGTGGTTAGTATTTGCAGCTAGTCTACCTGGTATTTTAGGACCCCTCAACCTAAGGCAGCAGACCCTGCAAAGTGCGATGTCACACATGTACACCATCCTTCTAAGGGATTTTTTGTTCACCAAAACCAGTACACAACTCTCTTCCTAAGATATATATATTTCCCATAATTATCAACCCCCAATACACTTTTTCCTTATCATAAAAAGAGCAAGATTCTCATAGTTTGCTAAGAAGGAATATAGTGGCACCCTGTTTTGCATTTGAGTACATACTTTTGACGGAAGACATCATTCGCTTCCAAATCAACCTCTTCTCTTGTTTTCTCAATCCCACGTCCCTGTAGCCTCCGGACTCTTTCTTCAGGACTAACAGTCAAGAGCAGGACAATGTCTGGACTCAGAAGATCATCAGGCCAGTGATACACCAGGTGATGAGGTGGAGGAAGATTTTGCACATTCCCTGTTATTTCAGTTGCAATTGCGTATGCTGCAGTGCTGTGCCAGTATCTGTACAAACAAAGGCATCCGTGTGACTTTCAGATGAAGACTGTCTATCATTCTTTGCTTCTAGAACCAATCAGGTTTTACATATGAAATGAACTTTGAAGGCAACTCTGCCTCCCTCAAAATGGTCATGAGGAAGGGTGGGCTCTCTCTGGGTTCCTTCTCTTGTGGAATGTCATCTTCAGGGATCAGGCCTTCCCAGCTGCAGCCCCACTTCTCTGGAACATCATTCCAAAGTCTAGAATTCACACTACTCGCTTTTCCGAAAACTAATAAAACTAGCTTTACTGGAGTCCTTTGAAAGCAAAATTACAACGAGGGGGAAGCCTCCTGTTGCATTGTGACTGTAATGTGGGATATTGATATTTTAATGTTGCGTTTTTGTAAGCTGCCTTGAGTCTTGTTGGATGGATCAGTATGTACATTTTAACAAGTATATAATTTTTTTTCATTTGATCTAAATCGTTTTAAGGAACGCTCACTTTCTCTTCACAAGGATCTCATCATACAGACCCAAGCGAAGTGATTTTCTCAAAACACAAACTAAACTCTGTGAAGACTTGAGCTACCTTGCAGTACCATCAGCTTTCTCTTAAAATTTTGTCAGAAAATAACAGAGTCAGTTGTACAGGTACTTTTCTTCAGACTGCAGTATGAACACCAGCCCCAAATTCAATGTGAGACAAGAATACAATACATAAATAGGGGGGGGGATTCTTAAAAAGTTCATTTTCTGAGATTTTAAAAAATAAAGTTTTCTTCTAATAAGTTATTTGAATGTAATATGGTATAAGATAGAGAGAGAAATAAATTACATAAAGATCAGAATTAAGTTATTCTGAGTGAACAAGACTCAAAAAGAATAAATGGCTTTAAGTCCTCTAGTACTTCTGTATTTACCTCTCCAGGCAGCTGATAAACAAATACCACATTAAAACATTTTCTTATAATTCACAATTTTTTGTTTTGTTTTATCAGCTTAAAGGATGAGTCATTCTGTGGTTCACTAAGTTTGGGAAATTAAAGTATTGAAAAATCAGACAAGGTATTTTTTCATTTTACTTATTTATTTAGAAAATGTGTATTGTCCCCTACTCCCACATGGCGACTCAAGGTGTATCTGTATTTTGATCTATCTGTATCTTAGTCATATGGATGCCAATGTAATACTATACCAAACTATACATACTGTATATATTACCCTTTTCATGACTGATGAAAAAAATAATTTGGATGGCTGATATATTTTAGAAATAAACTGACTTCTGCATTCTCAAATAAAGTCTACAAATTTACTTTAAAAATAGATTGAAATTTTTAAGACTCCAGAGGAGCCAAATTCAAGGTATCAGCTCAAGAACCATTATATCCTAATACATTTTTGTAGCAAGATATGGTACTCCCATTATCCATTATATCACTGGTTGCTTTGGAAGCTCCTCAGCTTCATTCAATACAGATGGGGGCACAAATTAAAAGCACAAATACAAGTCCTATTCAGCAATCAGAAAAGTCCATAGTTGTTTTGATCCCATTAAATGAAAATTAAGAGTGATACTTTTCTGCTACTGCTATCATCAGATCATCCTCATGCTATCATCTAGCCTTTTTTGAGGGGGAGGGTGTTTTCTTTCAATCACTTTTGATCCCAGAGAACTGCCTCGACTAGTCCCTGCAGTTTTCCTGGCAAGGTTTTTCAGAAGTGGTTTGCCAATTTCTTTTTCTAGCATATACATAGCCACTGATTATTCCGAAAATTCAGAACCGTAATGGAGTAAAATAACCACAGGCAATGGATAATTATAATGCATAACTTCCCATTTCAACCTTTCATACAATACTAGAAACACAACTTGTACAATTAACAAGGTCCTTGATGCTTTCCGAGCTTGGTTGTTTTTTGCAGATATCTTATTAACCAACTATGTAACATCATCTGTACAGGTAAATGTGGGGTTTACTCCCTGTTTATATAGAGTAGCTTGTCCAGCCAGTTTTGAAACATCTGCAAGGAAACAACCAAGCTCAAGGACACCACAGTTCATCTCTGAGCTACATTTTCTTCCATTGGAAACACTTTATTTTTGCAAACCTGTCTAGAATCACTGGTGACTTAGAGGATTCTTCAGCTATTTCAGAAGCCATAATGTAGTTAGTCAGTGCATAGAATGCTCTCCGTATGAGCGGTGGTTCATCATCAAAAATCTTCCGCCATTGGCTAACACAAGATGGAGGAGTCCTCAAGAGCACAGCATTCAATGAGTCTTTCAAAAAATGAGTCACTGTTGTTTTGCCTACATGTGGTACAGGAAGAAAAGTCGCCCTTAGTTATAACACAGCACGTGGATTGATCAAGTTTGCAAGAATTTAGATTAGATCACTGATATCATAGGGAATAGTCCACTGCGTTTGGATCTCCCCTGTCCTATCTGCAGATAAAGCAGAGTTTTGCGGAGAACTACCCATCTCCTCCCACTTACGACTGTATGACCGTAACTTTGTATCCTAACGATTTTTTTGACTGTTTCCTAGTAGGATTGATTGCCTATTGTACCCTATGACTGTTAAGTGTTGTACCTTAAGATTCTTGATGAATGTATCTTTTATTTTATATACACTGAGGGCACATGCACCAAGATAAATTCCTTGTATGTCCAATCACACTTCGCCAATAAAGAATTCTATTCTATTCTATTCTATTCTATTCTATTCTATTCTATTCTATTCTAATCAGCTATTCTCTTGGCAGAGCCATGGTGGCACAATGATTAGAATGCAGTATTGCAGGCTAATAATTCTGCCAATTGACAGCAGTTCGATCCTGACTGGCTCAAGGTTGACTTGGCCTTCCCTCCTTCCGAGGTCAGTAAAATGAATACCCAGATGGTTACTCAATAGGCTGATTCTGTAAACTACTTAGAGAGGGCTATAAAGCACTGTGAGGCAGTTTGTAAGTCTAAGTGCCATTGCTATTGCTAGTTGCTATGACTTGAAGGAAGAAGAGTTGAAGATGGAGTCCCCTTACTTCCTTTAGTGCCTCATAACTGCCACCAATCCTGCTGTGAAGAGATGTCACGAAGGCAAGAAGCAACTTTCTTGTACCTGCATTAAATGAACTGGGATTAAGATAGCACAGGATCTAAGCTTCACAACAGGGCTTAATACACTATTTGCATGAATTCACCAGCCTCATTCACAAATCACATTCTGCTGCGCCATAAAATGATCTGTCTGGTTTAATATGCAGTGTGCACCCAATTGTGGTTTTTAACAAATTCTAATTATGTTCAAATTCAGTCAGTTGGGCATTATTCAATAAACCATTATCAAATATTATGGAATACTACAATGTAGGAGTAGAATGCCATTACCTAGATATTGTTATAAATAGCAAGTATTAGATGAATGACTGGACAAGGGGAAAAGGTTTACTCACCTGACATTACTTTATGAACTAAAACAGATTAATGTATGTCAGCCTTCCCCACTCTGTGCCCTTATGCTATGTTGGCCTACAATTCCTATGATACTCACAAGAATGGCAAGGGAACTCTGAGGGAGGTAGAAAGATGGATTTGCAGGCTATATTTGATCCATACACTGTCAGCTACACAACTTTGCCATATGACAAAGATTTCTGTTTTCTACGAACCTTAACATCTGTTCACTAGGCCTCAAATTACCATCAAACACACTTCACTTTTATTTCATTGTTGCCATTTTATTTTCTTGCTAATTTGGACACACTTATGACCTCCAAAATAACCAATCACCTGCAAACAATTCTGGGCAGTATGTCACTTGCATGCCTTATTTGTTTACTACTGTGATGCAACTACAATTTATAAAAAAAAAAAAGAATCCATAATTCTCAAACCTGGTGAAACTGTTCTAAGGGCAGTGGTGAAAAAGTAAACAATTACATATAGTAGCTAAACTGCTGGTATTTTTCAATGGGAAGAATTAATTTTTAAGCAAGTTAATCCAATGTATTCTATTTAGAAATTGAGATTCTATTTTTATTTATTTATTTATTTATTTATTTATTTATTTATTTTGTCAATCGCTTACAAGATAATAAGTATAAGGATACACATAGTGGTGAATACATGAAATGAATACATATAAGAAAAATAAAAGAAACAATAGGACAGGGACGGTAGGCATGTTGGTGCGCTTATGCACGCCCCCTACAGACCTCTTAGGAAAGGGGTGAGGTCAATAGTAGACAGTCTAAGGTTAAAGTTTTGGGGGTTTGGGGAAGAACCACAGTCAGGTAGAGTATTCCAGTCATTGACCACTCTGTTGCTGAAGTCATATTTCCTGCAATCAACTTTGGTGCGGTTAACCTTGAGTTTGTATCTATTGTGTGCTCTTGTATTGTTATGGTTGAAGCTGAAGTATTGATTGACCGGAAGGACATTGCAATGTATGATTTTATATACTATACTTAGATCGGACCGAAGGCGGCGTAGTTCTATGTTTTGATATTCATCAGCATCTGCAACAAATTAGGGTTGCATGCCAGATTGTCAGTCTACATCCCGATTAGAGATATTGTTGGTTACACAAAAAAGGAGACACTTCAGTCCCTCCCCTCTGCTGGACAGAGAAAATAATTGGTCTTTTAAGACAAAGAGGAGAACTCTAGTGGTCTGTTGACTGAACTTGGAAAAAGCATGGGACTACCATCCTTTCCCCAGCTTTTGATTGTCAAGAGGCTTCTGAGTGCAATTTAAAGTAGCTGTACTAAATATCATGGACTGTGTGAATGATCTCGAGGAAAGAGGGGAAGAGATGCTGCCTAGGAAACAATCAGACAAGAAAACTTGTTAATGTACTCACTGGTCTTCTGGTAACTGAGAGAAAAGTATTGTAAGTTACTTTTTTATAATAGGATTTTATGTAGTTTAAGTATGGTTAAGCTAAACTCTTTCTGTTAGCTTCCTCTTTACTCTTTCTGCTACATATAAAACCCCTACCCTAAAACCTAAAATGTGTTCAGTTACAAGTACATGAATCGTTACAATCTTCTTGGAAAACAGGGAGATCTGCCCAGGGCTAGGCAAACAAGTAAATAAGATAAGGGACATCCTCCCAAGGTAAAGCCCAGCAGTGAAACAAAACACAGAGGCACAGAAAACAAGTCATGTTGACCCTTAAACCTATAATTTAGCTCATCTTAGAATGCAAGAAAATAAGGGGATGGGGGGAGGGCCTCTTGGACATGGTGTATTCTGTGTAGGGGGTATAAATACATTGTTTGAATATGGAATTTTGCTCTCCTTGTACTCAATCCACTTGGGAAGGGTCTTGGAGGCCGCGCTTGCAACTGCTTTTTCTTTTCTTCAATAAACTTTTGAAATGGTGCACCAGACTTGTCTTCGTATTGTGAGTATAAATTTATTGGGGGGTCTTATATTTCACATAACCTTGATTTTTTTAATATAGTTTTAAGATGTTGCACAAACCCTAACCTGTTTGCTTTCAGTCCAGTGCAAACTCACAAAGTAAGTTGATTTGATACTATATGAAATGTGTCAGTCAAATGAAAGCTTACGGGGTGTGTGTGTGTGTGTAATGTTTTCTTACCTGTTCCATCTAGCCCTTCAATAACGATTACAGGAAAATTTCCTTTCTTTGGATGTTTAGGATACTTATCCACTAGTTCTAGAATCAGTCTGGATTCAGGAATTATTGAAGTGCACTATAACGAGAAGATACATTGATTCTGAAGGATTAGAAGCAGTACCTAAGGAACAATGCTTGTGATGGCCACTTGAAATGCCAGATAGACTGAAGAACATGGCTCCTGAATCCTGATCAACAGTTCTGTCACCTGAAATTCAGCTGACATTCACAAGAGACAGATACCAAAATCTCTGTCTTCCACATAGGAACTATACCTTGGCCATTCATAGGGTAGATCATAGGAAAATAATACTTAATAGACTTAAGTCTGATTGGCCTAATTTAAAAGATATTGTGCAATTAAACATGCACATTTTACATGTATCCATGTCCCCTTTATCCATCCATATTTTCTTCAAGAAAACATACATAATCCCTGTTCAAGACACTACAGAGTACAAATAGAATGCAGACACTGAAAAACTAAGTTTGAATATCATGTTTTACATAATGATACACAATTTACATTCTCCACCAGGATTTTTCATACATTTCCCCTTTCCCAATAAACATTTAATTGTTCAAAAACAAAAATCAAAAGGCCTTGGTAAAGTTTCTATTCTAACTGCTTTAATAACAAAAAAAAATATGACAATTACCATAGTCTGGCTCAAATGAAGCTTTTGGGAAGATACGTTTACAGAATAAAAGATTTCTATAGCAATGGGGAACCCCTCAATAAAGAGGACATACAGCAATGAGTAAGTGAGAAATTGCAAGTGTTTTTGTGCTGTCTGGACAGTTTAGCGTTAATGGGATAGTTAGTTAGGATTTGGGAGCTGTCCCCTTAAGGGAATGCATCATGGTAATGTAGTCAAGGTATCCTGGGAAATGTAGTCCATGCCATGTGGTCACATTTGTAATCCTGATTGGTCACTAAATTGACCCTGGTGGGATTGGGGGAGACTCCCTCACTCTAGCCTGAATCTTTTACCATGCGGTCACTTCAATCATCATCATGGGGATGAGAGTTTAATATCTTTCTACACCACAATTCAGATATGCAAAGGATTGGACATTAAGAAGAACCTCGTCATAAATGTGAGTTGACAGGATGCCTGATGAACCAATAAAAAAGACTTTGTATGGATGCTTTGTGGAGTTGCTCTGTCTGCTTTATACCCATCCAGAGCTTAATAAGCAGAACAGTTTTTCTTAATTATTAAATTTCTACTGGGCATTAAAGATGTTAGACTTTCAGCAATTCAGTATTACACTAATTTTGAGAACTTAATAATTAATAATACAGAATAAATAAAGAGAACAATCTCAAAATTGTATAGGTTACCCATGAAGTTTGAAACAAGACAGCCACCTCGTGCTGTTAAACTAAGGAAGCTTAGGAAGCTTCATTTTAGTAAACTCATTCAGGAGATAAATTGGCAGGCATTACAGAAATCAGGTTGATTCACCCCAGCTTTAATGCAAGAAATTATGTGGGAGATTTTATATCATTGGCACTTGATTCTAGGCAGATTGGTAACTGTACATATTATTCTTCCAAATATTGGATAAGTTGTCTTTACTTCATTTGTAGTAGTTATGCAATAAAGTTATATATCAGTTTGATGTAAAAATTTGGGGGAGACAAAATCATTATTTAAAAAGAATTGAATACAACCCAGTTACCCAGAGTTACTGAATTTATTTTTGAGACTAAATAAAAATGAGAAATGTATACTACTTAATTTTAGCAGCTAAAACAATTGCCCAATATTGGGAAAAAATAGATAACTAAATTAAGGTGTGGATTAACAAGACCACCTCAATTGCTATGTTAGAAAAGATTATAGATACAGTGAAAATACACCAGACACAGGAACTATAATTCTACCAAATTTGATGAATGCTATATTTAATTTCAATTGCAATAGAAATACCGTTGGTAAAGCTTTAGATATATATTAACTATCAACTATCTTATTAGCAGATTTTTAAATAAGCTTATACATAAAAACATTATATATCGATGTGCATGCATATGTATCGCAAATTTATGTCAGTTACTTGATAGTTCAATAATTAAAAACAAAAACCCTCCTAAAATATAAACAAGCATCATTAAGAGTCATGTGTTAATAACATATTTCATATATGGTATTCTAAATGGGCCATGGAAAAGTAGTTCCTGAATGTAATTTGGTCACAGTGATTTTTCTTCAAATAGACAGTCGTCATAAAGCAACTACCATGGTCATTAAACAACAACCACAAATTAAGCAAACACATTGTTTGCTATGGGGCATTTTTGTGTAAAATTGGAAGTGAAAAATGGTTTCTCGTAAAAATGTTGTAAATCATGTGATTGCAAGACTTTGCAAACAATTTTAAATGTAGGTCAGTTGACTGTGTGGCCCTTCAGAACTGGGTCATAAGTACTCCCGGGGAGGGCCTTTGTAGTCCTGAATGGTTGCTAAGCAACCAGTCATAAGTTGAGGCCTGCTTATATGCTCCAGTTGTGAAGGTCCAAGATATGAAAGGCTTCTTGGAGAAAACCATGACAACTTTTGACCCAGTTAGTGTGATTGCCGCTACCATTGCCACCATTAAGGCAATTTAACTGGGTTATGCCTCTTGCAGGAGATACATGTCAGTCACAAGGTCTGTTTAACACAAGGCCTCAAATCCTTTCGTTTAGCAACCTCTTCATGAATGTCAGATGATTCATTGGGTCTCAACATAGGAAAATAATTCAATACTACCTTTACCAATAAATACTATGAATAATAATATTGACTCTTGATGATTGATACTGTATTGATCAGTTTGGGGACTCTTGATTTATCACATGATGCAACCTGAGGAATTCTGGGAGTTGAAGTTGTAAACTTCATTGTAAACTAAACTTCATTGTAAACTTAACCAAGTTTATGAAATACTTAGTCCTAGATGATCTGAGTCTACTCTTTTTCAATTTATAATTTATCTAACTTATTTAAAAAGGGTAAATGTTGTGGCTGCAACATCAAGTCTACTTTATCATCATTCCCCCCAACACCCAAATTCTGGAAATGTGAAAAGAGGGTTCCCTTTTGGTGCCATTATTGATTAGACTAGGGGCATCCAACTTTGGCAACTTTAGGACTTCAACTCCCAGAATTTCCTAGCCAGCTATGCTGATGGAGGAACTCTGGGAGTTGAAGTCCACGGGTCTTCAAGTTGCCAAGGTTGGACACTCCTGGTTTAGACCCAGCAAAGATGTTTCCCCTGTACAATCTCCTAACCCCATCAAACCTCCTCCATCACTCTTATCCACGGAAACCACCTGGTCACTATCTGGCTTTTGTTTGCCCAGAGTCACCCTCCCTCTGTATACAAGTAGTCCTTAACTTATAACCCAAAGTTTTGTTGCTAAGCAAGACAGTTGCTGAGTGACTTTTGCCCCGTTTTACGACCTTTCCTGCCCCAGTTGTTAAGTGAATTGCTGCAGTCATGTTAGGAGAATGGTTGTAAAGTAAATATGCCTTCCCCCTGACTTTGTCAGGTTGCCAAAAGTAGTCACATGAACTCGGGACACTGCAACTGTCATAAATGTGAACCAGTTGCCAAGCGTCCGAATTCACCTGACCATGAGGATGCTGCAAGTCATAAGTGTGAAACACATGGTCCTAAGTGATTTCTTCAATACCGTTTTGCTTTGAACAGTCACTAAATGAACTGCTGTAAGACGAGGACTACCTGTGTTTCAGCTACAAGGCCTGAAAACGAGGCCTGGTTCTGCGGAGTTCCTCTTTATCCTAAACACTTACTTCTTCCAGCACTTGTCGGGCAGCTTCCCGAGACCTGAACACAGTGTTGCCCAGAAGGTAAGGGACGGCAGGGTGGGATTGCGGTTCTTCCAGGGCCACCACATTAGCCCTGCCCAGCAGCTCGCTCTCCTTTCCTGGCTCTTTACAGCCCCACAAGGCGCAGCCGAGCCTGCCGCTCTCGCCTGGCTCGTACACCCAAAGATGGGCTGGCGCTGGGAGCAAGGTCCCCAAGAGCTCTTCCAAAAAGGCCCGCGTCTCCGGCAGGCCCTGCTCGTCCTGAACCAAGAAGCCCTTCTCCAGCAGAGCTCCGCCACGTCCGTAGCAGAGGAGCGGCAGGACTCGGCCCCGATCGCCCCAAGGGGCCTCCTGCTCGAGCCGGCGCTGCAAAGTGCCCTGCAGCCGGGCAGCTCGGACACGGTCCCGCAGGGTTGGAGCCGCGGGGACGCCGAAGGAATAGCATCTGCCCGGAGGAGGCAGAAAACACCGGGGCCTCGCGGGGTTGCCTGGCTGCCGGTCGGCGCCGCTCAAGGAGAAATAGGCCACCTCCGCCCCTGACGATTCGGCCACGAAGGAGCGCTCGAGCCAGCCCGCTTGGTTCGCAGAGAGCAGCTTGTCCATGGTGAATCGTAGCAGCCTGAGGGACCCAGCGGCGCTGCGAGGCAGCATGAGGAGAAACGAAACCGGGAATGGCTTAAGCCGCCCAGGTCCCAGCCCATTCGGGAACGGGGAAACCGAAACCGACTGCTCTTATCACCTGGAGGAAGGAAAAGAAACGAAAGCGCACCACCCTCTCCCTTTTGCGACCTTGCATAGCGAAACAACCCGGGAGGAAGTTAAGATTCAAGAAACCGTGACCAACAGTCATAGGGGAAACTTGTGAAAAAAGAAAAAAAGGAAACCGAGACGATTTGGGAAATGAAGCCGATTCTTTCATGAAAGTGAAAGCTTAACCGAGAGATCTGAGTATTAGCAAGCAGGCGATCACCTCTGATAAATGAGCCTTTCGTTTGTTTTGAAGGGAGGGGACCCGTTTGCGATCCGAAGCAAATGCAAATAAATTTTATGGGAATGAGCCTGGGAGAGAAGGAACGTTATTTGCTGTTTTTTGTGCATCGGATTAACATTAACATCTTCTGGGAAAACGTTAATATACAAAATAAAAATGCCCCCGTTATTTATATAAAGGGTATTTATTTGAATTAGTGCCCAACTGCCATGGACACTGATGTGCAAGATAAACATTATTCCTCTTCACAGCAGCATCCATAACTACATATGCCCAAAAAGCAGTCTTCTTAGTTTTGCTACAGAAATTGGACAGCATGGATAGGAAAAAGGAACACCAGGGAACTTGATTTCTGACCAATTTCTGCTTAATTGGGATCAGGTGGATTTCCAGCTTGATAGTTAAACTCTGGCACTTCGAGTTGTTAGTTGATTGGTTGCCAGCACTTATTAATAATATTTTTTAAACAACTTCTTAAAACAACTTTTAATCTGGTATCTAATTAGGGTGGCTTGTTCTGCAAATACATTGCACAGCCTCAATTAAATGGAAGACTCCAATGTTTTAAAAAAGCCAGGGGTGGGCAAGCTGGATCCCAGGAACAGAGCAGTTCTCCAGCACATTTTCTCTGGCCTCTAGAGCCCTCCTCACCAACTAGAGATATTGTTAAGTTGAGATCCTATAGTAGATGAAGCGTAGCAAAGAAACCAAGACTAACACCAAATATCCAAATCCACAGTTGTGTGACAAACTCCTACTCATTTGAAATTCCCCAACTGAATATTTGCTTTGCACAAACGTATTTGTACTCGATGTCTATTCTCAAGAGTTATGGTGACACCAGAACGTTAAAGATCATGTATCAATACATGAAACATTGGTTCAATCCTGCTATGGATTTAGCACTGTGGTAAATCTCTGATCCTCCAGATGTTGCAAAACAACTCTCGGCATCCCTCAATATCAGCCATGCTAATTAGTTACTGGGAGTTGTTCTGTGACATCTCAAAAGCTGCAGATTCCCCACCTCTGCTTTAATTTCTTTCTCAGCCAGTTCTGACTTTCTGGAATCTGATGGACATGTCATCAGAATTGTCAATGAGTAACTGCACCTTTGACTTCTTGTAAAGTCCCACTGGTGTTATCAGAAAGCATCTAGCCACCTTTTAATTAACCATCCTCCTTTTTTCCCCAAGTGTCTTCCCGCTTGTCTTGATGGCTCTTGCCTTCACATTACAGATATAGCATTTTTTATTCATTTAATATTTTTGACCCAGATTTCACAGCTATGAAAACCATGGCCTTCACAAGGCAGCTTGGTTAGCTAGTATCATTGACAAGCACAATGGTAATAAAACTGATGAAAAAAAATCATTTTCTAACCAATGCAGGCATTTATAACCAATTTCCTGACCTGACTGCAAAAGCCTTCCCAGTGAAACTGATTAAGGTCTGGTGAGTTTCAAGCAGCAGCTGGCAAGAGTGTTCTAATCAACCAATTAAAAGTCAGGGAACTGAGCTGGTTAACTTGCCCTTTGAGGTGGAGAGAAAAACAGCTCAGGAAGAGACAGCTTGTTTAAGTAATATGTCTGTCCTGCAAGGGAGCCAAAAAAAAAACAATTAAGGGGGAAATGGGTCAGGCCAAGGACATTGCAAGAGCAAACTTTATTTGAGTGAGACCACAGCAGCTACCAATGGTGTCTCTAGCATAACAATCACAGCAGCTGTAAACATATGAAAAAAAAACTGGCAGAAGAGAGCTGATTTAGGAGAACGACAGAATGTTGTACAGATAGCTCTTGACTTATGACCACAACTGAACCCAAAATTTCTGTTGCTAAGCAAGACAGTTGTTAAGTGAGTTTAGACCCATTGTACAACCTTTCTTGCCACAGTTAAATGAATCACCAGTTAAATTCATAACGTGGTTTTAAAGTGAATCTGCCTTCCCCATTGACTTGGCTTGTCAGAAGATTGCAAAGGTGGTTATGTCACCTTGGGATGCCACAAATGTCATAGATATGAGCCATTTGCCAAGCATCTGAATTGTTAATCACATAACCATGGGGATGCTACAATGGCCATGTGGAAAAACATCCTGTGCACTCTCACAGGGTGGGCCTCCTTGGGGTTCCGTCAGCCAGACAATGTCGGCTGGCGACCCCTAGGGGCAGGGCCTTCTCTGTGGGAGCACCCACCCTGTGGAACCAGCTCCCTCTGGGTGGCCCCTGACCTCCGCTCCTTCCGCTGGGGCCTCAAAACCTGGTTGTTCCAACGTGCTGACCTGGGCTGAGGGTGGGGAGGGGAGTTTTTGATGATGGTTTTATTGTTTTTAGCTTTTAATTGGGTTTCTCATTTAATATTTTTTTAATTGTATATTTTGTATTGTTTTATGATTGTACGCTGCCCCAAGTCCTTTGGGAGATGGGGCGGGTTAGAAATCCAATTAATAAAATAAAAATAAAATAAATAGTAACAGAGTTGTTAAGTGAGTCAGGCTTCCCCATTGACTTGGCTTGCCAGAAGACTGTAAAAGCTGATCCTGTGATCCTGGGACACTATAACCATCATAAATAGGAGTCAGTTGCCAAGGGTCTAAATTTTGATCACGTGACTATGGGGATGCTGCAACGGTGTGCACAAGTCACTGTTTTCAGTGCCTTTGTAACTTGGAATGGTCATTAAATAAACCTGTAAATGGTGGACTACCTGTACTTAAACTTAATCCCAACTTTTTATATTGGAGAATATATGGCCGTGCTAAACTAGCTGTACTATAGTGTCTCTTTTCTTAGTTGTTTTCTTATACACACTTAGACATATATACAGGTAGTCCTCGACTTCCAACAGTTCATTTAGTGACCATTCAAAGTTACAACGGCATTGAAAAAAGTGACTTATGACCATTTTTCACACGACCGTCACGTGATCAAAATTCAGAGGTTTGACATCTGGTTCATAGTTATGACCATGGCTCTGTCCCAGGGTCATGTGATCCCCTTTTGCAAAGTCAATGGGGAAGCCAGGTTCACTTCACAACTTATGTTACTAATTTAACAATCGCAATGATTCACTTAACAACAGTGGCAAGAAAAGTCATAAAATGGGGCAAAAACTTAACAAATGTTTCACTTAGCAACGTAAATTTTGAGCTCAGTTGTGGTCGTAAGTCGAGAACTACCTGTACACATACGTATATTGATCTTGTGTCTAAAATGTACTCAGTGACAAGAAGTGCCAGATGAATATTGTAACTGGAAGAAATAAAATTAACATAAGATTCGGGGTGTAAAAGTGTTAAGTTCTGATTAACACAAGAAAGAAACATAAGAGGATCTATGTTATTTACAAAAAAAGATTATCACAACGGGAAAATAAAATCGCATATTCACTTTTATACTGGTACTTTAACAAATAGTACAGATTTGACACTGAGGAATCAGCTACAAAATAGAGCATACATTTTAAATGTTTTTGTAAAAAATTAATCTCCTTCCAGATGTTTTGTTTAGAGATCTGAATTCCACTGGCAATTTAGACTCCCTATCATTGTGGGTGGGAAAAAAAACATAGCAGAAGTTATGGTTGCTCTATCAGCGTCCTTGGTGAGGAATATTCTCATCTCTGGCCACACAAGAATAATAAAACTAGGACAGGAAAGCAGGAACAAGGAGAAAAAAGGTAATAAAAAGTAAACTCCAATTAACCCCTCATCTATTGGATGAAAAAAGCACTGTTTCTTATTGCCATTCACATAATTTTCCCAGAGCCATTGTTGACAGAGATAAAATGTATATACTCCTGCATGGGTTATTCTGATTTTTTTGGGCGCCCACGATTCAACCATCTGTCCTCACACATACCATTTTCAAACATTTATGGAGAAAGCAGCACACCAGCCTTCTCGTGAATGAGTGCCTTCAGATTCAGGACCTGCTGAGCAATAAAGGCTGCTCTGTTGAAGAGGCAGGTTTGGAAGCAGATTGAGAAAGTTCTCTGAAGACAACAAGTAGAAACCTCCAAAGAAAATATCTGCTGGATTACTATTAACAGGTCTGCAGAAGCAAACTTCCCATTCTTCCATCCTGCCTAGCCTAGCCTGAGTTGATTCCCCAGGGAGAGAAGACAGACAGATCCTCCTGGTGGAAAATCCTCCTAAGAGGGAAGAAAGGGGGAGAGAGCAAGCACCCAACTAATGAGTTGCTTGTATGTTTACAGTTGAGGCTAGAAGGCTGATTGAGACTCTGCTAAGAGTCTAGGTCTAGGACAGCAGAGTTCAAACTCTTGAGTGTTGAATTGTCAATGTTGCCTTGAGTTTGTGTTTACTAGACTCCAAAGTGTCTACTTCTGTTTTCAAACCCTGCCCTTGACTGTTCACCAGAGAATAAACTTCAGCAAAACATTTGGCTTAGTTCGGTGTTTGCTTCCACTTAGTCATCACCAGTCAGTTTTCAACTTTTTCTCCAAATGACACACCTTATGACTTCGTCACCTGATTCTTGTGGCTGCTTTCATTTGGTACACTTATTAGGCCTGGTAGTACTTACTTTATCCATATTGCTAATTTCACTTCACCAAAAGTCAAAGCTCTTTGCAAAGAGCCTAGAAATGTTTTTACTACTGCCATCTATTTGAATCCAGTATGGCTAGTCTAATATTTGTGTGATCTGTTATACTTGAGCCAGATGACAACAAAAAAACAGAGCAGCATATCATACAGTAAATGCTGTTTTCCATTAACCTACATGTGGAACCTGTTCTAAGCATATGCCAAGAATGACAGTATCTGGTAGTCATGATAGAAACTTCTGTGATGCTAGAGGGACAACTTTCCACTGTCCATGATAACACCCTCATCCCACTCAGCAGCCTGGATTTAGCATATGAGAGCTGTAGCCAACCATACCTGGAGGGCATCTTGTTCAGAATAGTATAAAAATAACTGATAAACAAAGAATATTGATATTTGCATGTTAGAGAAAGAGAGCTGTGGTGTTTTGTTATCTACTCATGCATAAATGAAGTAGCAGCTTTAGGATGGGAAAAGAATGGAATAGTCTCTTCTCTTGATCCCATCTTCACAATCTATAACAGAGATCTCCAAACTTGGCAACTTGTAGACTTCAACTCCCAGAATTCTCCAGCCAGCATAGAAGTTGAAGTCCACAAGTCTTAAGGTTGCCAAGTTTGGGGACCCCTGATCTATAAGCTCTCTAAAATGCCTTTTAAATATGCCTTTAAAATATTCAAGGGGGAAAGTGTTCTCATTCCTACACTGCCATCTGAGAAAAAGTTTAATTTGCTTGATTAATAGCTATCACACACAGTTATAAGCCAAAGGCCTACTTATGGGAATGCAAATGGGAACTTTAAAAAACCCAATCTACAGTGTAGCTCCTGATTTCTGGAAGGAATTGCCAACACTTTGGAACAAGGGTCTTCAAACTTGGCAAGTTTAAGACTTGTGGACTTCAACACCCAGAATTCCTGAGCTAACATGACTGGAAGAGGAATTCTGGGAGTTGAAATCCACAAGTCTTAAAGCTGTCAACCCCTGCTTTGGAAGATAGACTCAAGATTCAGAAGGATCTTGACTTGACAAACTTGAATTCTGGGCCCTATCGAACAAGATGTAGTTCAGTGGTGAGAAAAGTAAGGTCCTGCACTTAGGCAAGAAAAACCAAATGGATAGATACAGGATAGGCTGTACCTGGCTCAACAGTAGTGCCTATGAGAGGGATCTCAAGTGTCCTGGTAGGCCACCTCTTAAGTATAGGTCAGCAGTGTGCTACAGCTGCCAAAAAGAATTCAAGGCTGTCCTAGGCCACATCAACAGAGGGTTAGAATCATGATCACAGGAAGTGATAGTACCATTCTATACTTTGCTAGTGAGGCCACACTTGGAATATTACATAACTTGGAATACTGCATCCAATTCTGGTCACCACGACACAAAAAGGATGCTGAGACTCTAGAAAGTGTCCAAAGAAGAGCAGCAAAGGTGAAAGGGGGCCTGGATGGTAAGTCATACCATGATCAATTAAAGGAATGAAGTATGTTCAGCCTAACTAAGGGAAGGTTTGGGGAGGACATGTCTTCTGATACTTGAAGGGCTGTCATGGGGAAGAAGGCATCTATTTACAGTATTTTCCATAGCATCTGAAGGCAGGACACATAGTAATGGGTGGAAAGTCATCAGATGGAAATCCAACCTGGAACTAAGGAGTAATTTTCTGACAGTATAAATGATTAATTGATGGAACAACTTGCCTCCTGGAGATGTGGTGCTCTGTTGCTGGAGATTTTCTAGCAAAGATTGGACAACCATTTCTCCAGAATCATATAAGAACTCCCGCCTTGGGCAGAGGGTTGGACTAGAAGACCTCCGGTGTCCCTTCCAACCCTATGAGTCAATGATTCAGACACTAATGTATTGCTCAGAGACATAATGTACTGCCACAATAGAATTAAGTTACAATATATTCTTCCTAAAAGAGGAAAAATATCCCTGTATGTTTTACAATTATGATCCTGAACGTGAAGTCTGATACTCTGTCCTAGGTCTTCCAAATAGTGTCAGACACAAATATCTATTTGCTGGTTGTGTTCACAAGAAATAACTATCTATGGGAAAATCCAGTTATCCCATTCTGCACGTTCCTACAGCATCTTAACACAAACTACCCCCCTCCCCTGCCCCCTAGAGTTATTCAGTGTGCTACCCTGAAATGTGGTTGGCCAGCAAGCAAGGCTGCCTCCTCATCCTTCTGGAAGTTAAGGATGCACAAGGAGGGCTACCATAAACAAGGATTATTCTCCAAGGGTGGGTGGTGAAGAGAGGAAGGAGCAGGAATCTCAGTTGCGAAATGGACACCTGTCAGCTTTGCGTTAACTTTGCTTCTCAGAAATTTCCAAAATTTCAAAAAAAAAATATCGAAAGTTAAAACAAAATCTTGGCTTTTTTTGGTCCGCTCTTCTGAGGGTCGCAAAACCAATGCTCTTTGCAGAGGCCACGTATATCTTTTCCCACCACCACCAAACTATTCAGCCCACCTCCCTGACAGAAAACGCGTTACCCAAAAGCGTAAGAACTCTTGAGCAGGCAAAGACCAGGATGGGGTGAGAGTATAGCCAAGTGTCAACTCTACTCGTCATCCGCATTGCAAACACGTATGACCGTCTCGCCTCGGTCCTTGGAGGAAACCTGTCCACTCGGCCGTCTTACTTAGGAGAAGAAGAATTGCGGGGAGGGTCTCGAAGCGTGTGAAACCTGCGCTCGCCACGCAACACCCGCTTTCCTTTGAAGCACCCATTTCGCACCCCGTTCAGGGCCAAGCACTTTGCCGGAGCGACAGTCTGATTCAAGTCCTAAAAAACCGCTGCCACACCCACACACCCCACACACCCACCCACCAAAGGCGCCGCGAGTCTGGCCACTTTGAACGGCACCGAGCAGTTTCCACGTAAAGGAAATCGAAACTTGATCCCGAGCGGGGATCACATGCACGCCGCTATCAGGCCGTTCAAAAGCCGCGCTCTCCTCTCGAGCGCCGCAATCCCGAAGCAGAAGAGCGAAGGACGCACCATGCATCTGCCTCCCCTCCAGCTCCTCCGTCTCCTGCTCCAGGCTGTGGCGGCTCTCTGCAGCCGGCTGGCCCTCCTCTGCCTTTGGGGCCCGCTCCGCCGCAAAGTTTCCCGAGCTCAGCTCCGGAACTGGGCGCCGTTCCCCCGCCGGTGCCGGTCAGCGTCAACTACCACTTCACCCGCCAGTGCAACTACAAGTGCGGCTTCTGCTTCCACACCGCCAAGACCTCTTTCGTCCTGCCGCTGCAAGAGGCTAAGAGGGGGCTCCGGTTGCTCCAAGAGGCCGGTAAGTGGCCCTTTCCCCTTGCCGGCTCCGGGAAGCTACGGAGGGGCTGGGGTTGAACCAGTGGCGGAAGGGTTCCGGCTCTTATAGGTGGGGATGGAGCGCATCTTGTCATCCGAAATGTCGTGGGCAGGCACCAGATCGCCTCTATTTTTGCTTCACGCTTCTGGGGTACCAAACTGCTAGATGAAAGTTTAAGATGCATTTTTTATTTTCTTGGCGGCTTCTTCTTCCTTTTCCTCTTCTTCCTCCTCTTCTTTTTCCTCCTCTTTTTCCTCCTCCTCCTCCTCCTCCTCTTCTTCTTCTTCTTCTTGTTTTTCTTCTTCTTCCTCCTCTTCCTTTTCCTCTTCTTCCTCTTCCTCTTCCTCTTTTTCTTCTCTTCCTCTTCCTCTTCTTCCTCTTCCTCTTCTTCCTCTTCTTCCTCTTCCTCTTCCTCTTCTTCCTCTTCTTCCTCTTCCTCCTCCTCTTCCTCTTCTTCTCCTCCTCCTCTTCCTCCCTTTTTCTTTCTTCCTTTTTCTTTTTCTCCTTCTCCTCCTCCTTGCCAATGATGTTAATGCTGCCTTTTGAATATTTCTTCAATATTCAGTGAGTATTTGAATATTTATTTATTTATTAGATTTTTTTTTATCCTGCCTTTATTATTTTTGTAAATAACTCAAGGTGAGGAACTTATCCGACACACCCAAAGGTGCTTTTTCCAAGAGACAACTGGACTTTCTGGTTTTTCTTTGAAGACGTTTCGCTACTCATCCAGCAAGCTTCTTCAGCTCTTACTGGGTGGAGCTGAAGAAGCTTCTTGGATGAGAAGTGAAATGTCTTCAAAGAAGAGCCTTGGTGGTGCAGACTGTTAAACGCCTAGCACTTAGTTCCAGCTGCCTGCAATTACTGCAGGTTTGAATCCCACCAGGCTCAAGGTTGACTCAGCCTTCCATCCTCTCAGGGTAGGTAAATTGAGGACCCAAGATTGTTGGGGGCAATTAGCTGACCTTGTAAAAATGCCGCTTAGTAATAAGCAGGCATATACAATGGAATGAAGGCTATTGCTGAGTGCATTGGGTTGTGCTCCAAAAATTGTAAGCCGCCCTGAGTCTTCGGAGAAGGGTGGCATATAAATGTGAATTAAAAAAAAAACAGAAAGTCCCATTGCCTCTTGAAACATCACCTTTGGGACAACTATGACCTGGATGGTGGAGAATCTCCATAGAGACACCTTTTCCACACTCCTATTTTCCACACAACAACCGAGTGAGGTAAGTTAGGCTGAGAAAGAGTGATTGGTCCAAAGTCGCCCAGCCAGCTTTCATGCCTAAAGTGGGACTAGAATTCACAGTCTCCCTAGGGATTAATTATTAATCAATTGGTTAATGAGACCAGTTAGCCATAATTCAGTTTTTAAAACCCTGGGGGTACAGAACAATTCTGACAATGTAAGCCATGTAAAATAAATGCCGAAATGCAAGCATTTTACACCCCTGGCCCACAGCTGTGGTGCTGGATTTGCAAGATTTCCTTAAGAGTATTACAGAGGGCCACTGCAGAGTCTCTTTGAAATACTTACCACACTGGGTCAGTTTAATAAAGGATAGCAGCAACTTCTGCAACAAAAACAAGAGAAATTTGCTTGGACTATATTTGCTAAATTTCAAAGGTTCACCAGACCTTTTGTTGCTTTCCTAGTATTAAAGTAGGCTGGGCTGTGGTATGACTGCTTCTGCATTTCACACAATACTTAACAGGCAACTGTGAAACAGAAAACCTTACTTAACTATTGGACATCCAGATTTGATTTACTATACTTAATAATTATAGAATTCTCATTAGTCCACCACTTAGCTGACCTTGGTTGATGTGCAAAGTAAATAAAATAAAACAAATAAACAAATAAATGAATGAATGAAACTTGGTTGATGTGAAAATGAATGAATGAATGAATCCTAAGGATTGTCTTATAATTGGCAGCAGATCATCAGGATATTTTAAAGCTGTAGGCTTTAAAAAAAAAGCAGTGGCAAATTTAGTCCACCCTACTTCAAAGGATGGTTGTTGTAGGGAAAATTAGAACTAGGAATATTAAGTATGTTTGCTGCATTGAACTGATAAATAAATAAATAATATATGAAATTATATAGTGAAGAGATCCAACAGAGAATCATCCCTAGAGAAAAATCATCTAGATGCCCTAAGCTCTATGGCCTCCCCAAGATACACAAAGAAGGAACACCACTCAGACCCATAGTCAGCTCCATAGGCTCACCTCTACAGAACCTTGCCAAATTTCTCGCCAAACAACTCCAGCCCTACACAGAATCCATCACCTCACACGTACAAAACTCTTTCCACTTCATAGAAACAATAAAGAAACAAAACCTACAACGCAGCGACCTACTTGTGAGCTTCAATGTCATATCCCTCTTCACCCAAGTACCTATTAAAGAAGCCTTGACAGCTATCCAAAACAAATACAACCCCCCAAGCACATCCTAGATCTGACCAACCATTGCCTTTCCAACACATACTTCATCCACAATGGACAAAGATATAAACAGATAGAAGGAGCACCTATGGGATCACCCTCTCACCCGTCATCGCTAACCTATACATGGAACATTTTGAAACCAATGCTCTAGACAAATCCGAATACAAACCCAAACTCTGGCTTAGATATGTAGATGACACTTTCGTAATTTGGCCACATGGGAAAGAAAAACTGGACAACTTCCTCACACATCTCAACAGCCTACACCCCAAAATACAATTTACCATGGAAACAGAAACCAACAACCAACTTCCGTTCCTGGACGTCCTAATTTACAAAAACCCAATGGCTCCCTAGGATACACCATCTACCAGAAAAAGACACACACTAACCGCTACTTAAATGCACAATCCCATCACCACCCTGCACAGATCAACTCCGTAGCCAAGACCCTCATCTCCAGAACCAAACGCCTAGCTGACAAAGACCACTTGAGAACAGAATTACACACCCTCACTAACGTATTAATGTCCAATGGATTCCAAAGAAGCACAATCACCAACCTAATCCTAAGGGAGACTCCCCAAAACCAAGACACAGAACAGGACAATGGCATCGCCCTCCTCCCTTACATCAAAGGCACCACAGATAAAATGGTGGCTCAGGCTGTTAAATGCCTGCTCTTAAGATCCAGCTGTCTACAATTACTGTAGGCTCGAATCCCACCAGGCTCAAGGTTGACTCAGCCTTCCATCCTCTCGGGGTAGGTAAATTGAGGACCCAAGATTGTTGGGGGCAATTAGCTGACCTTGTAAAAATGCCGCTTAGTAATAAGCAGGCATATACAATGGAATGAAGGCTATTGCTGAGCGCATTGGGTTGCGCTCCAAAATTGTAAGCCGCCTGAGTCTTCGGAGAAGGGCATATAAATGTAATTTAAAAAAAAAAAATCAGCAAAATTCTCCACAAACACAATATCAGGACAGCCTTTGGCACTGACCAAAAAATAGCCAACATCTTAAGAAACCCCAAAGACAAGATCCAGCTAGAAAAACCAAGGAGTTTATAAAATACCATGCAAAATTTGCCCATACTACATCACAGAACTCAGAGATTACATTTGCAACACAGACAACGACCCAGGAGATTACCAGCACCACACCCATGATGTCACAACAAGAACTCAGAAGTCACATCACAGACAACACATCAAAGAGAGACACACAGCCAGCACCTCAGCCACACAGGGTCTCAGGAAAAAGCCATCCAATCTGCATACATCAACTCCATCAACCAATCAAGAAGTAACAACACAGCCAACTCTGGAGTTTAAAAGGGAAAAACAGCCACTATCACACACTTCTCCCAGAAGAACGAAGCTAAAGACACCAGCCTGAAGATGACGGATGAGATTTCGTCGAAACGTTGCCAAGGTATTCTCAATCTTACACGGGACAAGACCGTATATATATGTAGGTCTTGGTGTATTCGGGTCTTGTCCCGTTGATGAGATTGAGAATGTTTCAATGAGATCCCACTCGCCATCTTCAGGCTGGTGTCTTCGGCTTTGTGCTTGTACCAGCAAAGCGTGATCTGAGCTGCCTTCTCTCTATAAATACTGGAGGGGAGGTGTGGTGTGCTGGCTCTGCTGTAAGCGGGTTGGTTGGCTGTGTTTTTGGCTGCGTTGTCACTTCTTGATTGGTTGATGGAATTGGTGTTTGCTGATTGGTTGGCTGTGTTGTTGGCTGTGTTGTTGCTTCTTGATTGGTTGATGGAGTTGATGTTTGCTGATTGGTTGGCTTTTTCGTAAGAGCCTGTGTGGCTGAGGTAGTGGCCGTGTGTCCTTCAGCCTTTTGTGTTGTAGCTACCTGGGTAGTGGGCTGTGTGATGACCTTCTGAGTTTTATTGTTGTGACATCCTGGGTCTTCTGCTGTTATCTCCTGGGTCATTGTCTGTGTTGCAACCTCCTGAGGTTTTGTGTTGTAATCTCCTGAGTTCCATGATGTAGTATCCTGGGTGGAAGGCTGTGATGTGACATTCCGGGCCTTGGTTTGGCTCCGAGTTTGAGGTTTGGCTATGTGTTTATAGCGTGTGTCAGTTTGCTTAGTTTGGGGGTCAGAGGGGGGTGTAGCAGCTGGAGTTGCAGCTATGGTATGGTTTCTGGATGGTGGTTGCCTTTTGTCTGTGGGGTGGGCTTGGGTTTGAGTCTGGTGAGGGAGATTGGTGGTGGCATCATGTGTTATTTTGGGTCTGGTGTTGGTGGACAACTTAATCCTAAGGGAGATACCCCCCAAAAACCAAGACACAGAACAGGACAATGGCATCGCCCTCCTCCCGTACATCAAAGGCACCACAGATAAAATCAGCAAAATTCTCCACAAACATAATATTAGGACAGCCTTCAGCACTGACCAAAAAATAGCCAACATCTTAAGAAACCCCAAAGACAAGATTCAGCTAGAAAACCACAACACAAAAGGCTGAAGGACACTAAGCCATTACCTCAGCCACACAGGTTCTTACGAAAAAACTAACCAATCTGCAAACATCAACTCCATCAACCAATCAAGAAGCGACAACACAGCCAACAACACAGCCAACCAACCCGCTTACAACAGAGCCAGCACACCACACACACCCCTCCAGTATTTATAGAGAGACGGCAGCTCCGATCACGCTTTGCTTGCACAAGCACAAAGCCGAAAACACCAGCCTGAAGATGGCGAGTGGGATCTCATCGAAACGTTGCCAAGATACTCTCCACCTTAAACGGGATAACACCCGAATACACCAAGACAGACAGACAGACAGACAGACAGACAGACAGACAGACATACATACATATAGCAGGACAAACAGTATAGTAATAATTATGATCTTGGAGTCCAAACCCATTATGGGAAATGACTCAAGCAGAAGTAAAAGCCCTACATAGAAAGACAAGTGACAATGATCTGAAGGAGAGTGAAAAAGATGCTCTGAAGCTAGTATTCTATGAAGGCTTACTAAGTACTGGAGAGACTAAACTGGCCTACAAGAAAGACCAAATGAAGAATAGAAGAGACATGAAGAATAGAAAAGAGACATGACAAGGCAAAGTATTACATGTTCAATACATAAAAAAGTAGTAGGCAAGGCAGATAAGAACAAGAATAGCAATGGCTAAAAGCAGAAAAATTGAAGAAACAAACTGAGGAGTTAATTCTGGCTGTACAAGGTCAAGCCTTAAGAGCAAATACATGCAAAACCGGAATCGTGAAGACAGCAAATGCTGCCTCTGCAAAAAAGCTGAAGAGACAGCAGAACACCTGGTAAGCTGTTGTAAGAAGGTAGCACAGACTGACTACAAACAACAGCATGACAGAGTAGTGACAATGGTGTACTGGAAGAGCTGCAAGAAATACCTTTGTCTGCAAGCAAGAACTGGTGGGACCACAAAATAGACGTAATAGAAACTGAAAAGGCTGAAATGCTCTGGGAGTTTAGAATTCAAACATACAAGCACTTGTCGTACAACATTTTTGATAAGAAAAATGAAGTCTGGATAGTGGCTTTGCAGTACATGGAGACAGCAGAATGGAAGAGAAAGATCTGGAAAAAAATCACAAAATACAAAGATCTGCGAATAGAAATAGTACGACTGTGGCAAAATGGTATCTTTTGCGGCATCTCGGGGGGTTGGGAGTGGGAGGCACTGTATTGCAGTAGTTCGCCTCCTTCCTCTCGGGACGCTGGCAATCGGTGTTGGCAGGGGGGCAGAGGTCGACTCCAAGGGCTCTCACTTGTGGGGTCCCTCAGGGGTTGGTCCTCTCGCCCCTCTTGTTCAACATCTATATGAAACCGCTGGGCGAGATCATCTGCGGCTTTGGGGTGAAGTATCATCAGTACACTGATGATACGCAGTTATACATCTCCACCCCAGGCCACATCAGTGATGCCCTCTCCATGATGTCCTGCTGTTTGGATGCGGTATGGATCTGGATGGACAGTGACATGCTTCGCTCAATCCTGCTAAGACAGAGTGGCTGTGCGTACAGACATCTCGCCCAGTCAAGAGATTCCATCTTTGGTCATGGGGAGAGGTGTTACCCCCATGGACAGGGCATGGAATCTGGGGTCCTCCTGACTCACGGCTCAGGTTGGAGGAGCAGGTGGGAGCCATTGCCAGGGGGCCTTTGCCCAGGTCCGCTGGTTCGCCAGTTATGCCCATATCTGGACCGAGATGCCCTGCTCACGGTCACTCAGGCACTTGTCACCTCGTGGCTCGACTACTGCAATGCTCTTTATCTAGGACTGCTCTTGCATACCATCCAGAGGTTCAACTGGTGCAAAATGCTGCCGCGGGTTGTGATGGGAGTTTCCCAGTTCTCCCATGTTACGCCCCTCCTGCATGGCCTGCATTGGTTGCCGGTTGCCCTCCGAATGAGATTCAAGGTTTTGGTATTGACATTCAAAGTCCTACGAGACATGGGTCCGGCTATCTACGGAAGTCTACTGCCGCATCGAATACCAACTGCTCTGTATGAGCGACAGGCAGGGGCTCCTCGCGTGCCATCTGTGACTCAATGTCGCTTGGCGGTGATGCGGGGAGGGCCTATTCTGTGGCGGCTCCCACCCTATGGAACCAACTACCTCTGGGGCTCCACCTGGCCCCTGACCTCCGCACCCTCCGCCACGACTTGAAAACTTGGCTATTTGAGCAGGCTGCGCTGTGCTGACTCCTCTTGGGGGGGGTTGTTTTATAATTTGCTTTAGTAATTTGGCTTGTGGGTTTAATTCTATTTTAGGTAATTATTTATTGTATTGTTTTTAACTGTGAGCTGCCCCGAGTCCATTCGGGAGAGGGGCAGCATACAAGTCAAACAAACAAACAAACAAACAAATAAATAAATAAATGAAAGCAAAGGTGGCACCAACAGGTACAATCCCAATACAACTGGAGGTACGATCTGCAGTACAATCCCAAAACAACTGGAGCACCACTTGCTCCAGTTTGATTGCTCCACCCATCAGCATTGATAAAATCACCACCAGTCAATTGCAAAAAGCAGCTTTAATTTGAACAGCTTACATCCTGCAGTGATACAATGAACACCATCAAACATCTAACTATCCCATGTCCTAGGGAAGGGCTTGATAAATGGACAAAAATGCCAAACCAGTTGTAAACATTGGGCTGATTGTGACGAACCATAATAATGCCCTCCAAATTGTAATCAAGAAGAGTGCCTGAGAATGCTCTTATGACAGCCAATTTGATGTAGTGGCTAAGGCACCAGGGTAGAAACTAGGAGACCATGAGTTGTAATCTCCATGTGGGCACAAATTACCTGGGTGATCTGGGCCAGTCACTCCCACTCAGCCCTAGAAATGAGGAAATGTCAAACTACTTCTGGAAAATCATACCAAGAAAACTGCAGGAACTAGTCCAAGCAGTGCTAGAAGTCAGTAATGACTTGAAGGCACACACACACACACAAAGCCCATATACCATTATGATTTGCATGCATTGTTTTTAGGGTGTGTCCAATTTTTTAACTTTCAATTTCCAAACATTAAGGGTGCTCAAACGTTGTGACATGCCTTAAGGATTGTAAAGCTATTTTGCTTACTTTAATATAACTTAGATGTGCTTGGTATTTATGATATGATACATAAGTACCATAACTTTTTAACATTTTGTTTGTTTCATTAGTCATGAGGAATTGACTCAAGGAAGCCTTTGCTTTTATTTATTTTCCATAACTGTACTGAAAATCAAGCTCCACATAATTCAATGGCTATTTTTACATATACTTTGCACCTTTTAATCCTCTGGAATTTTTTAACAACTGTGATCTACTGAATTTTGTGTTTATGTTCCAGATTCTATTGAATTTTTCTTCTTCCCATTGTGTGTCATGATACATTTGGGAGCCAGGAGACATTGATATCATTCAGGAAAAAATGGATAGAGTCCTTAAGGCAGCAAGAGATACATGAAATAAGCTCAGTGATGGGACACACACTTGGCATGCCAGTGGCTTCACCTCTAATGTCTGGGATCTTTTTATTTATTTATTTATTTTTAATTACATTTATATGCCGCCCTTCTCCAAAGACTCAGGGGTCCATGAACGCTTTATGATTTAAATTTTGAGTTAAGTCTTGGGGGAGGTCCGTGGACATGGCTCATGGCCACAAAAGATATTTAAAGGGGGTTTGTGGTGTGGAAAACAGCATATTAATGATATTGAGCTATGTAAACCATCCAATTTGACATTCTATGTTGATGTGTAAAAGAAAAATAGTTTATGCAATCTCGTGGATCTTTTTATATTACTGTTTATAATTGCTCTTGCAGTAGGTGCACTTCTTGAATGCTCCTATCACTTTCTTCTTCTCTCTGGCACATCCCAGGTATGGAGAAAATAAACTTCTCGGGTGGTGAACCGTTTCTGCATGAGCGAGGCGAGTTTGTCGGGAAGCTGGTCCAATTTTGCAAGGAGGAGCTAAAGTTGCCGAGTGTTAGCATTGTGACCAATGGCAGTATGGTTAAGGAGAGATGGTTCAAATATTATGGTAAGAACAGTGGTGGGATTCAAATTTTTTTACTACCGGTTCTGTGGGTGTGGGTTGGTGGGCGTGGCAGGGAAGGATACTGTAAAATCTCCGGTCAGAGGTGGTATTTGCCGGTTCTCCGAACTACTCAAAATTTCTGCTACTGGTTCTCTAGAACTGGTCAGAACCTGCTGAATACCACCTCTGGGTAAGATAAATTATAATCAGCTCTTCTAGCATTACATAATAACAATAGTGCTTAGACTTGTATACCACTTCACAGTGCTTTATAGCCCCCTCTAAGCGATTTACAGCATATTGCCCCCAACAATCTGGGTCCTCATTTTACCAATCTTGGTAGAATGGAAGGTTGAGTCAACCTTGAGCTGGTGAGACTCGAACTGACGAACTTCTGGCAGCCGGTAGTCAGCAGAAGTAGCCTGCAGTACTGTATTCAAACCACTGGGCCACCATGGCTCATAATATATCTGTTGTGCTGGTTAACTGGAGGAAAGAATAAAAGGAATGTAACCGTCCAAAAGAGAATAGTCTTGGTTGTCCAAAACCTCATAAAATAGTAAGAAACAAACTTCATTATTCACCCATCCCCTTGTTGTCATATATGGTAGAAGAGTATGTTATGTGCAAAAGGCAGATATCAGTGGCCTTGGTAAAATCTAAAGAGTTAATGAGAATGTTAAAAAAAAATTACTACAACTAAGATATTCCCAACCAACCCAATTTAATGAGCAAAGAGATTTTCTGTCTGATGTGAAAGAGCGGATGAAACATTGAATGGAATATCCTGGTAGGAGCACAGCTCACTGGCTGGCATTTTAAACTGGTACGCTGTGTGGTTCCAATAAAATGCTCTGGGTTGGATTTGGCAGCAGAGCAAAAATCTTTCCAATTGGGGTGGTAAAATGATTATTTTAGTTCTTGAAATTGTCCACCCCTAGAAAAATCAATAACAAAATAAGGCTCCTAAAACAGTTGCTTTTCATCTGTTTTCATTCTGTTTAATGTACAGTGCTTAATATAAGTGTTATTGCGAACAATATGGGGGAAAGATAATAGCTCAGAGATAGGATATTTGTTTCGTAAGTGAACCCAGGTTAGAACCTCAGCCAAAAAAAAAAAAGCAGTTTCTTGTCCCTGGAAAATCTGAGGTTCCAAAATTGGGAGAGCTGCTTTCAGTTACTACAATCAATATTGTACTGAGCTTAATAGACCAATTGTATGACTTGGAATTAGGCAGCTTCCAATGAAATTTCTAAAAGTTTGTTTGTTCATTCATTACTCACTACCTTCACAATGACACTGACTACTAGGAAGCACCACATGGCCGGTTTCATTCTGTTAAGAAATTGGCAGACATTAGTAGCTAGAAATTATTATGTGGGGTTCAAAGGGCCTTGGTGGTGCAGGCTGTTAAATGCCTAGCACTTAAGTTCCAGCTGCCTGCAATTAGTGCAGGCTCGAATCCCAGCACCAGGCTCAAGGTTGACTCAGCCTTCCATCCTCTCGGGGTAGGTAAATTGAGGACCCAAGATTGTTGGGGGCAATAAGCTGACTTTGTAAAAATGCCGCTTAGTAATAAGCAGGCATATGCAATGGAATGAAGGCTATTGCTGAGCGCATTGGGTTGTATCCCAAAAATTGTAAGCCGCTCTGAGTCTTCGGAGAAGGGCGGCATATAAATGTAATTTTTTTTAAAAAATCCTCTACTAAAATCTGAACTCCGAGACCTTTGCACTTTAGATGATTATATTTAAGGCATTCGATTTTAGGACCTGTTCATGTTCTGGTATTCATCACTTGCAAGGAGAATGTATAGAAGCTCTCAGAATGATATACCACCCTCTGTAATGCGGGGGGTGGCAAAAATCATTTAAAATTACATGCAGGAGCATAATCTCACATCTCTATCTCTATCTTCTGAGAATTCTAGGCTTATACCATTCCAAGACCTTCACTAGGTTTGCACAAGGTTTGCACAGCATGTTCAGTCATAAATTATGATTTCTAGCCACTGCTGGATTCATATAACAGACTGAATCTAACCCAACAAATGTTTTATAATTTTTTCCCTTTAGTATTTTAACAGTGGTTACTTTTGTCATTTGAAGATTTTTGGGTTTACCATCAACAGATGTATGTTACGTGCTTCATCTTACGTGCTTCATTTTGGTTTCCATATTCTAAAGCCGGTTTGGTTTACTGAAATAAATAACAAGCATTTGTTTGTAACAGGGTAATTTCAAATACATAATATTTCTGGTTCCCTTGACACCTGAAGTGGTAAAAGGGGATATAAAGAAGGAGAGTTTTAATTTTTATGTTATGTTCTATTGTAATTCTCAGTAAGCCAGCAGTTTAAACATGGCATAATATGTTATGGTTATATTTATAATGGTTATTTCACCTAGAACTTGATAAATTTAGATGACAATTGGCTGATGGTATTAAATACTAGTGAACTCTTTCTCCTTTAGGGGAATATCTAGATATTCTTGCCGTATCTTGTGATAGCTTCAATGAAGAAGTCAATGTTTTAATTGGCCGTGGGCAAGG
Organism: Naja naja; assembly: GCA_009733165.1. Taxonomy (NCBI): domain Eukaryota; kingdom Metazoa; phylum Chordata; class Lepidosauria; order Squamata; family Elapidae; genus Naja; species Naja naja. Next base: position 147,573,369 of record CM019148.1, read on the forward strand.
GAAGAAAAATCATGTTGAAAATCTTGAAAAACTGAAGATGTGGTGCCAAAAATACAATGTTGCTTTCAAGATAAATTCTGTGATCAATTGTTTCAATATGGAAGAAGACATGAATGAGAAAATCAAAGCTCTAAATCCTGTCCGCTGGAAGGTAAGAGCAGAAAATAGTATAACTTCTAGTATTGTGAAGTGGGAAATATTGGCTATAATGGGTAGGACCCCTAAAATATTTTTAAAACAAAGAAAACAACTTCATATTCTAAAAAAGCTGCCATGTGGGTGTGGCATGGACCTGGTTCATTTTTTGCCATTACCCTGTCCATTGTTTTTTTGACCCCTTGGAAAAGTTAACGTCAATCTCTTCAAGGAATCTGGACTTGATGCAAAGAAACATAATTTAAATTAAAGGATTTGGAATCCAGCAGTTTCTTCAAAAGAACCTAAGGACACACATATGGATATATATGTAGACACACCCATCCATCCATTTTTTTATCATTCCCAGCATTCTTCATTCTTCTTTCAGGTTTATAATTTGGCCTGATGAAGGAAATAATTTTATGGTTACTGTTGCTAAAGAGTCAGAATCTGCTGTAGATCACTTGGGAATGTATCATTAGACATCAATTTACTGCCAACCATCTTTATTCAATGGCTACAACTTAGGTTAATATAAACCATTATCAAAACTATAGTGATGGTATTGATCTATGATATCTTGACCACTGCAATCCGCAGAGTCCTAAAATAAGAAATTTTTAACCTATTTTGCATTTAAGGGATATTTACCTCTGACATTTTGGCAAAGGATCTTTAGAAGTCCCCATTCATTTTGTGTATACCACAATGTCTTCAGTATCCATTAGATGGCAGTAAGTTAGTTGACTATAAGGATCTGCGTCTTTTCAAAACCATTTTTTTCATACTTTGCTGAACATATGTGGCCATATTTACTTATTCCAAATATAACGTAACTTATTTGTCTATCTTTTTCTTTTCTGATCTGTATTGTCACCAAAATGGAGTTCTACCTGAAACTCAAAATTTTAAATGCTTTTTTAACACCTGCCCTTCCTGATATAAATCTCTGATCTTAATACGGTCATCCCAGAGGGGAGTGTAACAGCTGACCACCATATGAAATAGGATGGCCACCCAAATTAGCTTTGCTTGTGGCTAATATAGTTATTGCTACAGTATTTGATAACTTTAATATGAATATTTGATTAGCAGAAAGATGAACCCTATATCGGGAGAAAGACTGCTCTAACCAATAATTGGTTAGACTTAATAGTTTTCACCAATCATTTTTAATAATTTTATTAAGCTTATTGAGTTATAAAATACAAAAGAAAATGGAAATAAAAAATGAAAGAGGAAAAAGAGAAAAGACATGTAGCTTAAAGGTAGAAAATGAAATGAAAGCATTGACTTCTGATTCTTTTTAGCACAGTAGACTAAAATACTAACATTTCAGCCTCAATTTTTTATTTTTACATACTTAATATGCATTAGCCAACTCCATAACAGCAAACTTATCCAATCAGCAAAACTCAAAATCAAAGTTTTATTTTCTTCCATCTCAAGCACAAAATCCAGAAGCTGAAGATTTCACCAGTCTTTGACTATGGATATAATTGCAAATTACCCATACAGTATAATAACAATGCATGTATATGCTGCCCAACATCCGATTTACAGAAATAAAAGCTTTTATTAAATTTTCTTGGTAGTATTGCACAGTAATTGTGACCAGCAAGAGTTCTCGCTTAATTGTACACTTGATGCTTTCTAGATATTTCAGTGCTTGCTCATCGAAGGAGAAAATACAGGAGAAGAATCTCTGAGGGAAGCTGAAAGATTCATCATCAATGATGAAGATTTTGAACGATTTGTGCACCGTCATAAAGATCTTCCATGCTTAGTCCCTGAATCTAATCAAAAGGTAATCATGCTGATTGTTCATACCCTTTGAAAGCAATATATTTATTGTTTGGCATTAGAAGTCCTAATGCTGATGGCTTACAGCAAAATGCAATTATCCAGGTTCTTTTTTTTCTTTTGCTATAAGAAAGCTTTTCTTAATGGGGATTTGTTAGAATGCTTGTAGTTTATACCCCCTTAGCGTTTTGGATCTGTATTGTTGGGAGTCTAAGTGCCCAGTGTTATACCAAGGAGAATTGCTGCATGTTTCTTATTAACACTATTGCAAGCAATTTCATCAGAAATTAACAGTCATAACTTAATTTGCAAAACCACAAATTAGTGTTGGGTTCAACAGAATTTAACTTTTCTAGGATCTTAGTTTGTTTCATTTTAGTCTTATTAAAGGAATGAAAACAACTCTTTTCCCATCCTTTGATTCCTCCCCCATTTGGATTATATTTTTAAAAATTATTTGTTCTTTTATAACTCAGTAGATTAAACAGAGGAAGCAGTATTAGGTATGTTTGCTGCCTTGGGTTATTTATTATACAGATAGTCCTTGATTTATGACTGGTCACTTAATGTTTGAAGTTATAATGAACCCAAAAAGTACTTTCAACCTTGATTCAAAGTTTTGATTACTGTCCCTCCCCCCCCACAGATCACAGTCAAAGGGCCTGCATCCTACACAGGGCTATCTTAATGCATGGGCCTGATGGGCACTTGCCCATGGGCCTCACAAGTACAGGGGCCTCATACTAATCTGTGTACTGTGTATGCTAACCCTTCAATGTACCTTGTGTCATATAAATACAGAAACATATTTATTACATTTTACTGCATTTTTATTAATACTAACATGCAAATATATGTTTTATTGTATTGACCATTTACTTTTTTATTCCTGTGAGTAGTTGTTGTAGGGGCCTCAGTATACTGCTTTGCCTGGGGCCCATAATGCTGTTAAGACGGCCCTGATCCTACAGTCAGATGACTACAAATTATGACTTTTTTTGCCAGAAACCAGCATTTACTTCCACTTTCCAGGAAAAAAAACACCTAGTGTAGGCAATAAATTCATTTAATAACTATACTGATTCACTTACCGGCTGACACACAAAAAAAATCCCCATAAAAATCATCTCAGTCATGGTAAAGGTTCCCCTGCACATGTGTGTTAGTCATTTCCAGCTCTAGGGGCGGTGCTCAACTCTAAGCCAAAGAGCCAGCACTGTCCAAAGAAGACGTCTCTGTGGTCATGTGGCTAGCATGACTAAACGCTGAAAGCACATGGAGTGCTGTTACCTTCCCACCAAAGTGGTCCCTATTTTTCTACTTGCATTTTACATGCTTTCGAACTGCTAGGTTGGCAGAAGCTGGGACAAGTAATGGGAGCTCACTCCGTTACGTGGTGCTAGGGATTCAAACCGCTGAACTGCTGACTTTCTGATCAACAAGCTCAGTATCTTAGCCACTGAGCCACCATGTCCCTTCAGTCACGGTACAACCTGCTTAATTACAACTGTAATACTGCTGTCACTGATCCAATTCTCCAGTACCAAGAATCAGAAATAAAAGGTTCAATTAACTGCTTTTAATTCCTGAAGGCCTGGAAACCTTGGCACATAGCAACCAAAGGCAGCAATAACCGCTGCTGCTTTCCCGCCAATTTAACCCTGCCCCCCCCCCCCGTGCACCTGCCCCATCCACACAGTTGCTGTACTTCTTGAGAGGCCTGGAATCTTCTGTTGGACCTATACCTTTCTTCTGCTGCCAGCCTGCTCTCCAGCCATGCGCTCCTCCCTCCAGCTGATTGTCAGAGCGCTGGCTTGTCAGCAGAGCTTTAAACACATTGTGGGCCTCTGATCACTGCTCTGCTTCCCAGCTGATCGTCAGCCAGCTTCTTCTTTGCCGTCAGCCTCCCAAACCATGAGTCTACTGTTTCAATCTCCCTGCAAGCCTTCCCCATTCCCCCTGAATGGCAATCCTGAGACGCCCCACTGGAGGCTCGCTGTTTCGAGGGTTGACAACTGCATTCTAACTACCTGCACTACCATGGCTCTGTTTGGATTTTGACAGGGAGGATTTTGAGATCCTGAGTGTGGGTTTCCTTCCCAACCGGGACCCTCCGTTCTTTACCTTGGACTTTGTACACTTAATGACCCAGTCTCACTAAATGATCACAGTTAGATGCACAAGGATTGAGTCACTGATGAAGCAGTTGTATAATGTCTCACTTCATGACAGCTTTACTTGATGACCAAGACTCTGAGCTCACTGTGGTCATAAATTAAGAATACCTATACTCCTTCCAAAGTTCTACACTCTTCTTTTTATATGATGTGAACAATTTCATGTTTAAATGTTGAGTTTTGCCGTGTTCTTCTTTTGAGGAACTTGCTTAAATCATCATAATTCTATGGCTAGAATATAGTAGTTTATAGGTATGGGAAATCATAGCACAAAATGATATTATGTCACATCAGATTTCCATGATAGGCTCTCTGCTAATTTAATTTAATTCTCTAGGCACAGGTAGCCTTTAATTTGCACACTATATTAAGGACTATCTTGAAACAGTAGCTCAAAATAAATAAAAAAATACTGTAAGCTATATCAAGCACATAATGGTAGTCCTTGACTTAAAACAGTTCATTTAGTGGCCCTTGAAAGTTACAACAGCACTGAAAAAAGTGTCTTATGACCATCTTTCACAGTTATAACCTTTGCAGCATCCCTATGATCATGCGATCAAAATTCAGATGCTTGGCAACTGGTTCACACTTATGATGGTTGCTGTGTCCCAAGATCATGAGATCACCTTTTGCAACCTTCTGACAAGCAAAGTCAATGGGAAGGCCAGATTCACTCAACAACCAGGTTACACATTTATCAATTGCAGTGTTTCACTTAATAACTGAGGCAAGAAAGGTCATAAAATGGGGCAAATCTCACTTAACAAATGTCTTGACAAGAGAAATTTTGGGCTCAATTGTAGTCATAAGTTGAGGACTACCTGTAAATGAAATCTGCTATTTTTTTAATTTATGCATTACATTTTTATCCCACCTTTATTAATTTATAAATAATGCAAGACGGCAAACACATCCTGCACACTATTCTCCTATTTTCTTCTACCTATGAGGTAGGTTGGGCTAGGAGACAGTGACTGGCCCAAAGTCATCCAGCTGGCTTTTATGCCTCACTCTCTAAATATATCTATATAGTTATACATTATGATGAATTAATGTTGTTGCTTTCCCATCTTTTCACAGATGAGAGATTCCTACTTAATTCTGGATGAATATGTAAGTCATTTGGGGCAAATGTCTTGACAATTTGCTCTATATTTCATGAAAACTACCTATGAAATTTGCTTCCTGTTTTTAATTTAAATCCAGAGCTTTATTTCAGTCCTTGCAAGACGGCATTGGGGGATTTTCTTCTACCTATGCAATTGTATACTGGCCCAAAGGATCCAGCTGGCTTTTATGCCTCACTCTCTAAATACCTATCTTCTGAACTCAGCGAAGTTATCTTTCCCAGTTCAGTATTAATATGAACAGGTTTGTCATTTTATTTGCTCTATATTTTGAAAATATTTTTTCCTGTTTCTGAAATCCAGAGCTTTATTTCAGTCCTTGCCATTGGGGGATCGCAATGTATATTTGGAGGTAAAATCTTCTGAACTCAGCGAAGCATATCGCAGTTCAGTATTATAAACAGAGCTAATAAAATATTAGTTTTCAGGTATAGGTCTCCCTTGTATGGTGAAAACCTGATTTGATGGACTGTAGAGCCATAAATTTTGGATACAACAGATGAAAATTTCCATTGTGTTTACATCATTTTATATCATTTGGGCAAGGTCGTGAATGTGATGCAATAATGTCATTTACATCACTTGTATGATTGTGTTGCTGTGAATAACATATTCTTTCAATAAAGGAGAAAATGTGTAGCTCAGGGTTGAAATTAAGGATCCTTGGTGCTCTCTAAGCTTGGTTGTTTTCCTGTAGACATTTCATTACCCAAGCTAGATAATATCATCAGTGCTAGTCTAGTACTGATGATATTATCTAGCTTGGGTAATTATTATCTAGCACTGATGATGTTACCTAATTTGGTAATGAAATATCTGCAAGAAAACAACCAATGTCAGAGAGCACCAAGAATCCCTCATATATTCTTTAATTTAAAAATAGATTCATGAACTAAGGACTCTTTTCCTACCATCACCACCCGCAAGTCCATTAAATAAAAAATCCATTGCATTCAGTGCAGCCCACAATAAAAGTGCATTCTATTGTGTTTACAAAAGTAGAGCAGTGCACATATGTGCAGTACAACTGTACATTTTATACTCATACTTAAAACTCAGGCACTTTAACTGAGATGTTGAGATAAATAAGCCAAAAGAAAAGGGGAAAAGGGAAACATTCAGACAATCGGTACAATATCAAGATACTGCTTATAGAAGGATTTCTCTGAGACCTTTGATAGCCATCTTTAATTCCTGGTTACAAGCAACTGCTAGCTTGAAGTAAATTTTAAAGTTCAAATAAATCCATTTCTTTCTACAATTCTGGAGTATACATTGATTCAGCCTAACTCCCCTGTTTTGGTGGGAGACTATATCTCCAGATGAAACTCTTCTTTTAATCATTTCTGCAGTTTGTCTTGAGATCACGATTTGTGCAGTCAACTTCTTGACTGAGGTATTAGTTTTTGCCAAGACCAAATTGATTGATACCTACAAACATGTATTTTGGCCTGGGAAACTATAGACTCCTCTAAATTTCAGTATAGAAGGTTTCTGGAAAGACTTTTCAGACAGTTTGGTCTATGTTGCTGTTTCTGTTGTTTCGCAATTATGATCTTTGCTTGTGAAATCTTTACACATGAGCTTAAAACAAATACATTATGGTTTTTGGTATCATTCAGAGCCTTAAATATTAATAGCATTCACATGTATATAATTACATGAAGTCATTTGCAGGATTGGAGTTAAGCACTAACTTCAAGCGATTTGGTTGTTTGGCAGAACAGCTGAACCCAGATGTTAATTCTCTTCTGCTATAATTCTTTTCTTTGCGGTTTTTCCCAGATGCGTTTTCTCAACTGCGTAAATGGCCGGAAAGAGCCTTCTCGCTCGATCCTGGATGTAGGGGTAAAAAGTGCTATACAATGCAGTGGCTTTGATGAAAATATGTTTTTCAAGCGAGGAGGTAAATACATCTGGAGCAAAGCAGATATGGCACTGCAGTGGTGATCCAACCTGTTATTTGCTAGAAACATCTGCAAGCACAAACTGTACTCATTTTACTCTTCTCGTCGGAGAAAGATGCTCAGTGGTGTTTTTAAAGAAACTGTCCTGCATTCTAGCTACCATAGGTGGATGGTGCTATGTCAGTGCTACTTTATGCAAAAAAAAGGTGTTTTGTTCACAAACAATGAGTTGTACCAGCATAGAACATGTTGGCTTTAGAAAGACACTTGTCCAATAGTCAAACATAGAATATTGGGAAACAGTCCAGTCTGCAAGATGTTTGCTCCTGCCATGTTATAGAATTGCAGAGATGAATTTTAAAATATTTAATGCTTAGGATGCTTCTATATAAAAAGAAAAAAAAGAGATTGTAATTGTTTTTTTCCCCAACACACGAAAGCATGGATACTGTTATGTATGTAGGTTTGAATGTTATTGGTTTATTTGAACTGTTCTTGTAAAATGTTAAATGGTATTGGTTTAAATAATGCGGGAAGAAACCCTGCACTCCCATTGGCTGGCAACTACGGCTGCTGGCTATAAGAAGCAGCCATAGCCCAGCCAAGTTGGGTCCATTCCAGCTGTAGTCACTGAATAAACTCTTTACTGAAGCTCTTCGCGTGTGACTCTTCATGCAAACTTAACACTGGCGACGAAGGTGGGATTGCCCTGAAGAAGAGACAACGCGGAAGGCGAACAGAAGAGCAAGATGGCTGCGCTGAACACCCCCCCAGCCCCGTTCGATCCGGCGGTGGAAGACTGGGAATCGTATGCGGATCGCTTCCAGATGTACCTGAAAGGAACGACCTCGCCGATATTCCCGAGAGATGGAAGAGGGCGGTATTTCTCACGCACTGTGGTCCAGCAGTCTTCAAGATGGCGAAGGCGTTGGCGGGAGCTGCAGAACTGAAGATAATGGAATGGCCTGATTTGGAAAAGCTTTTAAGAGCCCATTACGCCCCACAAGTATCGTGCCTCATTAAGAGACACGAGTTTTACCGTCGGGATCAAGGGGAAAGCGAGAATGTTAATGACTTCATGGCAAGTTTAAGGGACATTGGGGGTGCTTGTGACTTTACCAACTTAGAAGAGTGTCACAGCAAGGTCTGCAACACTTTACTCGTTGTCCTAGGTTCCCTGCTGATGTTGTCCTGGGTTCCCGCAGGAACAAGTCTCAGCCCTCGCCGAGACAATTTAGGGGGTCCTCGCAAGGACGAAAGAAATCAAATAAGAGACACCACACAAGAAGTTTCTAAAGATGAGAGAGCACGAAGTGCCTGGGGTGATGTTGTGTCCCCCGAACAGATCGCAACAGTCTCTTTTATTAAGCAGATTTAGCAGGGAGGGTAACTACAGCAAGGAGGGGGATTTATTAAAATTTAGCGTGAGTTGTAACTACAGCATGCGAGGGGATAGCAAGGAACATCCAAACAGCGTGAGTCTGAGCATGGTATCAACAAAACATCACCTGGTTTACAGGAAATCGTAAATTCCAGCAGAATAGAAACCTAAACTCAGGGAAAACAAAACTTAATTAGAGGAGGAATGCAATTGGGTACTATAAATCAAGTCTGTTAGACACTAGGTATCTTGCAGCTCTGAAAGGAATGCAATGGGAGTAGTATACATCAGTTGTGCCAGGCATTTGTTATCTTGTAGCTCTTAACAAGGGTATGTCAAATTCCTTTAGCTGTGAGGCCTGGGAAAACATAAGGTACCATATAACACCTTTTGGCTGTGAGGCCTAGGAAAACATGAACCAAGGATATATCCATAGAAGAGGCCATGCGTGATCGGTTTGTTTTAGGCCTCAAAGATAAGGTCTTACAAAGCAAACTGTTAATGAAACCTAAGATCACATTTAAGGAGGCCATTGAAGAAGCTGTTTCAGTGGAAGCCACCAAGTCCTCAGCAGCGGCCATAAAAAAGATTAACAAGGCCTCAAGCCAGGCCTCAAGCCATTCTGATGTGGAAAAATCCACAACGACCCACTGCGAACAAATAGAGTCTGATTCAGATTGCAGTGAGGTGGAGGAAGGAATTTTTAGACTCAGAATGGAGAAGAAAAGGAAAGACCCTGGGAGAAAGAGGCAAGAATTTTATTGCAGAGGCTGTGGGGGGGGGCCACCCCCGCACTGAATGCAAGTTCTTAGACACCATCTGTCTAGGTTGTGAGAAAAGGGGTCACCTAGCCAGAGTCTGCAAATCATCCAGAACTCCACCTAGTAGGAAGAAATTTCCTGAAAAGGATTTTAAGCCCAACAACTTCATTGAAAAGATGGGGCGCAATTCAGAAGCAAATGGGAAGAATGAAACTCACCAAACAATCACCATTGGTCATTCTTCACCCTTGTGAAATAGAAATGTACAAGTGAAGGTGTTTATTGAAGGAAGAAGGCCTTGCCAAATGGAAGTGGACTCAGGCTCTTATTTATCTATGGTGTCATGGGACACTATTCACAGGCTACTTCCCAACATTCAGAAGAAACATTTCCAGAAGCAAGCACTGACTCTTAAAGACTACCAAGGGAACAAGATTCCAGTAGTTGGAGCAAGAGATTTCAACATGCAGTTTAAAGGCCACACCAAATGTTTGCCTCTGACCATCGTGGACAAGGATCACCCAAGCTTGCTGGGACTTGAGTGGTTCAAGCCACTAGGCATCGAAGTGACTGGCATCAATCACGTGAGCAACTCTGAATAGGAGGAGGCCTTGAAGTCTGAGTTTCCAGAGGTCTTCAGCGAAGGACTGGGCAAGTATATGGGGACCCCTATCACTTTCAACCTAAATCCCAAGGTGCCCCCAATTCATTTAAAGCCCAGGAGGGTTCCATTTGCTTTAAAGGAGAAAATTGATGCACAATTAGACAAATTAATTGCTCAAGGGGTTTTAGAGCCCACTGATCACTCCAGATGGGAAACACCTATAGTCACACCAGTCAAGGCTGATGGGTCAGTAAGAATTTGTGGAGACTATAAGGGGACACTGAACCATGCGCTGCAGCAGAGCGCATACCCGGTACCAGTTGTGCATCATCTGTTACATTCACTTGGCAGGGGCACAGTCTTTGCCAAATTGGACTTGGCCCAGGCATATCAACAACTAACAGTTGATGATGCCACTGCAGAGGCCCAAACCATTGTGACTCATAGAGGTGCCTTCAAATGTAAAAGGTTACAATTTGGAGTCAGTGTGGCACCAGGCATCTTTCAAAGCCTTATGGAAAGAATGCTCCAAGGACTGCCAGGGGTAGTGCCTTACTTTGATGATGTGTTAATCTCTGCTGAAAATGACACTCAGCTTCAAGAAAGACTCAGAGAAGTCCTCACCAGATTCAGGAAAGCGGGGTTAAAAGTCAAGGAAGACAAATGCATACTTAAGACAGATAGGGTTGAGTTCCTGGGCTACATGATTGATAAGCATGGCATCCACCCTACTGATGCCAAGGTTAAAGCAATCAAAGAAGCCCCTAAACCTAAATGCAAAACAGATTTGCAAGCTTTCCTTGGACTTACTAACTTTTATCACATGTTTCTACCTCAAAAGGCAACCATTGCTAAACTTTTGCACAGATTGCTTAATAAGAAGGCTGTTTGGATCTGGGGGAGGAAGGAACAATCAGCATTTAACAGTATTAAGAGACTAATCACATCTGATGCTGTACTGATACAGTTCTCTGAGAACTTGCCTGTTGTACTGACTTGTGATGCATCCCCTTTTGGAGTGGGGGGGTTTTGAGCCACAGGCTTCCCAGTGGGAGGGAAGCCCCTATTGCATTTTACTCTCGCACTTTGACCAAAGCAGAGAGGAATTATAGCCAACTGGACAAAGAGGCATTGGCAGTTGTTGCAGCTGTCAAGAAATTTCATGAATATCTGTATGGCAGGACATTTACCATTGTTACAGATCACAAACCTTTGTTAGGCATTTTGGCAGGAGACAAACCTACACCTACTATCCTGTCACCAAGAATGCTGAGGTGGACTGAATTTCTTGCAGCTTATTCATACAAACTGATTCACAGGCCTGGCAAGGACATTGGACATTCTGATGCACTGAGTCGTTGCCCACTGCCTTGCCTCAAGGAGGACTTTGAACCTGAAACACACACCTTTTTCATAGCAACTGTTGCTAAGCTTCCAGTTCATGCTGCTGAAATTGCCAGAGAGACTGCCAAAGACATTGTGTTGGCTCCTGTTATAGGCTGGATTAAGAAAGGTTGGCCTCTTCAAGATCTACCTCACCTTGCCCAACCTTTTAAGTCCAGGCAAACTGAATTATCTGTATTAAGAGGATGTATTTTGTGGGGTAACAGGGTGCTTATTCCTGCAAAACTGCAAAGAGAGGTTTTGGAAATGTTACATGAGGGTCATCCTGGTATTGTAAGGATGAAGGGATTGGCCAGGAGTTATGTATGGTGGCCAGGTATTGACAAAATGGTTGAAAACTGGGTTGCATCTTGTCCCAATTGCCAGGTAGTCAGGCCTGCCCCACCTCACGCCCCCACACAGGAATGGGAATGTCCTAGGGGCCCGTGGTCTAGGATCCACATTGATTTCGCAGGTCCTACTAGAGGGCACACTTTTCTTGTTATAGTAGATGCATATTCCAAATGGCTCGAGGTATTTCCCATGACATCCACCACAACTGATGCTGTCATCAAGCAGCTCAGAAAACTGTTTGTAACCCATGGGTTACCTGATGTTCTTGTCTCTGACAATGGCCCTCAATTTACATCTAACATTTTTGAATCCTTTCTAGCACAACAGGGTATCAGATATGCCCTGACTGCCCCTGGGCACCCTTCGGCTAATGGCCGGGCTGCATGCATGGTACGTTTTACCAAAGAGAAGCTCCAGCAACTGGGTCCTGGGGACATCACTGAGAAGCTTGAAAAACTTCTTAGTGTCCAGCACATCACTCCTAGCCCATCTACTAACTTATCCCCAGCAGAGTTGTTGATGGGTAGGAAACTTAGGTCTTCCCTTGACTGCCTTCATCCCACTTATGCACCCAACGCACCACTGGATTCCATTTCCAAAGTTCATACATTCAGTGTGGGTGATTCTGTGTATGCTAAGAACCTTATAGGTGAGCCTTTGTGGATTCCTGCTGCAATAACTCAAATCACTGGCCCTCGTTCTTAAAGGGTACAAACAGAGGATGGACTCCCCTGGAGCAGGCACATTGATCAACTCAGATCCAGGTTCCCTCAGGAACATCGCCCCTGTCTCTCTCTGGTTCCCTCACCTGATTTCACTTCTAGGGGGAAAGGGGAGGAACAGGAGGAAAATCAGCAAGCAAGAATCAACCCCATGTGTAACGAGGCATTACGACACGAATCATCCCAAAACCTGTCACAATGCCAAGATCCATCCTTAGAAGTGGAAGATTGCACATCACTACCTGACTTGGGTGCTGACATTGGAATGGAGATGGGTTGGGAGGAGAGACCAGATTCTAACAGTCTAACAGGGTCTCCTTTCACAGGAAGTCCCAGCAGGGAAATGTCAGCAGACACATTTCCTCTCTCACTGGGTGAGAACGTTAAAACTTCTGAACCACGAAGGTCTCAACATACACGTAAGAGCCCCACCTATTTAAAGGAATACATTAGATAGGTTGGGGTTTGGTATGGACTGAACCTAGTGGGGAGGGGTGTTATGTATGTAGGTTTGAATGTTATTGGTTTATTTGAACTGTTCTTGTAAAATGTTAAATGGTATTGGTTTAAATAGTGCGGGAAGAAACCCTGCACTCTGATTGGCTGGCAACTACGGCTGCTGGCTATAAGAAGCAGCCGTAGCCCAGCCAAGTTGGGTCCATTCGAGCTGTAGTCACTGAATAACCTCTTTACTGAAGCTCTTCGCGTTTGACTCTTCATGCAAACTTAACAGATACCAATTTACATATGTAAGGTCAGGATAATTAAACTAAGATTTTGGGCCAAATTATCAGCAAACAGAAGGTACAGCAGAACTCTTAAGTTGCCATGGTTATCACAAGTGCACTACTGAAAATGAAATCAATAAAATTTTCAAACAGAGTTGGCAATTTTCAGGTGACCCAAAGCTGCCTTTAGTGTTTTTTGGAGAAGCAAAAGAGTAGGAAGATAAAAGAGATGTGAGTAGGGCTACCCGGGGTCAGTATTACTTGCATTTTTCTAAGTACTTTTGTTTGTGGGTATGGAATGTGAGTTTTGTTTGTAATACTGCAGAAAGCCAATTTTAGACCTTTTGTGTGTGTGTGTGTGTGTTTTTACCTCAAAATACCATGTAAAAGTAGCACTGGCTTCTGCAACTTCATTTGCCAACTCTGGAAGTGAAATGAAAGGGTTCCAAGAGGTCCTGATTTTAACTCCTATCGCTTTTTTTAACAGCATTTACTTAATACTAATGATGGTCAGTACATCTTTGGAATAATCTGAGAAAAATAAAAGATACATTTTATATTGTGATATTGTTTTGTGGTTCATATTGTTTCCGTTGTTTTATGTCTTTTTTTGCCGTTTTCATATCGTTTTTAACACTATGTGAGCTCCTGAGAATCATATATGGTAGCTATATAAATTCAATAAACGTGACTTCAAAAGTATGTCATTCGAGTAATTTTTCCTGCAAACTGATTTATTCACTCACTCATTCGTTCAAACTGATTTATTCATCCAGACTGTATTCATAGATTTCTTTTTTCAGGATGCTAGAATTCAACTGATCAGTTCATTGGTAATACAGAAGCTCATTTCTAGCACAGGTTTAAAATCTGCCTCTTGTTTGCTTATCCCCATACTGCTGCTTTTGTGGAGATATTTCAGTTGCTATGCAGAATGCTGATTTGTCAATGTATACAAGGGGATGGTGTCTCTCTCATACCTGCATCTAATGTCTCCTTTCGATCTATTTGAGGGTCTCCACCTTCTAGAGCTGATTTGGGCACCACTAGTAAAAGAAAGAATCCTTTCTAGTTCCAGCTGCTGTGCATTAGCATAGGATACACCTACCACCAACAGAAAAGGAAAAAAAATGTAATTTCCTATCATTTACTTGGCTGATCTTAGAAAATTACACAGGGTTGGACTGATTAGAACTTGGATGGGAGATGAGCAGGAAAAGCCAGAACTTCAGTCTAGACAGCAAAGTCAACAAAATTCCTAGTAAAAGACAGTCCATTTTTTGCAGGAAAAAAAGGGCTATATGAATGTCACCAAAAATCGAACTTGACTGAAAGGAACATTCATACTTATCCTGACTTTGCATTCTGGGAGGGATTTTACATTATTTTCAAAGCTAGCAGAAGGATACAGTAAAATGTGAGAATTCCAGTTTACCCTATTCTTTCAAGTATAGCAATTGTAACATTTATTTACTAGTAATACTATATGCCAATGTCAGAGATGGGATCCGACCAGTATAACTACTGGTTCTGTTGGTCTGCATCGCATGCACATGTCGCGTGAGTCACGTGAGTGCAATTTACGACCTGCTGAGCTGCCCAGACAGCTGAGCAGTGCTGCGTGCAGGTGCGCAGCAATTGGACAAACCTCTTTTTCCTGCTTTTTCAACCACAGCTGTGCCGTGCAAAGCAGCTGCGGTTGAAAAAGCAGGAAATAAAGGACAGGTAAGAGCCCGGGTGGGTGGGTGGGCAGGCCAAAACAGCAGCAGACACAGAACCGATTCTGTGTCTGCTGCTCTTCAGAGCTACTGGTTCTGTAGAGCCGGACAGAACCGGTAGAATCCCACCCCTGGCCAATAGCTACATCCCTGTTGAACAAAAATACTTCAGTCTTTTACAGGAATTTATAAGGTAATGTTTTTGTACCTGCCTTGTGAGTTGGTGTTGATTCCTGGCAAATGCCTGGACTACTCCACAGTATTCTTGGCAAGATTTTCAGAAATGGTTTGCCCTTGCCTGCTTCCCAGGGCTGATGGAAGAGTGACTGGCTCAAAGTCACCCAGCCAGCTTTCATGCCTAACCAGGACTAGAACTTAAAGTCTCCTGGTTTCTAGCCTGATACTTTAACCTCTACATCAAACTGACTTTCTTACATATTTTTTGGTCAAGTTAAATGTTTGATCTCTATTTGGAAGGAAAAAAAGACTTCTTTATATTGATTTATATTGTTGTAAATGTGGTCTATCAATTTAATATTTAGTCTCACAGAGGAAAAGGGGTCCCATTTCAGAAATGAAGCAATATGCCCTAGACACTGATGCTTAAAATATTTGAAGTCGTACTGTTATTAGATAATTATACCACCTGTCTTTATATATAACCTCAGGCAGCAAGCATACCTAATTCTCCTTCCTTCTATTGTTCCCACAACCTATGAGGTGGATTGGATTGAGAGAGTGACTGGCCCAAATTTGTCAGCTGACTTTCTTGCCTAAGGCAGGACTAGAACTCACAATCTCCTGTTTTCTAGGCCAGCACCTTAACCACAACCCCGAATTGGTTCTCTTACCCCTTTTCTTTCTTTATAATGGGATTTCTATGCCGCCCTATCTCCCGAAGGACTCAGGGCAGCTCACAACAATAAAAAACAGAAATACAAAATTTAAAAAACTATTAAATCGAAGAACCCCAATTATAAACCTTAAAACATTAAAAATCAATGAACAGATTAAAACAATTTAAAATCCCCTTCAGTCCAGGTTGGCTGATCGAAAAAGCCAAGTCTTCAGGTCACAATGGAAGGATCACGGGTTCACAGGTAAGGCTGGAAAATCTTTCCCTCCATGTCTATCTTTTAATAATTTTGGTTGCTGCGCTAACAAACCTTTTGCCTATTAGAGAGTAAAGAGAGAACTAAAGAGAACACTATTGATTTCAGACAATGCAGGCACAGCCATACACTTCGGTGTATTAATGATTCAACTGTGGAAGTGGTTAGCAGCATCAAGTTTCTGGGTTTGCAGATAATAAATAGGCTAGCTTGGTTGCTCAAAAGTGAGACACTGGTGAAGCAGGCACAGCAGGGCCTGCATTTTTTTTGCATCGCATGATAAGAGTACATTTTCCTTCCCTGTTCCTCTATAGAGGGATGATCGAGAGCATCCTGTCATATTGCATTACTGTTTGGAAGCATTACCAAGAGAGTGGTGAGGATGGCAGAAAAGATGATTGGTAGTTTACTTCCTTCTATCTAGGTAAAGGTAAAGGTTGCCCTTGTGCATACGTGCTAGTCGTTTCCGGCTCTAGGGGGCGGTGCTCATCTCCATTACAAAGCTGAAGAGCCAACGCTGTCCGAAGATGTCTCCATGGTCATGTGGCCAGCATGACAAAATGCCGAAGGCACACAGAATGTTATTACCTTCCCACCAAAGTGGTCCCTATTTTTCTACTTGCATTTTTACATGCTTTCAAACTGCTAGATTGACAGAAGCTGGGACAAGAAATGGGAGCTCAGTCCGTTACATGGTGCTAGGGATTCAAACCGCCAAACCTTTCTGATTGACAAGCTCAGCGTCTTAGCCATTGAGCCACTGCTTTTCCTTCTATCTAGGACATAGCATATAAGCGATGCTTGAACAGGCTCCACAGGATATATATAATGTGTATGTGTGTGTTAGTATGTGTATGGGTAGATATATACTTTCTTTTGAGAGCAGGCAACAGAATTTCATTTTTAATGTGGTCCAGTGTGTTCACATAAAAAATGATAATAAAGGTTATCTTACCTTACCTTATCATCTGTTAATCTTAACCCTTCTCAGCCCCGCTAAATTGTTTTGGAGCAGATGTGTCAAAGTAGCAGCCCTCAGGCTGGATATATCACATGCAGGCCATGCCCACCCCAGTTCCACAAAGGCAAAAAATGTTGCGATATATCATGTGACATCATGCGATGCAGTTGAGTTTGACACCCCTGTTTTGGAGGATCAGATGAGAATACGTTCTTGTGACTGATAAATATATAGCCTAGAAAGTTAGTGCCTGCCCCGCTTGGAAAAATGAAATATTTTAGGAAATATCAAAAAGGCAGAATATTATATTTTCCCTAAAGGAGAAACATGTTTCTAAAGACAGAAACTCAGACCTTCAGCTCCTTGCCCCCAGTCCCATGGGAGTCTGACAGCAGCCAACAGCATACCCTTGCCACAGGAACAGGAAGCTCAAGAGCAAGGCCCAAGAGAGGATATAAATCAGGGGTTGCCAGCCTTTTGGACCTCAGGGACCACCAAACTCATAATTTTAAATCCTGCAGACCGGAGACCCTGGGAAAATCCCCAAAAAAGTCTGCAGGAAAATTCCCCACCCTGTTTTCCTACTGATCGATCGTTCTTTATTTGGGATCGCAGGATACAGTCTCCAGCTCCATTCTCAGGGGGAGAGAGAGACTTTTGGCTTCATGCAAGGAAAGCAGCCGAAGCAGCAGAAGTCTTTCTTTCTCTCCCCGAAACTCTGCCAGAAATGAATCTTTGCCAGCGCAGCCTCTTGGAGCAGAATGCCTTGCAGGGTCCCAAAGACTCCTTTCTGGCAGAGTTTGGGGGAGAGAAAGAAAGACTTTTGCTGCTTTCCTTGCGTGCAGCCAAAAGCAAAAGAAGAAGTGGAAAGAAGCAGCACAGTGGCCAGGCCAGGCACTTGGGCGTGGGGCAAGTTCCCCACCCTTTCTCCCTCCCTCACTACCTTGTGTTGTTCACAATGCAAGCAATGCAAGCCTTGTGTTCCTGCGGGCCACGTGGGCGGTGCAGCCTTGTGTTCCCACGCAGCCTGGATTAATTGCTTTGGGGGGTGCTTTGGGGGTGACATTTCTCTGCGGACCACCAAAATTTCTTTGTGGACCACCAGTGGTCCCTGGCCCACTGGTTGGCGACCACTGGTATAAATAACCCTCACTTTTCACTCCATGTGTTCAGCTGCACCAGAACCATGTGCTTGATGGTTCTGCCCCATTAAACCATCTTTCCAATCAGCCTCCATGTTTCCAGTGTCTTTCTCCCCACTTGGAACTGAACCAGATGGATATTTCTTCCAACAATAGAAAACGGTTAAAAGATAACCATACTCTGTGTAATTCTTACTGCTGTTCAGAACTTGTTTGGATTCCCAAATACCCCAATGCACACACACACACATATGAATCCCCCCCTTAATATCTATCTATCTATCTATCTATCTATCTATCTATCTTGGAAGGGACAAGGGCAGATTCCCATAGTGCAGTGTTTCTCAACCTCAGTGACTTTAAGCATGTCTAGCTGGGGAATTCTGGGAGTTGAAGTCTACATAGTTTAAAGTTGCTGAGGTTGAAAACCACTGCTGTCACTTATGTGTTTTTTGTGGTTAAAATTATAAAACTGGGATGGGGGGAAGGGTAACTGCATTTCACATTCTGATTTGAGCAATTAGAACTACGTGCATTAAAATATAAACCAACATGAATTGTCATACTTTCCTAACAGTAAAAAGACTATTAGCTGCCATCCAGCTAATGTTGGCAGCAGCTGATG
The DNA here is from genome assembly GCA_009733165.1 of Naja naja. Classification (NCBI taxonomy): domain Eukaryota; kingdom Metazoa; phylum Chordata; class Lepidosauria; order Squamata; family Elapidae; genus Naja; species Naja naja. The sequence continues at coordinate 147,592,015 of CM019148.1, forward strand.
GGAATTATAAGTCAGCAACAAACTGTCACAAACTGTCCAGACCTGCAGCTTAATATAAAAAAAAACACAAATGTAATAAACACAAATGTATGAATTATGTCTTTAATTACAGCTTTAAGCTTTTTTGGTGGGGAGGGGGGTAGTTCAACAATGTTCAACGTTAATTGATTGAATATTAATTGAAACGTGCAAACCTAACTTGACTGTGATCCTTATAGTCGCTAGTAATTTTATTTACCCTTAAATAGCATAGTGAAGTTTGAAATATGGCGTTTTAAGCTGTTTTTGATAACCATGTACAGCTGCCAGGCACAAATTTAGACCAAAGCCACAGTTTCTATAAAAAGATTTAGTACTGTACACCACTGAGGAAAAAATAACTGAAAAGGCTTCGTTAAGTTGCAGTTCTCTTAATCTCTATTTTTATTGCACTAACCATAATCACATTCAACTCCAGTGGGACTAAAATGCACCCAGCCTTCTTCCATTTCATGCATGTAGATTTCTTGCATAACTGTACCTCCCCAGATATGTAAAATTACCACAGCAGCAATTATGGAGCTTCATCCCATAGCAGTTTAGTAAAAATTGCCCTTCTTCAGATACAATGTTTAAATAAAGCCTGAAAGTCCACACCAAACCACATCACCTTCATGACTTAAAACCTCAGAGCAATCACTATGCACGAATGCAAGCATTCCAATTAATACTTTTAGTAAGTTCCTTCATAAGATAAAAAATTAGAAGAAACAAAAGTTAGAAAAAGGAAAAAGAAAAGTGCAAAAAGAAAGAACAGTAATGATTTTGACTTTCTTCAGTGCAATGGATTACAAAATAATACAACACCCATGTTTTGCTTTACATTTCACAACATTTCAAGGCATTTCTACAATGACAAAATCATTTTAACGTCAAAACCTACAGTCATGTGAAAAAGTATGCATCTTCTTTGAGTTCTGTGGTTTTATGTATGTAAAACCACAGAACATAGTAAAAATCATCTGGTCCTTAGCAGTTCTTAAAAGTAGGCAAATACAACCTGTGATGGACAACAACACATGACACATTACACCATGGCATCATTTATTGGACAAAAAAAATTGTCAAAATGGAGAAGCCGTGTGTGAAAATCTTAGTGCATCTTTACTGCAATAAGTATGAAGAGACTAGGTAGCTAACAGGCACTGCTAATCAAGCACCCTTGATCAACTGATCATCAGCAAGAATGACTACCTCTGTAAAGGCTGAAGTTTTAGGCGTTTGCTGGTCTCCAGCAATGAAGTGTGTGTTAACACAATGCCAAAGAATAGAGACATCAACAATAATCTTAGAGAAGCTATTGTTGGTGCCTGGGAAGGGCTATAAGGCCATTTCTGAACAATTTAAAACCCATCATTCTAGAGTGAGGAAGATTATTCACAAGTGGAAAGCATTCAACACAGTTGCCAATCTTCATAGGAGTGGAAATCTCAGCACACTCACCCCAAGGTCAAACTGTACAATGCTGAGAGAAATTGCAAAAATCCAAGACTCTACAGGCATCAGTTACATCTCAGACACTACAGGCATCAGTTAGCATGTTATATGTTAAAGTTCATGACAGTACCATTAGAAAAATTAGATTGAGCAGGTATGGTTTGTTTGGAAGGGTTGCCAGGAGAAAGCCTCTTCTCTATAAAATAAAAAGAACATGGCAGCATGGCTTAAGTAAAATTGCACCCAAACAAATGTAAAATGCAAATGTTTTACACCTAGGAAGGAAAACCAAAGGTACAAATGCAGATTAGGTGAAACCTGGTTCTAAAACAGTAACTGTGAGGGGACCTTGGAGTCCTAGTAGATGATCACTTAAATATGAGCTAGCAGTGTCGGCAGCAACCAAAAAGCTAGTATAACCCCTGGTTGTATAAACAGAGGCATAGAATCAAAATCATGAGAAGTGTTAGTACCGCTTTATAAAGCCTTAGTAAGATCATACTTGGAATATTGCATCCAGTTTTGGTCACCGCATTACAAAAAGATGTTGAGACTTTGGAAAAAGTGCAGAGAAGAGCAACTAAGATGATTAAAGGCCTGGAGACTAAAACATATGAGGAACAGTTGCAGGGTTTGGGTATGGCCAGTCTAGGGAAATGAAGGACTATGGTGACATGATAGCAGTATTCTAGTATTTGAGGGGCTGCCACAAAGAAGAGGGGGTCAATTTACTTTCCAAAGCATCAGAAGGCAAGACAAGAAACAATGGATGGAAACTAATCAAGGAGAGAGGCAACCTGGAATTAAGGAGAAATTTACTAACAGCGAGGGCAATTAACCGGTGGAACTGCTTGCCCTCAGAAGTTGTGGGTTCACTGGAGGTTTTTAAGAAAAGACTGGACAGTCACCTGTCTGAAATAGTTTAGGGTCTCCTGCTTGAGCAGAGGGCTGGACTAGAAGGCCTCCAAAGTCCCTTCCAGCTCTATTCTGATTGATTGAAATCACAAGTCTTCTAGAACAGACAAGACCAAAGTGGAAATGTTTGGCCATAATGATCAGTGCCACATATGATGAAAACCGAACACAGCATATCAGCACGAACATCTCACACCAACCATCAAGCATGGTGATGAAGGGGTGATGATTTGGGCTTGTTTTGCAACCACAGTACTTGGGCCCTTGCAGTCATTGAGTCAACCATGAACTCCTCTGTATATCAAAGTGTTCTAGAGTCAAACGTGAGGCCATCTGTCCAACAGCTAAAGTGCAACAGGGCAATGATCCCAAGCACACCAGCAAATCTACAACTGAATGGCTGAAAAAATATATATCAAGGTGTTGCAATGACCCAGTCAAAGTCCAGACCTCAATCCAACTAAAATGCTGTGGTAGGAGCTCAGGAGAGTTAGTGCATAAACAAATGCCCACAAACCTCAATGAATGAAGCAATGTTGTAAGAAAGAGTGGGCAAAATCCATCCAGAGAGATGAGACTGATAATATCATACAGAAAACAATTGTTTCAAATTATTGCTGCTAAAGGTGGTTCTACAAGCTGTTGAATCATAAGGTGTACTTAGTTTTTCCACACATGCTTCTCCATTTTGGCTTTCTTTTTGTAAAATAAATGACATGGTTTAATAAGTAATGTGTTGTTCAAATGAGGTTGTATTTACCTACTTTTAAGAACTGCTAAGGACAGGATGATTCTTACTCTGTCCTGATACATAAAACTACAGAACTCACGGAGGATGTACTTACTTTTCACATGACTATAAAGTCAGTTTTATTTTATTTTTTTCCAATTTCAAGGAAGAAGTCCAGAAGCAATTATGAATGCAAGCATTCTGAATGCTATTCCACGACCACATCCAGCGGTGTGCCAATGTTACAATGCTAGTTGCTATTCACCTGTAATTTTGGCAATCAGCAAATGAATGCATTTAGGTCTTGTAGAATTATGAGGCACAGGAATTCTGGGAGCTGTGGCCATGAGAGCTGACAAGAATTCCAGTTCTAATTTAACACTGACACTTCCATAGAGACAGAAAGTTCTTAACA